>CADDXX010000587.1:265624-321758 GCA_902810485.1 Alauda arvensis
GTACATGGAAATTTAATGTTTCTTTGGGGAGGGTCATGTCATTGGTCTCAAAGTCCCAGTCTATTAAGAGAAGCAGACTTCCCCTGCTTCTTTGGAAGGCTCAGAATGTTATAATAATGCAACCAGAGGCACTAAAGGGAAGTGCTGGGAGACTCTAGACTTTTATGAGCAGTGATGAATTTGGAAGGATACAGCAGACAAAAGGTTAAAGCAAGACAAAAAAAACCAAAAAACCCTGGAAAGGGTTTGGATTAATATGAAAGCTGAAATCACTTGTCCAGCTTAACAAGATATTCACAGCTCTGAATATATTCCCCCAATGAATTCCCTTGTCCTAGGGAAACACAAAATTGAGGAGTAACAGCATGGTTGCTGTGCTTTTTGCTTTCCTAGCTCAGAGGTGATACTTTGATATGCTGTTAAAGATTTTACCATAAGCTGCTGGGTCAGCAACATGTTCCTGCATGAAACAGCCAAATCCAGAGAGGTTTGTGGTTACACTGGGAATGCCCATCACAGTACACTCAGCTGCAGAAAGAAAAATGCAAAAAGGGTTTCAGGGCAATACACCTGCAATGGTTTCACCTTAAGAGGAAAAAAAACAAAACASGCAGACAGAAAGTCCCATAACACTAGAGCTGCTCTGAAAATGTCAAGTGAAAACTATAAGAATGTTTTGTTGTGGATTATAGGAAAAAATATAAGAAGAAATTTTAAACACAAAATTCACCATGTGTTTGCAAACGTGTTTGAATTTCAGAGCAGCTAAACCGAAAACTTTCTGGGGGTGCAATTTTGAAAGAGAGAACCTGAATATATGGTCAAGAATAACTGGATTTTAAATTGGAGCCTAATGTACATTTATGTGCAGTAGTTGTTCACAACGCTTTACAAAACTGAATCTCTTAGGAGCAAAAGCACATCAAACTTTGGATTTTGATGGTTTGCCAACAGGTCTCTGTAGCAAGAAAAAAACCCCAACAAAACAAAATAAAAAGCCCACCCCAAAACAACAAGCCCCATCATTAACTCAGGACTGTATTCACATTAGATGTGGAGCTAGTTTTATAAAATCTATGTATGCATTTTCTGTAATTTTTTCTGTCACAGCCATGAGTAAGGATAATTGCTTACCCTCCTGAAAGAGTCTCTGCCAAGGAGCCTAAGCCCAACCTAAACCAGCATTCAAACTCCAGTCTTACAAAAGTGCAAAGACATCTACATGGGCTTCAWTCATATGATAATAAAACTGRTGTYTATAAAATAGTTATAAATATACCTTAAAAAAGCACTCTTTTTAAAGTCAGAATCCATATGCTCYATGCATTTTTAGAAAYTTCCAGTTAATTCAAAGAGGTTCACTACCATTGCATGTATTTATGTTAAATAACTTAGCTATGGTATTACATAATTCTCTCAAACTTGTTATCTTGAATTAAATCCACTGAATTATGTCAGGCAGCATCAGATTTCTTGCCCTACTTTTCTTARTAYTTACATTCCTGCACACCTTCTTTTRAAATCCTTCAATCAAGAATTAAGTTTTAAAACTTATTTCTTTTTTTAAAGCCATAGAAAATTAAAAGATTACACATTAGTACGGGAAAGAGACAAGTGCAGGGACAATTTTGCCAGCAGTAAGACCTTTGCATTGCAGAGGAAACAGAGTCTAAAGAGTTTTTTCAGCACTCCAGAAGGAACTGGGTGCATCAACAGAACGGGTGTTTATCTTTCCATGCTAATTAAGGGTACTGAGTTCCTACCTGGAGTGTAGCCCCAGGGCTCATAGTAAGATGGGAATACACCAAGGTGGCAGCCTCTRACAAACTCCTCATAGTCCAAGGGCAGCAAGGGGCTTGTTGAAGAAAGAAACTCTGGGTGTAGGATCACCTGGATATTCAAAACTTATATTAGAGGTGRAAGAAAAGCATCATTGATATATTTCAACTATCAATAAGCTTAGGCAACTTACTCACCCTGGTCTTTTTCTAAGTATCTGGACAACACCTCCTCTGACCATCCATCTGTTATCTACCTCATTTCTCACMCTACAACACACCCTGCCTGTGTGCATTCTTGACCTGGAAATACTRCTGATAATGAACCCTTTTACTGGAGAGGCTTTTATCCTTCTTCATCAAGGAGGCCCATATGCATTGAGAATTAGGCCTAAGGCTGTGGCATTTAGCAAGACTTTGTCTGTTGTACAAAGGTAGAGAGGTACAAAGGTATCCTGGGCTGACAGGACAAGGGGGAGTGGYTTCACACTGACAGAGAGGAGGGTTAGATTGGATMTKAGGAAGRAATTGTTCCCTGTGAGGGTGGTGAGGCCCTGSCACAGGKTKTCCAGAGAAGCTGTGGCTGCCCCATCCCTGGCAGTGKCCAAGGCCAGGCTGGATGGGGCTCTGAGCAGCCTGGGATAGTGGAAGGTGTCMSTGCCCATGGCAGTGAGGTTGGAATGAGATGATCCCTAAGGTCCCTCCCAACACGAACCATTCTGTSATTTTATTGGGATGTCTCATTAGGAGGRGGCCTCAGGCAGACACAACAGTTCTGAGCTTCACAGCAYTCCCTGAAATAAAGGAATGCTCACTGTACTCAGATCTCCCAAGAACGGAGGGAATTTTGAAAGCAGACACATTACAGCCCTGTCACCACAAACCTAGGCCAATTGATCTTGCTGAAAGATAATTCTAAGGACCAGAGTTAATTTATCTGCATGACTGCAGGGCTTGGGGTTACTGCCCCACATCTGCTGCTTAGTTGAGAAGTGCCTTGTACGTGGTGTCAGCTTCAAGAGGAAGAAACATGAGGGAATGGTTTAAACTGCTCTGGGTTTATTTCCCTGCATAAACATACCACAGCCATTGTTCCATGCCCAGCATATGCTTTTATCTCTCCTTAATAAGACTGRCATGCTACTCACTGGAGTAAACAAATTAATGTACTCAACCAGTATATGGGCAGTAAACTCATTTTGCAAGCTCAGTTGATCCCAGTGATTCCACTAGAATTGCTGAGGGTATTTTTCCCATGCCAGCTGTGTCTGCCTGGATATGTTATACCCCTCTCAAAATTACTTTCAATTTGAAGTTTACAGAATATTTTGTAATGATATTCAACTCATTAAGCATTAAGCCTGTTCATACAGGAGGTAATTTTTCAGTGGTGATGACAGATTTTTACAAACCTGACATCTGCTGAGAAGCAGAAGGAGATGTGTGCTGTGTTATATCCTATGTGCTCTGTAATGCCTTCAAGCAGTTAATTCTGAGGCATTTTTTACTACMTTTGTACACAGATCATCCTTCCCCCCTACTTTTGTTATATCTCATGTATTATTACCATATCACGATCCCAGAATTCTTTGGAGTTAATGTTCATATGTTAAGCCAGGGAGAAGCAGCCAGGAAGTGTRAGAAAATGTTTACTCAGGTACAGCCATGGGTTTAAAAAGATACTAAGTGATATGTCATTGTTAGAGACACCTTGGATCTGGCTTTAAATAAAAGGTYTGGAAGAGAAAGAATTTGCAATTTTAGGTTCAACTTTGACAAGACAGATGTTGACATAGTCATAATTGGAATGTCAGAGATTGCCAGAAAAAAAAMCCAACTTTGGCAGACCTGTGAAAGCAGGAGCTGGTAATTTCTGTGGTTTGATGAGGTAAATGTGGAAGTAAGGAAAGGATTTATTTATATAAATTTAGTTCCCACAGGTGATATAAACATGAGCATGGCATGAACAGGAATTCTTTCTGCTCAGGATMAAAGCTCTGGTTAACCTTTTACAGCAAATGCTGTGTATCAGGGTGTTGCTCTTAAGAGATGAATCAATACTCCAGGAATGTCTGTGCTCAAATGTCAGTTCTAAGCAAGTGACTCTATGTCAGAGTTTTCTATCTGGGTGTAAATGGCACTTTCTTGATTTCAGCAGTAGCAGCTTCTCATTCAGTGCAGGAGGCACTAAACCTCAGATTTCTAATATGAAATTAGCTTGGCTAAACAGCAACCGAGGATCTCTGTGCAGTGACAAGCTGTTATTCCTTTTGAAAGGGAGGAAGAGAGAAGAAGYACTCCAGCAGTTTAATACCACCTATCAAGGATTTACCTGCACTCCCCATGCTAATGATGCAGACTGAGAATGCTCAAAGAAATCCCCTTTTGTATCTAAAAGSAGAAGGCAGGACACACCTTCACGCGGTCCGTGCGGTTGTTGAACAGCCCAATGCGCCGGATGGTGTTGAGGATTGGRTCATTGCTGTCATCAATCATGTTGTGGGTGGTCACTGGAGGCAGAGTGTGTCTCTGAACACAGAAAAGGCAATCCATACATCAGACAAACTCTTGGCAAACACTCCTGTTGCCACTTCCTAAGGCTACTGGAAGACAGTGGCAGATTTTATSGTAGATGTGAATAAGCTTAATTTACCTCAAAATAAATTAATCTGTACTAACATTTAGAAGGGYCCACCATCTAATTTTGAAGATTTTCAGACAATGTTGTATCTCCTTAGAGTTTGATTTCACATATTTAATAAAATTGGAAACATCCAGGCTCAGGAACAATTCAAATGTACCAGAACAAATGGCGAGGGTAAAACAATATCAGAACCTGGTTCTGTATTGAGCTAAAACATGTATATGAGCTAAAACATGGTGTTCCTAAAGCTATCAATTGGCCAAAGATTTACAAAGCAGAATTATGATGAACCACCCACTGATTTTTAAACAGGCTAAGAGAAACTGCCAATTAAATATACAGAACTTAAAGTTCACTTAGTTCAGAATAAAAGAATTAGGCATGCATATGACTGAAGGAATATCCATGGACTCCCCAAAAGATTCTTTTGGGTCACACTCTCATTAAAAACAATCAGAGCTGATTTTAAATGTTACTGATGAGAGGTGTATTTGCTGAAAATGTCTTTCCAAAGCATGCATATTGCTATATGCCATATGCAATCCTTTTACATCATCACATTCGTTATTTAGATTAGATTTTATATAAATAACGTATTTTCTGACCTGAGTTGTATAGATGGCTCTTTTCATAATGCTTATGTCATCACGGTCAAGAATCTTGTTCAAGTCTGGGATTTCTCCTCTGCAAAGGAAACACAAAATTTTACCAAACGACTCCTTGGCCTTTTTGTAAAGAAAATTGCGAAATGGACAACAAGGATTGGTCTGAAGTTTGCTGATATTAACATGAACCTTTCCTTTGTTTTCATGGCCATTCTATATTCCCTGTATTGTGTTCTCCCATATACTTGCCAATCTGCCAATAAGTTTTCATAAAAAAAAGCTAAAGAATTGTTTTCTTCTGTTTTTTGGACACAGCTTGTTTTTACTGAAGTTCCAGTCATCTCACCTGTGCTTTGGGTCACTCACTTCCAACTGTCTTCTGAAATGATGTGACTGAATCACTAACACCTTTTACTTTGTCTCTTGTGCTTTTYTAAGCTGAAGTAGCTAATTTTTGACAGAGGATAAGCCTTTGTGTTACTCAGACATCCCCTGTGTCTCTTTTGACTCTTTCCACCACAGGCTGCTSGTACCTTTAGTTTTTTTGTCTGTGRTTTGCCTGTTAAACAAGCATCWTATTTATGAYWCCATATCTTTCTACCATGCCCTCCTATGGATGTCAAAATTCCTTATACAAAGAGCAGAAGCACAGAAACAGCACAAGTAAAGCCACCTGAACAAGAGGCTCTGCAAGGCAGAGCAAAGCAACTTATTCACTCACTTCAGCAAGGCATTGTAGAGCTTCCTTCCAAACTTTTCTTTCACAGATTGTGCAGTGTCCCTAGGAGGATAAATAAATATATGTATAAAACAGGAGAATCCAGGAAAAAGTCAGTATMAAAGAGATTCCTGCTGCTGGAAATGAAACTGATACACTGATGGAACCAGGGATGCAGAGGCAGACAGAGGTCTGGGTCTCAAAACTCTTTTCTCCAGCCAGCAGTTGTGCTGATGGACTCCAGCAGAGCTGAGGATTTGACCTGCACCTACAGRTGAGTGCACTGGGAAAGCCAGGGGCAGGCTTTACTAGGCATTCCTTCTAACCCTCTTCTCTCATCAGTAGACCACATGTCAACTGTGAAAAAAAGAGCATACATAGGACCCTAGGTACTGTRACATGATCATTAATAATGGACAGAGAGATCTCCAACTTCTCTTGACCTAGAAGGGAGATGCAAGATATAAGAATTAAACAAATAGGCAKTATCAAAGCAAGCTTCCCCCTTCATTTTCTATTTCCCAACTCAAAGACTTTTCGAAACAAATGTTAGACTAAAAGGTAGTCTGTCTTAATTAGTTTGCAAAACAAAARAATTCCTGAAAAGCTCAGGCTAAGCTTTAAACTATTAATGAGGCCTGTGTTAGACAAATGTTATATTTTACCTAAGGAAGAACTCCAGTGAACCACTCTTCTGCATGCAAAGAKTCATTTTTATTATTCTGCCCCTAGCAGAAATTCTGTTGTCAAAACAGCAAGTGCACTCTAAAGTGGAGTAAATCTACTGTCAGTAAAGTTCCACTTCACAGAACCTTTCCTGCCTTTCTGATTTCTAATTATACTTTAGGCTAAGACAAAACTTATTGAGTGAAGTCCAAAACTTTACCAAGCTGGGAATCCACATACCTGTTTTTAGGTGCTCCCTCCCAGCTCACACAGACACAAGAGTGGATGAGTTACTTTTTTGTGAGTTGTAAAGCAGCCAAATGTCAAGCCACACTGATCCAAGCCCCAGCAGGTAGTTCCAACAATCTATACTTTTATAGATTGCCATGCACAATATCTATCGTTTAATCCRTATGGGAGAGATTGCTTTTTCAGAAGCAGAGGAAAAGAAGGATTTTATACCCTGAGTCAGCCATCACRTATTAATTTGTAAGTGCTGTATTCCCTTTTAAGTGCCAGCCTTTTCTTGTCTTTAATTTCTGTGGCATCCTGAAAATCATTTTATATGATTATGAAATACTGCTAGTAAGTGGGCTTATCCTGGAGTTCAGATTATGACCATGATAATGCTGCATACAGTGATGCAGAGGGTCTTTTGCCTTTCACAGAGAACAACAGCTGAAAACAGTCTTTTCCTATACAGAATCACACAGCAGTTGAAGTGAAGATTAATCCTGCTCCTGTTTTGCTTTTTTGTTTGGAAAGCTGCAAAATGAGTAGGTCTGTGACAATTTTCCCTTTATAGCTGTAAGTTTCACTGCTTGGTTATGGTCACTGCTTGCTGTGGTCCATATAGAAAATGATAGACAATTGTTATCAACTGCTGATCTGCTGGATCACACAGTGCAACTTCCATATTTCTAAATAAAATAGGATGTGKGATTGTTTTCTTTTTCCCACAGAGAAGCTCACTGTGAAAAATGAGCAGGGAGTTTATATTTTGTGGGGGCTCTATGGCACGTCCAAAGGGAGTACCAGAAACAGCCAGAAGACATTCAGAACCCTGGATTTTCCAGAGCAGTTGTTGCTGCAAAACAAGCACTATTCGCTAATAGAATGGCAAGGCAAGTTAACTAAAAATAACTTTGGACACTAAAAAGGAGAAATATTTGACCCTATTTATCTTTTCCATCTCTTTCATCCCTGAATTACATTCTGGTTACCCACAATCCTCAGTTTTAGCAAAAAAAAAAAGAGGAGCATTATTCTCCAGCTGAGACTTTTGTACTAATCCACATCAGACTGTACCAGGGTGGGAATTGGCCATTACCAGAGCTGCTTCCTCACTGCTTGTCCTTTCAAGGTTTCCACGTTGAAGTTGTTGGTCTTTGCTGGCATGATGAAGAACACAATTACTGTAACATCAGTTTTGTGAACCTACATGACGAGAAATTGAGAGGAATTAGAAAAAAAAAAAATCTCATACAGGGTATCCCAGCCAACTCTAAGAATTAGTCACAGGAAGTGCCAAATGCACTTTGGTTTTCCAGGAAGGCTCAGATTTTGTAGCTCATGCTGCAAATGAAGTTTTGTCAAATCAGAGATCAAGACAGAGACGTCACCCAGTTTCAATYTGGGCAATCAGATCTTCCATAGCTCTCATGGTTTAGAGAGCATGGCTTTGGATGTGCACATGAAAGTCCTACATACTTTCTCACCTGACACAAASTGTGCTGGCTCAAAGGAGTGAGTGTTTGGTTTACTAGCAGAGGTATGCCTAGGCATGAGATGAGGCATTTCCTACAGCAGCAGGTGTATGGACAGGGAGAGGGAGYGACCATTTTCTACCTGAAACCCTGGCAAAGAACTTGCCAGACATGCAAAAAGCCACAAGTAACTTCTTGCTCATCTCTCCCATCCAGCTGCTTCAAAGGCAGAGAGCACTGGCTGTAAATTTTGACCCTTTATTTCTAGATAGTTTCACTTCCTAGTTTCTCCTGTGGATGAGCAAGATCCAAAATACCAGGTCCATTCATTGCTGCATGAATGAGGTTTGACTCCTCTCAGTAACTGTTTAATGAAAAGCTAAGGGTGAACTCTGTTCAGAGCTGTAAAAATTAAATTACTTTGAATTGCCTCCATTTCAGATTTTAGATACACAAACATGCTGTTAGTGTRCCTTCTCTCAGACTGGAATAGAGGGCAATGTATAGCATAAAATAACCTGTGGGAGTCATCTATCACGTTAATTAATGTTCTTCCCTTCTCTCTCTTCAAAGCAGGCTCCAAGTCCATCATGCCAAGATCCCAGTGTGCATTAACAATCTCTTCCAATATCCATATTTTATTTCCAAAATTTTAGTAAGGTTATCAAGCAGCAGAGGAGAACATCTCTATAAAATAAAACAATTCCATGCAATGTTATGTACTTTTTAGGTTCAGGCACACCACTGGGACTTGTTTAGGAAGTATCACCATTTCCAGGTTTGTAATTAGTACAGGCAGTCTGCTACTCCCAATGGAATTACCTCTTGAAATAATCACAGAGCAAGTGTTGTTAGAACAGCTGATCAGATGCCGGCATCCACACTGGAAGAATAATGCAATAAATCCATCCTCAGCATATGGGAGAAGCAACAGTACACTGTCCTGCAGAGCCTGGGAAAACTAGCCTCAGTTTCCTTTAATTTCCATCAGCCTTGTTTGCCATGGATGCCACCAGGAGGAATTACTTCACAGAATGGGTGATCAGGCAGTGGAAGGGGCTGCCCAACGAGGTGGTGGAGCTACCCTCCCTGGAAATGTTCAATAAACAACTGGACASAGCTCTTAGTGCCATGGACTAATTGGCAAACTGGTGATTGGCCAAAGGTTGGACTCAATGATCTTGGAAGYCTTTTCCAACCTAACAGATTTTATGATTCTATGATATAAATCATTAGCTGCAAAAAGAGATTGCCCCAATAATTGCTCAGGCAATTCTTTCCCTCTTATCAAGACCTTCCACGTCACCAGCATTCACAGGTAACAGCATGCATTGCCATTAACAGGTAAGCTGATGTTGCACAGCACTGCCAAACAACTGACTTCTGCTGTGGAAGAAATCAGTTCTGTGAGGTGATGTGTGTGAATTAAAGGATTAAGAATTTCCAGAAAATGCAGAGGCTCTAAGTGGCATATTAACAGAAGGTGGTGGTAGAACAAGTGTACTTAAGGCTTTGAATGTTAGTGATTCTTTCATCCCTGCTGACAGTGCACTTTCATAATTTTTATCCAGATTTCCACTATCATCCAACTGCTAAGAGGACAAAAGACAGAGCCTAAGACAACAGCTAATTGATCCTTGCCAGATGATTGAAAACCAATTAGCATTTTTTCTGGGTTTGATTTTCAATATACCAGCCTTTGGGACACATCAACACCCTCATTGTAGGTGGTAAGGGCTCTGCTCTGTGATTTTTAACAAGGCCTTGTTCTTATCTCCATTGAAGGACTCCATAAAGGCATTTAGACACATTGCATTCATTTTGTAGCTGAGGAAACAGAACCATGGAGAACTGAGTGGCTTYCCATTGCTTTGCACCAGGCCACTGTCACTGTGAATTTTAATGCACCATTCCCATCCAATGGGGCAGCAGTACTCAGAGGTTTAAAAGATCATGATGAGGTCCTAGTGAATTTGCTTAAAAGGGTGTTTTTAAAATGCAGCTTTAAAGGCTTGCTTTTATTTCCATAATATGTAAGCCATCAGGGTAAGCTCTAGAATACTATTTTCATTACTTCTCTCTAAAAAYCAGGGAGGCAACCATGGATTAACTTCTTCAACTATGTAGTCAATTATTTTTAAACTGTCTAAAATCATCGTGTATTCTGATGGTTCAGGAAGAGAGCCCTATGAAAACTGTGAATATCCCATAATTACATTCCTATAAACCAGAGTATTGAAAGGGAATTCTTGCAGGTGACTTCCACAGTGTGGTCAGTTTGAGCATAAGCTCTGTGCTTTCAACAGCTGTGTAAGCTTTCTTACCCTCAGCAAAAAGTTTAATCTTGATAAGGCTTCTAGAAACATATCAGCTCCTTTGTTGGAAAACTCATATCTCCCAGCAATGAAGAAAAACAAGGTCTTGTCAAGATCGAAGTCAAGGTGGCTGAAAGCAAGAAAACAGACAAGAACAAAGTATGTCTCAAGATACAATCAAACAAAACACACAACAGCTTTCTATTCTGGAGGAACTTATTATCCCAAGAGAAAAATGAAAGTGAGGCTTTTCTGCTGTGCTTTAAATAGACTATCTTAATCTGACAAACTGCATCTTGGGTAAATAACAAACAGATCAAGATCTGCTGTCTGGTATCACAATCTGGTAAGTAGAGTCAGAACTGGTGTCTAAAATTCCCTTAGCTTCTGACTGAGAAATCCCAGACAGATATTTGAATAAGAGGTTTTCAACATTTCTATTCCTCTATGAAGTACTTGTTAGTCCTCCTGCTTTGGTTCTTGTTTTAAATAGTGTTGGACAAGCGTTGCTAATTTTTGAAAAGTAAAAGCATACCCATAGAAATGACCTCGAATGAACTCTTGGATCCTAGCCTTGTACATGGAATGCAAATTCTGAAACTCATGCATTGCTGAAAATTTCTTAATGTTCAAGCCATTTGGGGTGACAACATCTGGAAAAGCAGAGAAAAGGCAGAGGTAGACATCTTCAGAGTCAGAGAAATCTTTCAGGAAAGCACCAACGTGTCTCTCAGCTTTATGGGAACAGGTTTATGTCTTTATGATACTTGGGGGAGGGAACAGCACTGCCTTCACAAAGCTCTTGCACGTGGCTCCCCACTGCCTGCAGCATCAAAGCAGCTTTCACCTGTGCTCAGCACTGGGTAGACCCTGCCCTTTTGTCCTGCCAAGRCTCCAGTAATGTCTCCATTGAGCCAAATGTTTCTTGTGCAACTTGCCCTTTACCTCTTTATCCTTGATATCACTGTTGCCTGCTCTATCACTACAGAAGAGAGCCCTTCGAGGCAGAGACTGTGCTGTACTATGCCCTCGTTTGCTGCATGGCACAAGAGATATCCATTCTATCAAAACTTTCTGAGGATTTATCAAAAAAGGGAGCATATAAGAAACTTTTATAAAACAGCCTCCTTCCAGTAATCAATTGCATTTCCCCTAAAAACAGCCACAGAATATTATACTTTACAATTTTACTGCTGCTCTCCTCCAAGATTCTAAAGGATCTTAAAATCAAAATTTGTTCATTTCCAGCATTTTAAAGGTAGAGTATTAGGATATACACAGAGGACAGGCACTGAAATTCAGTCACTCTTAGCCTTCCTGGCAGATCACAGCAGCAATTCAAAGGCTTGCCCTAAATCCAGTCCAAATAARTTGATAAACTGATAAATAATTTGAGCTGGGTTATGAATGGAAATGAAAGGGAAGGCCAGTTCCTCAGCAGATGTATTTCATGGCAACACAACTGACTGAAGCAGACCTATACTGGTTTATGATACTTGCCTGACATTATGCAAATGCCACAGCCATTTTTAATRATTTCCTTGAAAATTACAGTCTCTTCAGCAATATATATGTTTCCYTGCCAYGTAAGTGATCTCTGAYTAAACTTTCACCTGTGAAGTGTCCTGAAACACTCTAGGTTAAATTGCAATCAACAGAAATATAACATTTAGTAGTAACCATGAAATAGTAAGTCTTTATGGATCTGTTTCTGGAGTACCACTTTTKAGACTAAAGACCAGGAAATCTTTATTTGTTAGGTATTTAAGATTTGGCTTTTAATGACAAAACAGTCTTGGCGGAGCTGTGGAGAAAACTTGTGCTTTTGCCCAGCACTTAAGTATTCTCTGAACAAAGACCTCTGGGGGGAGGCAACAGAGCAGAAACATCCTCCACTGTCTTTACCAACAATACACCTTCTTCTTTCTCTGACCTGTTTCTTGTTCTGCATGGAAAAGTGGYTCATGCAGGACAGAGCTTTGAGACTCCAACCACCTCAAAGTCTTCCCAATGCAGGAAGAATCCCTTCCCCAGGTATTTCTGGCTGGTATTTCCTTCCACTTTCACATTCATTTATCAGGGAGTTTTGAAGAGTCTCACCCACCAGCAGCAGCCTGTGTRTAACCTACTCCCATGTCCTTTGGTTTAACTGCAGCTTCATTTACCCTTTCATGAGGATTGGGGCTCAAACCTTCTCTTGTTTAAGGCTTTGAGATGCATGACAGATGTGGTGGCACGAAGAACCCAGTTCACTGTTTCTGCCCTACATACAGGAATATTTTGAATGTGTGAGGGATGAAGTGATGAAAGAGAGCTTGCTAACTGSTTTGGGGGTTGTTTGTTTTTGCTGTCATTGTTGTTTGATGAATTAACAATATTTTTTTTTTGAAAAATCGTCCCAAGTTGGTCAAATCAGAATGTTTTGACTTCTGCATTTACAGGAAAGAAATTGATTTAAGTAATATTAGCAAAGGATGAAGTTTTCTCTTAATAGATCACTAACATTCAGAGTTGACTTGTACTTTTTCAGAGYTTCCATCTATGATTTTGGTCAAATATATACAGATAGGAATCCTAGATCTAGAACTCAACTGATACCTGAGTCTCTTGGAATTTTGATTCAAAGCCTTCTCAATTGCTGATGAGAAATATTTCCATATCTGAGTGAAAACGTTAGAAATCCCATAACATCACTTTTCAAATCACAGGAATATAACTTATGATCACTGACAGATTCTTGCTGGATACRCAAAAGATACTCAAGCTTTTGACAAATATGGTTTGATAAATTGTTGATAACAACATAACAACAGCAGCAAGTGGGATCAGCATAATGCAAGCAATCATTCTGCCAGGTTTAGACTGGGAAATTGGCCTTTGTCCTGCTGCAAATGTTCTCTATGCAATCAGGTTTATTRAATTTTAAAGGGACTTTTCCAAGTGACGAGATTCATAATTTAAATTATAATCCAATGTTTGATGTTAAAGAAGAGTAGCAGAGATAGCTCAATTTAGCACATTTCTGAGTCATTTTTAGCTAACTATTTGGTTACAAAATTTGTGTATCAATAAATGCAAATAAAAGCTAATTGTGCCAATTCAGCATCCTCTTTTTAAAGGTTTATTTTTAAAGTGGATGGAGAAATGTACACATGTGTTCAGTATTCATGTTCCTTCACAGAATTCAAGCTCAATGGCCTACTGAAGGCTTGCTGGACTTTCCAAAAAATCAATATCTATGCAGATTTCRCAACTTCAGAGATAATAAATAATATGAAAATAGGTTCTTCCACAGTTTATTTGTGGTCTTCGATTCAGAGAAACTATTAAAGTACTTATTCCTATCAGAACATACTTTCCACTTTAAGTTGTCTCTTAGGATTTGGGGTGACAATTCCTACTGAATTTCTTTCTAGCTGTGTCAACATGAAGCATGACATGTGGCATTAKTTTTTTAACCCAAACATTAAGTATATTTACTTGGTTTCTTCAAAGTTGCAAGAATAATCACAAAAAGCTCAGGCCTGTGAATCTCTGTGCATGGAATTCTCTTCAGCTTCAACTGATGTTTTATCTGTGAGCAGTCTGGAGATTCTCTTCCCCAAATTAAACTGGATTCAGACTCATTTCAGTCTCCTAAAATCCCAAAACACAGACTATGATTTTCAATGGTAGCTGTGGTGGGAAGAAGCCTCATCCCTACATAAAAAAGTTTCAAAAGTCTGATTTTCAGAGTGCTCTGCATTTCATAAAAATCAAGACCTTTCAGAGATATCCCAGCTGAAATGACTGAACTTCAGTGACTTTTAAGACATGGCTTTCATGCTTAAAATAAAATTAAAAAGATAATCTAAGTACCCCATCCTACTGACAGCTAGTCAGGAATGAGGCAAAGGATTCCATGAACAGCTCTTKGGTTTGGGTTCAGGAATCACAATGGGGCTTGAAGCATTGAAGTTAACCAGGATAACAATCCCAAACTATAGGTAGCACTGCAAATCAAACAATAACTCTACCAAGAGTAAGCAAAAAAACCAAAAAACCAAAACCCAAAAAAAAAGAAACCCAAACAAAAGGAAACAAACCAAACAAAACCCAAACAAAAACCAAACCAAAAATAAATTGAGCACTGTCATGTTTGAAATAACCAAGATAYACCTGCTAAATAGTCTCCAAGACTGTCATGCACTTTTCCCTCATGCTGCTTACCTGCAGATGGAGTATTGGGGTTTATCCCTATAAGGCGCTGAGATGATTTAAAGAGAACTTTGATGACACATCAAACTGGGATCATGACCTTACTCAAAATCCATGCAGGGAACAGGACAAGGTTTCTAAGCTTCATATTTTATGAGACTAATGTCAGGGGGAAAATCAGACAAATTATTGGGCACACAACTATTTTTTCAAACTCTACTCATTGGCCTAAWAGAAAATATTTTATCTATATGAAGYTTATCATGGTTCAGTTCTAAAAGCATGGAAATCCTGCCACAGACAAAATTCCTGMAGTTGAGGAGTCCTGGCAAAAAAAAGCCTAATATCCATGGAAAATTGGTTAATCACTGTAGCATAGCCAGACATTCCTGTGCACGTGTTCTTTCTCTTCATGTTTGCAYGTCTGTCTCCATTATGTCAATTCAGTCTAAGGAAATGCAGGCATTTGGAGGAAATATAGCAAAAAAAAAAGGAAAAAAAATTCAGGTCTTACCAGGGCTTTTTTTAAGCATATGTTCTGCTTCTGTAGCTGTGATCTGTGAGACTGTGGTGAACACATGGGCACAATGCACAGATGCCCGYTCCATACAGTACCGATGGTAAATCTGCCTCTCTCCAGCCTCCTTGTCAATGTCAAACTGAAAAATAACAAAACAAACAAAAAAGACACCTGTGTGACATGACCATCAGCCTGTCTCCCCCAGGGAAGGTTTCTCCTGCTAGGCTCCATTTCCCCAGGGAATGAGAACCACGTGCTGCTGTTCTGTCATTCTGGTTTTTGAACTGTTTTATCAGCTTCAAGGAGTTTGAAAGAGAAAGAGAGCTCTCAGATCCCGCTTTTTCCTGAAAAAATGGCAGCTCTGCCATGGAAGGAAACCTAGATTAATGATTCCATGAAAAGTAAGGATCTGTGGAATTTGGCCTGCTGGCTGACARTGTATCATGGTGCAGCTTTCCCCGGGCTTGTTGGAAAACTTGGGAGAGCAGGGAGGTTGCTGGTAGCTGAAGGGGAGAGAAGACAAAAGGAATGGGGATGAGAACCTAAGGACTTGGTAGAATGGTGGGAATCATAGGTAGGTGAGAGAGAAATGGAGCTGTGGTGGAGAAGCAGGATATAAACAGTCAGTCACCAATCCCAAAGGAAAAAAGAAAATAGAAAATGAGATATTTTCTGACACTCAAGAGATGTTCTTCCTTCCAATTCTACCACTGTTATTTGCTGCTTCTTATATTTCAGTTTGAATTCCCTTAATTTTTAGAGGCAGATGTAAGTTAAATTGCTAGATAAGACATTCCAAACACCCCAAGTATTTCTAAATCACCTTTAAATCTTGCAGCTACCCTTTTTTTGGACTGAGTTTATGTTATCCTGATGCAAAGAAAATGCACAATTCCCTTGAGCCACGCTTAAAGGTTCAAATGTTCGCTAACAGCGTCCACTGCAAAATCACTGCAGCGTAGTCTAAAAAAGGTGTCAATGCTTTCAATTAAAYCCCAATCCTCTTAATCTTCCATGGTGTTTCACTTCTGGAAACAGAAGTCTTGGGCCCCTAAGGTCAACAGCACGGCCACCCAAAGGCCTGTGTGAGTTTCAAGAAGGGTGACAATGACTCTCAATGAGCTCTGCCTAATGCTGGCTGCACAGCCTGATTCTGATTGCATTTGACTGTGTAACTTCATTGACCATAATAGATTTAATCACAGGCAGGGCAGACAGCACTTTCTATTGTTAGGACTGTGTGACCCCTGCCATGGCCAGGTGCTTTTAGCACTTCAGAACTTGGACAGAAGCAAAGCTATTTAGAGTGAGACATGTCCTGCAAAGATTAATGCTGGTACAGAACATACTGAGAGAAAGTTGGTGTGAACCATTTCAGGGAACTAGAGTGAAGCAAACAACTCCTTATTTTCACTTGGATAGGTGTAGACACAGATGTAGATATAGATATCTTGTAACTGCTTTGCTGAGAAAGTTAATTGCTTTTATCTGCATTAATTCTGCAGCAGTGCTACATTACTTGTGGGAAAGTGGCTTCCAGTGTGTTAGTTGGAAGTGCCAATTTAACCACCCTAATGTGACCAAAAAAAAAAGGACTCTTGAAAAAATCTCAGCTGAAAACTTCCAAAGAAACTAGATGCTTTTATTTGGGCATTGGTGATCCTCTTTATCAAGAGCTTTTCTCCATTTGCCAAATAGAATTGACCACATAATGTGCTAAATATTATGATACCATTTCTCAGTTGTATYCTCATATATTGTATTTGCCACATTCCCCATAGGAGTTTTAGGGCATGAAATACAAAGGATGATATTTTCTCCAGAACACTCATCTTGTTTGCCACAGAAGTCAAGTGGTAGAAAGAGCACAAAGAAGAGRAAAATAAAGGGGAATTAATTTGGCTCCTTACAGTGCCACAGGTCTCAGCATCATGCTTGGCTTACACTAAACAGACTCACAAGCAGCTCTTAACTGCATATTTGATTGTTCAAACATTCTGTGCAAAAAAGATGCAAAATGGGACAGTTCTTTAGCATGCWGGACAAACACATGAATGGGATGGGTACAACCACACATTCAGAACTATGCAAGTCTTTTCAAACACATTGGCTTTCTATTAAAAATACTTTTGAAATTGCTAGCAAGTCAAACTTCAAAGGGCTTTGGTTCTCTTTTCCCTTTCTCAGCAAGAATGGGTTTTAATTAAAAATGTGATTAAAAATKAAATTTGGGACATGCTCACTAACTGTAGATAAACACTTCCTGTAACACTGCTGGGGCAAATGTTCATAAAAAGATTGTTAAGCACTATGACTTATTTCTAGTTCATTTTTATTTCTTTGGTTGCATGAAAAGACTTTACATATTTAACACATATTGGTGCTTACTTCTTCATTGGTATTCATTTTTCTATCTTTTACAAACAGTATTTTATTTTGCATATGCTAGTGTGACTTATGGCATGTTTTTGCAAATGTACACAATTCCGCATCATCGGGAACTACAAACAGAGGTCACAGGGCTCTCACATTTCATTTACTCTCACTCTCCAGCAGCTTCCAGCACCAATCAGTAAAGCAAGACCTTGACATTTGACCTCAGTGAGGAGTAAGAACAGTGCACTTCYGAGCAGGCTAGACAAGTGACTTCAGAAAAGAGCCTTAGCCAAGTTGAAGGGCAGGTTAAGTGAAAATCAAYTGATGAGAGTGCAGGTGACAAATTTAACCCACCTAGTCCTGTGCAAAGACTGCTGAGCCTGCTCTSACAGTCTCCAGAGTTAGAGGCACTGTGGGGGCATGGCACAATACATTGAAACCAGCATGACACCAGGGCAGCTCCTCACCCCCAGCCCAGTGTTCCTGCTCAACACTGAGCCCTGCTCTCTGTYCAGCCCAGCTCAGGCACYTGTGGACTCTGTTCCATAWCCTTTGTGCTCAGCCAGAGCAAAGCGAGGCACCCGTGAAGTGTGTCACGCCTGCTTTTGTCTGTTTGCTGCTATCAGCAAATGGGAACACCAGCAAAGCCAAAGGTCACAGCTGCATCAAGAAAAAAAATCTAAGTCAGATGAACTGTTTATAGAACCCTTTGGGGTAGAAGAGGCTCTTAAGATCCTTGAATCCAACTGTTTCAGTGACATTTAAAGACCAACTTAACAACTTCAATATCCACTTCCCAATTTATTGGAGGATCCTCTCCTTCCCTGACTGGTAGAAACCAAGCAGATTATTAGAATTTAAAAGATGGCAAGGATTAGAAAGGGAAGTTACTCCTTTATAAGGCCACTCTAATTTCAAAGCAAAAGATGATGATGTTCCACAGGTGTAATGCTTTGGAGTRAAATTTGCTTTTGCTGCAGTGCAATTCTAATGGAAAATTTCAGTTAGTTTCTGTCTTTTCTCTGGATCCATGTAATGAGCACAACATCTCATTTATCTCTAAAAATGCAACATGGTTGGGGGCACAGCAGGTAATCACTGAGCCTCCCATTCTGTTTAAGACAGCTAAGGTGAAATGTGAATGAAAAAGAAGAGAATATTAAGCAGTTATGTTTCTTCTGGAGACAGTCACTGAAGTAGTAAATCCAAATCAGCCATTCCTACTTCAAAATTATAAAGACGGATTGCAAAGTATTTCCAAAACACAAGAGTCACTTGAGAGTGGAAAAGGAGGAAGGATTATGTTAGTAATCGAAATACTTGTCTGAAAGAAAGACAAATTATTTGTCACAGTCTACAAAGAATGTCTAGATMCTGATATTAGGCTATGCTTTCCTAATGAATTAAAAAATATGATGAAAAACAACAGAAGTTAAACCAATACAAATTCAAACTGGAATTAATAAATGTAATTTTCCTAAATAAAACATCACGACACCTTTGCAGAAATAATACAGACTACCCTCACCATTTAAACCTTACCTGAGCAGTGGATAATATCACTGCAAATGCTTTGTAATTCAAATAAAAGGTACGGGTTTGATGCATGAGGATTTTAAACAGAGAATGAAATAATCTGTCTTGGTCTTTTAAAACTCGTACACTCAAGTTCAAAGTGATTCTGTAGGACCAAGGAACAGTCAGAGACTGGTTTGAAGTTCAAATTCTTTACCTATAAAAGGTAGAATGAAAACATTTTTGCTTACAGCATAATCTCACTGGCTGCCACTGTCTGAATTGGGTAAAAACTACTCCCTTAAAATCCAGCTTAGATCAAATTTACCTCCAATTGACTGTTGCCTTGTGCAAGGAGAACTTTCATTCTGGTATAGCTCTGCCAGACCAAAAGAGAATTAAATTTACACTTCCTGGCTTAAATCAGATTTCCATCAGCTGCCCTGCTGACAAAGTAGATTAGCTTTGTGTAACAGTGAGCTCAGTGACAAACTGGACRGTACAGCACTAAGTGGAGTGAGATGTTGTCAGCAAAAAAGCTCTTGACTATTCATTTTCACTGGGGTTTTTAGTACTTTTTCTTTTAGACTTCTTAGGACAGGATTTTCCACCACTCTGCAAATGGGATTCAGCTGCACCTGCAGGAGCTGAATGAAAATGCTTCAAGTTCCAAACAGAAGTGTTACACATCAGAAGGGCAACCTAAGGAAAAAGGCAATGAAGACTGTGACTATCCTTTTTTCCCTTTTCCTTAKTAAAAACAMYTTTCCCATTAAACTCAAAGTGTTTRTTCARTAAGAAGCATCAGAGGCTGAAGCATTCMAATTTCTCCATGATGCCAGGCCAGTGGTCCCAAAAATAATTTYAGATGATGACCTCTCAGATGAAATTCCAGGTTAAATCATTTCCCAAAAGAGCTGTCTATTCACCTAGGAACTCGTCTGTATCATCAGTGTCCCAGTCAATTTATGAAAGGTGCTGGTCTATTTAAAACTCTAGAGGGATGAAGGGATACAAAAAAATCCCCATGCAAAACAAACAAAAAMCTAAATCATCCCCCTTAAACACTGGGGAAAACAGTAACAGATTACCATTCTCAATCTTCAGCTGAGAAGCCAATTCCTCCTGAAGAAAGACTCCACAGACTCTGAGATTTTTTTTCCACAGAACTTATTAATTTTKATCAATTTTGGTYCAGTTTATCTCGGCAACAAACATAATGTCACACACCAATGTAAAAGCTGCACTGGACATGGAGACAATGGGAAAATGCCCTGTTGGTTGGACTATTTAAGAAGTTCTTAAAATTCTTTTGGGAATTAAACTCAAAACAAACCCTGGTTGTTATTGAAATTGGAAAGTGTTGAGTTTGGAAGAGTTCAAGCCAGTAAACCATAGGTTTAGTGAGCAGTCCCTGGCCCAGTCATCTACTCAGGGTTCTTCAAATAATTAGAAGTAAGTAAAAATAAAGTCACTGCCAGTTACTGTACATGTCACCCCCTGATTTGTTCCTTTGGTTTTCCCTCCCTTCCCTTCTCCAGGATGAGAGTGAATTAAATGTGAATCTAGGTACCAAAWCATGCACTGAATAGTAACATTCAGTGTTACTTTTGGTGGTCACTGTGCTCCTGAGCAGCTGCTAAGAGTTTAACACCCAGGTTCTCACTGGAGCAGAGGMAGATAAATTCCAGCCAGTCCAGATGAACTGAGTTAAAGCTGTGAGAATATAAGAATTGTATAAGCTCAAACCTCAAACACAGAATCATTAAGGTTGGAAAAGACCTTCAAGACCACTGAATCCAACCTTTGATCAATCACCATCTTATCAATCAAAGCACAGCCCTGAGTGCCATTGTCCAGTTGCTGAGATGTAATGTTGTCTAAGAACCAGGACCCCATCTCTGCCTGAGGCAACGAGCAGATGGCTCAGGAAGAGGTCAGGACTCACACAACATTACAGTCCTACATCCATGATGCACCCTCCCATTTCCAGCCATCCACAGCTCTCCTCTACTAGGCYGGCTGGGTTTGCAGCCCCCTAGAAAATGTCCTCTTACAGCTTACAGGCTGACATGTGCCCTCAGCTCATGAAATAGGGAATTTTGGCAGCCTGTGGTTCAGGACTCTACTGATCTTGCATCTTCTAGCCCAGTTTATCTATGGGGATGATTTGACAGTGCAGTGGGAGAGTCCTGAACTGTGTGGGCGGTGTAGAACTGTCTACCAGGCATCCTAACTCAGCATTTTGTGCACTGTGTTGAGGGCTCTAAACAAAGACATGAGGTTTCCTCTTTTCTCTGTATGAGCTGTACATGCCTGATTGTGTCTGGGCACAATGAGGCCACGCACTTTTGTTCTGTGCTGCAACGATTTTTCTGTGACGTCTGGCACAACACATCCTGCAGCTGCTGCCTCATCAGCTGCTGCCTGGTGGGAACTGTGTTAGAGCTGTGCAACACTGGTCAAATGTGAGAAATGAATTGTACTTCAAAGGAAAACGTTTATGCAATGGCACTGAAACAGGAAGCTCAGCTATTTTTCTTTGGGGTGGGAGGCGGTGAAATGCTCTAAATAAATATTKTTTCCTCCAACGATTAAACTTTAGGAAGCTCTAAAGAATCTTCTTCACTGACAAATTGTTTGCTTGACCTAAATAGCTGGCTGCTAGAAGACAACAAGAAGATGCTTGAAGATCTAGCTCTCTGTTATTTAATCATGRTATTCGAGATCAACCTCTGGTGTCTCAACTGACTTTTGGGCCAAGGTGACATTTTCATAGACAAACTAGCCCTCACTAAGATAGTTAACTTTTCCAGGAAGAGTTTTAGCATCCTATAGAAATATTACACAATGATATAACAACTTGATATAATTTCCTCTATTAGTACATTTAAGCATCAACCCACAGAGGGTAATAAAGCATTACGGCCTAGAAATACACAATTTTCTTCCCTTAAATATTATTCGCAGCAATTTAGAATAATATTTGAAATTGATACTTATGTTTCATTCTGCATATACTTGGAATAAAATCTGAATAGACATTTCTGTATTTGTGATATTGTGATGGTTACCAATGGGATTTGTGAGGCTTTCCAGGATGGACAGTGCCTTCACACATAAAGGTGTCCATGTCATACGTGAACTGAAAAAATTATACTGTGGCCAGTTTATAAATATATTAAAGTCTGTAGGTTCACTCAGGTGTGAGATCATTAGCTTTTCTTTTGAGTACACAGACAAGGGTGAGGCCCCCAAAAGTTACCATGAAGAGAAAAAAAGTTGCTTTGAGGAAAAAAGACTGTTTGCAGCTCACTGAATTAACCAGAATCAAACCAAACCATTCTACATTATGCATAAAGAGACTATGAGGGAGCAGGAATGTCTGGACTCCTACACAGCAGGACTGTGATATTCATGCTGCCTTATTAATGCACCCAACAACAATAACGAATTTAGGAGACTAGGAGAGATGATTTACAAAGGCTTGGAGTGACAGGACAAGGGGGAATGGCTTCACACTGACRGAGAGGAGGGTTAGATTGGATATGAGGAAGAAATTGTTCCCTGCAAGGCTGGTGAGGTCCTGGCACAGGCTGCCCAGAGAAGCTGTGGCTGTCCCATCCCTGGCAGTGTCCAAGGCCAGGCTGGATGGGACTTGGAGCACCCTGGGATTATGGAAGGTGTTCTTGCCSATGGCAGGAGCTGGAATGAGATGATGTTTACCAAAACAACCCCACACCATTCCATGATTCCATGATTCTGTTTCTGAGTCAGGCCACACRACTGCTTAGGCCTTGTCTTTGGAAGACACGGTTCCCAACCATGTCACACTTCAAACATCCAACTGAAAATTACCAACCATGGAGTTTTCTTCACTGATTTTAGCCAAGGAAGTGCACAGTTCTTTTATCTACCTCTACCTTCACCAAGTGCTGGAATGGAAAAACATCTTGTGTTCAAGTTTGTCTGCGACCATATGAGAAATCCCAGATCATGCAAAGTACCTTGATGAGGGCAGTGCTAAAAAGATTTGTGTCCTTGAAATATTGGTTYGTGTTATGCTTTGAGTGGAAAGAGAATGGTGAAAATCACAACCAATRGACAGTTTACACAGATTCCAAGAAACACCTGTGGGTCTTTTGAACTCAGAAAATGCTTCCTACATTTGCCAGTTACAAATTAGGCCTGACCCGAAATGCTTGAAATTAGGACTTATTATGGTTTGTAAAAATTAAGAAGCAAGCTGGGGGAAAAAACTCAAAGGAATCATCATCCACTGCAATTCTGGGGTATTTTTCACAAGAGGAGGGCTATTGGTTATTTTTACTACTGTGTTACATTAAGAGAGAGTAGTGAGGCTGTGCCTGAAGGGTCAGATGTTGGCTAGAACTGAATAGGCTTTACTGGTTTCCACTGAGCTTTCAGACCTGTCAGATGACACAAAGTCACTCATGCCTAGACACCTCATGATCTTACAAATRCCATTTCTTGTGTTCTGGAAGCAACAACCAGCTGTGGGTCAGTCATAAGTGATCACACAGGACAGAAAATACAATAAATGGTGTAACACACTAAACAGAAAGGGAGCTGGGAGATGTTCAGCTAAAAAAAAACAGAGAAGAATGAGAAAAATGTCCCTTACCTGGTCCAGATTGTTGTAAAAGTCAATACTGGCTGCACACAAGTATCTCCCAAGCAGAGTGGCATGGGTAGTAAAAATTGTGGCGACGGGAAGTTTCTGTGACCGAGACAGGATTAAACCCACTCCTGCCTGCCAYTCGTGGAAGTGGGCAATTATATTTGGCTTGTCATCAAACTGACAGGAAAGCTGAAAATAGAAAGAAATATATGAAACATACATTTTCCTRTCCATCATCCCAGCCCCAGAAAACTTTTTTTTTGTGAAGACTTCTGTGTGCTTGCTTTCCTTCTTGTGACAGAACAGTGCAATTTTAAGTGCTCCTGTGCCTTGATTGCCATCAGCCCTAATCCTCAGCCCAAGAAAAATGTGTACCTCTCTAGTGCCTCAGAAGAGACTCCTTTCTAGAGTGTCTGAGGGTTCTAGCAAGCACAGTCACTCAGACTCCACACTGGGCAGCYCCAGTACCCTTTTTCTGGATAAATACAGTTACATGACCATTAACATTTAAGTTTTAAATACAAATTTGATCGACATTGAGACCAACTTCCTAAAAATCTTAGTTTTCAAACTGGAGATTAGGAACCACATCCCAAGGTGGTTTTGGTCTGCAAATCTCTAGATTTAAAAACTGTACCTCTTTCAAAAACCAGGCTGTTARCGATCCAAAAATCACAGCATCGTTGGCTTCTCGGTCATGATAAGGGATCCCTATGTTGCTGACTTCCCAAAATTCACCTTTCCACTTGTCCAGGTTCCAAGCTGCTGATCCTATATCAAACAGTAAGACATATGGGCTGCCCTCTATCAGCCATCTTCCAAAAAAGACCTATGGAAAAGAGGCAAGGATAAGAAGGATAGAAAGAAAATGTTAAGGTGAATGTAAAGGCCAGTCAGCACAATGATCTTCCTCCATCAAATCTGAAGTATTTCACACAAAGAATGTGTTTTCACAGTCCTRCACACCCAGGACTTGCAGTTTTCCTTGCAAAATACATGGAGCAATAGTGAAGCAAAGGAAACTATAATTGTTAATCTTAAGACTTTCATTTGAGATTTTCATTGCAATATTAATTCTTCCCCATGAAAGGAAAAATAAGGTTAGGAAGACTGCACTTGCTTGAATAATGAAGTCTTCTTATTGAAGTATCTATGCCCCTTCTGTTCATATTTTTAAATTACTATTTTCTTTCATTCATATTTGTCTCCAGTCTTTTGCTATTTATGCTGGATTACTGKGGAGAAGTTTTGTAGGACTGATGCTTAGTGCCTGTATCTACCATGACATTCCTTCCTTCTTCCAGCAGCACAGAGGGGAAGGATTCCACTTGCATTTGGAAGAGTCAGAAGGTATCTCAATATGTAAAATCACATCAGGCTAAAATGCAACTTTCCTGCTTTGTCTCCATTGGTGTAGTTAAACATTTCTAAGAGTATTTACAACTTCACTGCACTCACAGGCCTGCCCAACCCAGCTGGGCCCACACTACAGTCTGCAAAGTCAAATTATTTCTACCAAAAAAATTAAATCTGCCATCAAAACGGCTGGAACCTCAGGGGTTGAACCCAGCCCTGACGCTACAGTGAGCTGAAGAGAGGTCAGGTTTTGAAAACAAATAGGATAAAAGCTCTTTGCCTGTTTTCACAAAAAGTACAAGGCATAAGAAAGACAGGTTTGCTCCTTTTCACTCCTCATGTATTTATTTCAGACTGTCCAGATTTACTATTCAGGAAAATGAGGTTAAAAAGCAGRGAACCCAGACTCCATGTAAATACATGGTCAAGTTGTGGCAAGGAACACATCTGACCAGAGAAGTMTGGATGAATTCCTAGGTCCCCTGGTTTGAAAGCACCCATTGTGATGCATAAGCAAAATCCAGACATAAATGTTAATAGGATAAGTGCAGCTCCTGGAAACTAGAGCGTCATTATTGGAGATCAAAGCTGTATTTGACGTCCCTGGRACAGATTTGCTGCTGTATATGAATACTCCAGCAGCACCATGCACATGTTGGGCTGGCAGAGGTGGCTGATTATATTGGAGGCACTGCTGGAGCAACATAGAACATTGCAATCAATCTGCCCCAGAAGTCTTTAGCTGTTTTCCAGACAAAGGAGTGTTACAGAGGCAATATGAAAAACTTGATCAATCACCTATGAAAATTTGATAAAGATAAGAAATGAYAGACTGGACCTTTCAGTCTGAGCCTGTACAATGCAAGCATCACATCAGTGTCCCCAACAGACACTGCCCCAAGCTGTGGCACATACTCATCCAACAAAAGACATCTGCATATCAGGGCATAAGATCCTAGGAACAGCCCAACTGCTCTTCCAAAGGGAGACAACACATTGCCAGTGCCACAGCCCGTGGCAGCCCAAGAACTTTAGGAATTTCTACACTGAAGTGTGTCAATCCCCTCAGCAACTGCAAGAATGCCTCCCTGCTGCTGYCCCTCRAYGCTCTCCACATCTCTKCAGCGCACATTGTGAGCAGACARTTTTTCCTCCTGSAAACTGGCATCTCTGAGGGACTCARCWCTGAGTCAGTGTAGGCAAGTTCTAMATTTCTGATGAGGACTTCAAGAAAGGAGGTCAAATTTAGTGTGAGTTACCTTCCACCCATTTTCAGGTAACCAAATCTGCTTGCAGCTGAATAACTGCCCATCAACACAGCAGATAACCTATTTCTTTTAGCAGATAATCTTTATAGGAAGAAGTTTATTCCTATTTTATCATTGGAGCAACCAARTCTCAGAAAGGCTATGAGAACAAACAGAAAACATTAGTTAAAMATCATGTTGGAAAGGGAGATGAATCCATTTCCTGTGCCATGGTTTAACCTCTCTTCCCAGGGAACTGACAGCTGGTTGCACTGAACYGAGGAAGTGGATTCTTTGTCACCTCAGTTCATTCCTCAAGTCCTTTACTGGTTTTCAGCTCCATATTATGCTACATTAGAAAAATTGCGAGCTAATGGAACACTCTTCTCACTCCCATGCAAGAATGTGAAATGCAAGGGCCCCAAGTAAGGTCATATTATATCTACTAAAATCTCACCATACTTAGAGACCAGATAAATAAGTCATTAATCCAATTAGCAGCCTTGCAGATAAATGACTGCTAAAACCCATAATTGGATGAACTGGTTCTTCCTCAAAAATAACCTTTAATGAATTGACTCTGCTGTTCTAACAGTGGATTCTGAGCCTTTCCCATTGTGACATTGACCAGGACTGCTGTGTCAAGTGGAACGACAAGAGCATTAACCCAAACTTTAATCTCCTCAGAGTCAGATTTGTTGCCCTGGGAAGCAGCAGCACATCTGATTTACCTGACACCCTTGGCTTTTCATGGTGTCCATTGCCTTCTTAACTGCAGGGTTTGGAGGTTCAGAGAATTCCACCTGAGTCTTCACATTYTGCTCAAAATAGGGGCCAATCAGGAAATAGTTTTCACCCCATTCATCTGCCGTAGTTTTGGCTTTTGTCTGGATCACAGTGTAAATGCCTCCCACTGCAAAAGAAGATCACAMAGAACAAAAATTAGAAAGAGGCACAGGCCACAGATCTCTGTACTAAGCTCCAATCCACCTGTGGATCAAATACACTGCTAGTTAAATCCCYTCACATATGTAGGTTTTAAGTGAAATCCAGCCTCAATCAAATGAATAGAAGTTCAGTTCAGAGCAACTGTTCAGTTGAGGGATTAAAATCCTGGGCCTCATATTTCCACTCTCCCATGTCTGATCTTGATTCTGCTGCATCCCAAGCACAGCCTGCTGCTTTTCTTTTATTGCAGCAGTTACAATTTTCAAACCTATTTTTAATCACATGGTAAGAACTGAGCTTGTTTAACAGAAATCACTAAGAGAAGTTGAGGAACTGTCAGATTTAATTGACTACTGGCTATAAAAATGGACTTAAACCRATATCCTCAAAGCATAAGGAGTCTTGTTCCATTATCAGTTTTGAAGAGTTGTTAAAGTTGGAGGGAATGTAGCCTRCAATGACAATATAAATGTCTGTAGCATCTTTCACCAAAATATTGTCTACTTTAAAAACAAATGCAGCATATTCAAGTATTTAAGAGAATCTGGCAGCATCCCTTGCCAAGTCAATACAGATCTATCCAGTCTTGCACATGGTGTACAAGAGTCCCTTAGCTGCTCTTCCTCATATTATTCCATAGCCAGCCCCGGAATTCACACAATGGCAGGGCAAACCTCCCTTTGCCATGGACACCAGGGTGCCAGGCAGTCGATATTGCACCACCACCAAGTCAGAAGAACAAGAGGGCATCCTTGAATCCAGCAAGGGGGAGGGATGGCAAGGGAAAAGAAAACCTGAAGCCAAGCAGCTGCTGCACACCWGAGACAATGAGTGTAGCTCCAGCAAGGTGAGAGAGAGGGAGCTCAACAGCTACAAAGAGCAGAAGAAACACTACAGAAGGGATTGATGCTCCTACATAACATTTTCTTCCTCCACTGAATGTTGAAGCTTTGGAAATCTTTGGAAACCTTCCTCTGGGGAAGGATATGGTGCTACAGCTTCCAGCAGTGACATCAAAATTACCTGTGGAGTTAATTACCTATTGAATTTAAAACCTTGAGAAGTTACCTAATTCTCCTTAAAAATCTGCCACTGCTATGTACAATACAGTGGCTGAAGTTGCTCAGCACTTTGGGAGATTAGTTCCCAGATTAATTAAACTGTATCCYCTGACAACTACAGAAAGCCTTCTGCAAAGCCTGGTGTCTTGCAGMCCTGCAGAGCCAAATGACAGAGCCACAGTTTTAATTATACCCCTAGAAAAGAAATTGTTCACTTAATGCCTTTTCTCTACAAACATCCCATTTGTTTTGAATGCTGGAAGGATCCCTAGTCTTAATATTTTCATGTCTCAGGATTCTAGGTATTTACAAAGAGAAAAAAATGCAGTTCCAATCTACCAACTTGCTAAGTAGAACTAGTACAATAAATGATTACCCTTAATAATTCAAGACCTAAGAAGACAAGAATCTTACAGATGTCTGTTCCTAAATCAAGCTGTCAGTTCAAGAGTTTCACATCATGTAGACATGGAACAGCAGAAGGAAACCTATGCATAAGACTATTACTCTCTCCTTCAGCAGGACCAGAAAGCTTAAGAAACTAATTCATAGTCATCATATTCTTCCATGCCTGCTTTGGACAGGGATTTAGAGCAATCTTAGATAAATARCACTGTATTTTTCCCTCCAAGTGCCTCTGCTCACAAGCTGAGAGAGTCYGTTTGAATTTCTTGGATTCAACAAACATAAAATTTTAATTATCTGAGACAAATCAGAACATTCAACCTATAAAGCAATAGTTACAATGATATATCTGTTTTTATGGGGTGGTAAATTCATCACAGGAGCACATGGGGCTTCAATCCAAAATGGATAAATATGAGGCTTGGTAGGAATCTTAGTCATGAAACTGGCTGGTTTAAATTGGCAGGGACACTGAGCTTAGAATGATGCAAGATTTTATTGCAGAGCAGCCTGGTGAGAAAATATGACTTGCAAGATGAAAGATGCTAAGTACCATGATAAAGCTGTRTGTGCCTAGAGCAAAGCAAAGCTCCTTCCCCCTTCACAGGAGCATGGMTCAGCCTGTTCCATACTGCAAGGAGTTCAACACTGGGACTGCCAAYGTAGCTGAGTTTCCACAGCCATGGATTTGAAGAGAAATGAAGAAGCTGCAGCTCATGGACCTGGTAGAGCCTGGATCTTTGTTTTGTACAGCCAGCATCTAAGTGCTTCTTTCCACAAGGTTATCCTTAG
Source organism: Alauda arvensis (assembly GCA_902810485.1). Lineage (NCBI taxonomy): Eukaryota > Metazoa > Chordata > Aves > Passeriformes > Alaudidae > Alauda > Alauda arvensis. The sequence continues at coordinate 295,116 of CADDXX010000587.1, forward strand.
GATCCCTGTGTGCCCTAAAGGGTCAAAGATGCATGGAAGGCCTTTTATGTGGGAAAGAATGTTAAACTGTTGCACAGCAAGGTAAAAAAAAAAACATTTCAGGGCACTGATTTGCCTGAAATGCAATGAAAAGTACTYATGATAAAACCCAAAGGTTTTACATTTTACAGGCTGTTAATACTCCTCAGAAGGCAAMTGTGATAAAAGCAGTGTTACCTGGCCCACAGACTTGCTTTTGTCTTCTCTGTTACTGTGGAAATATGACTCACAAAGCATGTCTGTGCATAAGGTTTAATTGACAGTGGAGGGAAGCTGCAAGTGAAACTATGTATGTAGGAAGGGTATAACTTAAAAAAGACATCTTGAGAAGAACAGAGCAATGTCTAGAATAATGTATTAACTTGAAATTACACTTCTCCATRGCAAACTCAAGGAACACATTATATATCCTTAAGAGATACTTTCTATATGCTCAGTTGCTTTGAATTCCCTGGAAATACCTGTTCCAGTAAGCAAAACATCACATGTCCTCCTGAGCAACAGAGGAGTTTACATGTTCACCTCACAGAATTCTCAAATTGTGAGGTGAACAAATTCAACAATTTGTAAACCTTCTTTTTTCTCCTCTAATACGATGTTTTAGGTCATACTATAAACAGAAAACCTTTCCAAACAACAGGRATGTACCAAAATGTTGCAAGTTTCTCTGTGCTGCCTCTGACGTTTTGTACTTTGAAACAAGGTTAAAACAAACAAGAATTGACAAGATGAGAAACAGATAGAGAATCAGTAGAGATCAGAACAAGAYACTGGTATGGAATATCACAGACAAGGGAAACTAGCAGTAAATKTTGATACAGGAATATTTTAATTTTCTGATGTTCAACAAAAAGTTTTATTCTAATATATTAAGTTTTAGTCCTTTTAAAACATCCTTGAAAGAAATATATTTCCACTATTTCTTTTTAAAAAATGCTTTTAATCTTTCTACTTATAAATTAAATCAAGTTTAGAAGGAAACCAACAACAAATCTTTCTCCCCATCTACCTCCTTTCCATTCTTCCTCTATATATTTTTAAGGGAAAAAATGAACTGGTACAGAAAGGGGAGCTAAGATATTTTGGAAAGAATGATTTTTTTAATATAAAGGAAGTTTGACTTCTTTTTACTGACCTATTTAAAAAATAGAAGATGAAACCAAAATACTTTCTCAGAAAATAKTCCATAAAATTATTTTAGAAGTCTAAACCTTTTGTGTCTATGTTAACACTGCTATGAATTTGTCTAAAGGAGTTCTCTGCATCACTCCAGCTTTTTCTATTTTCCTTGTTTCAAGTCCTGCTGCATTATTTCTTTTGGATATTTAAAATCCAAGCAGCAGTTAGAGCTTGTCCTCCTATCCACCCCACACTGCAGAAGGACACAGGGAAGGAGCAGCAGAAATCAAAAATGAGGGAGGGAAATAGAACGTGAACTATGGAAGTGAGACAGAGGTAAGTGGAGATTGTTGCTGATCCTTTCCCACACATCTGTGCTATACAGAGAGAGAGGAGCAGGATGATTCCAGAGCTCTGCAGCTTTTTGCTATGCCCTGACCATGCCACTCTGAAGGCATTAAAGCTTCCCTAAGAACTACAGGATCCATGGGAGCAGTGTGAGCCCAGGCCCAGGATTCAAACTGATTTCACTGCCACAATCACTTGTTCCATCAATTGTTTCACCCCTCTCCGCAGAATGTGTCTTTGATCTGCACAGGTGTGATTAAAAATTGGATTGAACTTGTTCCTAACATTTGACTGGAATTTGATTAGAATTTGATTGTCTATTGAGGTACCATTAATAAACTCAGTTTGTAAAATGTGTCAGGTGAAAAACAACCAGCATCTCCAGGCAGCAGATATTTTTCCTGTGGTTTTTGGGCTATGTTTGTGACTGGGACTCCTCAGAAGACAGATCTCCACATTCTTTGCAATTCTGACATTCCAAACATAWCCTGAAATAATACTGAACCACTGAAATTTATGACAGATGTCCACAATAGAGAAGCTATTTCTGTGTGCATCATCCCCACTGCACAGGATTTCACTTGGAATTGATTTGACATTGATATTCCACCCCACTCTATAMATGCACAGAGCTCTGAGGCTGTGCTCATGCCAAGTTTATGCCAGCACATCCCCACTCCCCAAAAGGTGTTACTTCAGCTGTGTCACAAATTACAGTAATCACCTTCTCCCAGGGGAGTTTYATCATGGGAAGACAGAGAGGAGGTAAAACGCTGGTCCTACTGACTTCAGTGGATTCAGGATTTAATTTCCAAAAGTCCAGTTTTTCACCAGAGAAGCTGAATCAAGATCTCTGCTCCAGGGAGAGCTGAAACAAGTTTTGTTTTTAGCACAGTCTTCATTCCAATGGGGATGGAGAAAAAATATTTGAAATGCATCTACCCAGTGTCTCTTGAGCTAAGCTGTTCACAGCTGAATGATGACACAAACTGGCTGTTTGCCTAGCATTTTTAAGCATTCTTCTACTTTCTATCTAAAAGCTGTGAGTGGTACAGCAAGGGATACTAATCTAAATATCACTGGAATTATTTTCAAGACATCTTTCTAGAGAAAAGAGCAGATCTTGAACATTCTCAGCCCTTCTAACTAAAGCGTCAGAAAACCCAYGACGGACAAAACCAACCCAGGCACAAAATCCTCATAGCCTCGTAGCCACTTCTTTTGTGCTCCTGTACTTCAAGTTTTTATTGGTCTTCATGCTAAGGAGAAAAGAAACCAGTCCTTTTTTCCACAGCAATGTGACCAGACCTGTCTTTACTGGAGCATGATGGCCARGAGAGAAAGGAAGAGTCAAAAAYGCTGATGTCCCCCACGATTACCACYRGATTTGTGGCACTGCAGTGGACTGAGACCCTTCACTGCCTGCATTTTTCCCCTTCTGCCACAGAAACACTGTAGATCCACTTCTCATAGGGCTTTGCCCATCAGTGAAAAGTCAACTAAAGTGAGGGAACTATGACAAAACAAACTACGCATTTCTCATTTGTTTGGCAGAGGACTTTCAATGCCAGAGGATTTCAATATTGTGTTTGGTTTACCTGGCAAGTTCCCTCTCATGTGACTTGGGGGAAGGGTGAGGGAGAGTGACACTGGCAGATGAGCCTTTTTATTTCCCATTTTCTCCTTCAGCKACCTAATCTTTGTTTGCTCCAGACAGAGAAGAGTGAGACCAGTAACTGAGAGGCCAATGTTTTCTATGTCAGAGGTTGTAACTTGGCAGAGGCTGCAGCCAGGACAGAAAATGCAAAAAAGGAAACATGGAGAAGTAGAAACTCTGCCTCATTGGTTACAGTGTGTGGGATGGATATCCACCTGGGAGCTCTGCTATCACCTTCCTCACAGAAAGAGGACAATTCAGCCTGGCATGAATGTCATGACACTGTCAGTGCCATGAGAGAAATGGAGRGATTGCTAAGGAGCAGCACTGGCCAAGGAGGACATGCACCCAAGCACCTGGTGATGCACACAAAATTAACATAAAGACTGGGACTTGCTCCTGTGGGYAGCAGCAGCTTCACACCACCTGAGAAATGCAAACCAAGTTCAGGCTGAGCTCCTCTGACACACCTTTGCATTGCCAGAAAGGAAGAAAGAAACCTTCACGTTAAATGCTCAAAAGTAGCTTGTCAGGCAATAAATCCAGCTAATGTTTATCTTGCCCTCTATGTTAGGAGGCAGCACAAACACTAAAACATGCAGCAGAACTAAATCTCTGTGTGGTCAGCTTATTTCATCAAATAAACAATTCCTCCTGCTAAAGGAGCTAGGAAATACACAGTATAARCTAGTATTTCCTAAGCCTATATATCTTCTGTGATGACTCTTCCTGTATTTTGCTCTCTGTCTACTCACTCTGTCTACTCATTTTGTCTACTCACTCTCACAGTGCCCCAACATTTCCCTGTCACCAGGGAACAGTTTTCACCACGTGACTTAGACATTCAGTTGCCTGAAAGATATAGAAAAAATAAACCCCAAACCCTCAGTATCAAAAAAAAACAGGAAAATAAGCTGAAACAGTCTTATAAAAGGGGTTTTGCACTGATGTTTCTAGTTGAGATTGGTTAATGGAAACTTTGCACAAGGTCAGATTTAATGAAGAAATTGTTTTCCCTGTCATGTTCCTTCAGTCCTGTCTGAATAKATGGGCTTGGAAAGTGGTGCAAGCAAAGGCATCTTATTTTTAAACACACTGAATAAAATTGACTCTATTAATATTAATTCTCTCACAAAACGTGTGAACAGTAAATTTTAGCTGTGTCAGTTGTTTTGGCTCCAGTGAAGTCAGCCAGAGCTCTGTGAATGATGAAATGATTCACTACATTTTGTACATGCTCTGGGAAAATCTAATAGGGTTACCTATTCTTAAATGTCTTGTGTGATATCTACAACCACTGGGATGACTCAGAAAATATGTATGGAGTTCAGAGAACTTAATAAGAGCTCCTGAATTTCCTAGATTTCTGCTGCCATCTGCTTGCCAGAGCCTTGCTTATCATACACAATGCAAAAGTGAATGCTCCAAGCTGTGGCTTTAGGAAATGAACTCCAAAAGCTCGGCTGAAGCTGCTGAAAAATAAACCCACAGGGATTCAAACTGCCAAATCTACTCTGCCCCACCTCCAGGTACTGATAGGGTTCACCACCCTAAAAACAGCAATGTGAAACAGCAGAAATGATCACAGAACAGTAATAGCAGTTTCCCCATGGGGATAAACCCCAGCACTGCCCATTCCTCTCACACACACTTTCCCTTTAAAGTTAAATCCTTAGCAAATTACAGATCCACTCTCCTGATCAATCTCTATTTATCTGCCAGGACAATAACACACACATGGGGTCAATCATTTACTCATACTAACTCACTTTTGCAGTGAAAATGGAAGCTTGCAGAACCACACCTACCTGAAAGGGGATTATTTGATGAGTGAATTAGAGATAGAGGCAGGAGGATTTTTGCCCAATCAGCAGTGTGCCCTTTGCCTGACCAGCAGCAGCCAATAAACAAATGAAGCCCTGTCTGGCACCACATGTGTTTGCAAAGAGCAGTCCAGAAGGGTTTCAGCTGGCACACAAAAGCTGCTGGTCATTGACTCCTGGGTTTTGTTCAGTGGCTGTAACACAGCTCTGTTTATTTATACGCCTTCTGGGCCTGGCCTCCCCTCCACACTGCTCTAGAAGGCTGAGGGGGGACTGTTAAACTGCTCTGCATCTGATCTCTGTTGTACAGCTCATTTCAGTGCGTGACATTCCCGAGGGAATTTGCATGGAAGGCAAAACCTAAGTATGCACAAAGTGACATWTATCTATCTTATCTGCACACTCAGACTCATCACTTAGATGTTCAAGCCCCCTCTCTCTGGTGGTGGAACACAAAAACACACAGAGACATCCTGGCTCTGCCCATCCCACACAAGCCCAGGCAGGTGCAGCCCACGCTCAGCATGCATGATTACACACCTGCACTTCTTGCAATCCAGCAGCTCTGCAGCCCTCTCTAATCCCCCTGTGAATGCCTTTCTTCTCCAGCCCTTCATCCCTCCCTCCATTCCTGAGAAAACAGCAATACTAACCCCCAAGTGTGGTACAAACCTTTGTTGGTAACTTCCCAAGAAATTTCAAAGAGCAACAAATCCTCCACAGGCAGGTCTTCATCGTCACCCTGAAGAAGCCCATTCAGAGATGTCATGGACAGGGATCTCCCCAGTGGCATTTTCTTCAGCCCTTGAGTGCTCACCACRCAGGCCACAGCAGTCAGCAAAGGTCCAGGTCCCGTGGCAGTGCTCTGCAATTCTGGTTAGAGCAGCCTGCCTGTGTGCTGGGATGCCAGGAGAAAATTATTCAGATAGCTGGGAGCTAATGGGTTTAAACTGTCTGACCACCAGCATTAAATTGGCTCAGTGAAATCCTCAGGGCTTGAGAAGCAGCTGCTGGGAGTGGTAAGAATTTAAGACTGACCTGAGAAAGGTCTCGACTGTTTTGTGGCCAGAGCTCTTTTTCTTCTTCAGAGGGAGGTAAAAAATGGCTTTGAGCTCCTGAGCCACAGCATTCAGTATCCTCCAGCACCTCAGGAACAGTTGACATTGGACTGTTGTAAAGTCAGCACCGCCCTGAGCCAACTCCAACAGGGAGGACACTTTGAGTTCACCACCTGATTTGAGTCCAGCCCCTGAGTCCTCCCCTCGAGATACACCCTCCCCTTACACCCGTGGAGTTTTCCTACCTGCTGGCCATCTGCAGGAGTTAGAGTAGACTCATTTTCCATGATGTGTCTTAGGTTCCTTGCCAGGTTAAATGCTGTTACCTCTTTTTCAGTTCAGCAGTCTGTAAGCCCGAGTTTACCTCATCTTCTACCTCCACAATTATCTCCAGCCCTGCTCCCAAAATTCTGCAGCAGCTGTTGGCTGATTTAGCAGCTCTGCAACCCTGCCAGCTTTTACAGAGCTACAAAGGCTCTATCTCTGTTTTGGCAGGCACTCTGCCCCTCCTTGCAGTCCTGTCCCTGATTTTCCACCTGGTTGGTGTTTTTTCTATGCCACAGGTCYTTCCTGGCCTCTGGGCCCATGTTCTCCACCCAGGGAGCTTAGTGAGYACTAAGTCAGGGCACAGCATGCTCCTGTCTTCTCCAGCACAGAGCTGAGATGCTGCAAGCAGTGAACACACATCTCCAGAGATGCCAGTCCCTAACTCCCAGCCTGAGATCCTCACAGCTCCCCAGAGCAGCTGCCTGCTTGCTAGATGCTACTATTACACATCTGATTGAGAAGCCAGTGCTTCTGGGACAGCTGAATCTGATTCTGAGCTTAGAGCACAACCTGCCTAAAATCCACAGTTCAGCAGGGAGCMAATCTCCAGGTGAGCTCAAGGACATCTCTGGTACTGTGGAGAATGCCACTGCACCAGCAGTCATAGGRGGAAAGGCTCTGAGCTTACCTAAGGCAAAACAAGTCCCAGACAATTGGTTCAGGAGACAGGCAGCCTATCAGCAGAGAAGTCTCTCAGACATAATACATTATGCATGGCACAGCTGAGACTGCCTTAAAGACTACCTACCCTGCAAAAGACTTGCTCTTCCACTTCCACACTCCGTGCCCTCTCTGCATTCGTGGCAGTCAGACCCATCCCTGAGCTGGTGGAGACAGCTCACTGAAAAAAACCTGAGGGTGTAGAAAACTTTTTTTGCGGAGTTAAGAACTGGAGCTGTCTCAGAAAAGAGCCTGGGAAGAGGGCAGGGAAAGATTCAGGAGTTTATTGGCTGAGTGTCATTTTGCCTCAATGGTTTCAGTTGCCCTATTCAGTTGCTAAAACAAAGGCCTGGCCGAGAATCAAAATTTTTGGATTTTGATAATAAAAGCTGTGGCTTTTATTACCTGGAGTAGGTAGGAAACCAGATCATCTCATAGCTTAAAAAAAMCATGTTATTTAAATTAAAACCAGTAATACATTAAGGCTCACTTCATTTCTGAACATCAAACCTGCCCAAGTCACACTTCCACACTTTTCCTGGGACATTCACACTGAGGGCGAGGCCTAAAGCTGCCAGGTGCACAAAGGTCATCTCAGGTGAGGAGTGGAGAACAGAGAACAAAGCAGCTGACGAGTCCATCCCCATCCCACAGGTTTTCCTCACTCTGTGTAAATGAACACATGGCAAAACTTCTCATTTCAAAGGAGATAGGGGGTGGAGTAAATCCCTGACACCCCTCACGGACCGCACCGAGAGTGGTCACACTCACTTGTAAGCAAATACCAGGAGCTGCAGCTTCCCCGAGGGAAACCTGATGGATTTGTGGGTGTGGGGGCCCCATCCCCACTGCTGGCTGGRTCCCACTGTGCCCTGCACATCTTCATACAGCTCTCAAGGTGCTGAAATCAAAACTGTTCACATCAGTTACCTCTCTAGGGATCACAGCATCACAGAATGGTCTGGGGTGGAAGAGACCCTAAAGATCTCATTCCACCCCTGCCATGGGCAGGGACACCTTCCACTAGCCCAGGTTGCTCACAGCCACATCCAGCCTGGCCTTGGACACTGCCAGGGATGGGGCAGCCACAGCTTCTCTGGGCACCCTGTGCCAGGGCCTTTATTAAAGCCATCAGCCCTTTTCCTGTCACTCCAGGCCATTGTAAAAAGTCCCTTTGCGGCTCTATTGTAGCATCCCTTCAGTGCATAATAAAGTCACCCCAGAGTCTCTTCCAGGCTGAACATTCCCAGTTCTCTCAGCCTTTCCTCATAGGACAGGTGTTCCATCCCTCTAAAAAAMCCCTGTAGTAGTGATGCCAGATAACCAGTGGCACTGGTTCACTGACACATCACTGTCCCTAAGCATTCAAAAGCCTGAAAAACATGCAAATATTTTTAAAACWATGAACTAAAGTTGTAGCAGCAAATTTTTTAAGTTCCTCACAGTGTCTGTGGTTTTCAGGTTCTTGAGTGTCAYGTTTTCCCAGTTTCTGTTTGTAATAAAATGATAATTCTTTTACTCTTTGAATTTGAAAAAGATGATATAATTCCTTAAACCTTGGTGAATGAGTTAGAAAGAATGGTCAGATACCATGAGATAATTTCACAAGCACTGGCAATGAGTGAACCTGGGAGTAACTCACCTTTGGCAGTTTGGAGATTATGGAGTTTTTAACTGATAAGAAGTGCTCAGTAGCACAGTGARTATCAGCACTCCTTTATAGTCTGAGTACATTTGGTTTTATCCAATCTGCATGTCTTAAAGAAGGAGGGTTTTTTTTTTTCACACAGTGCCATCCCAAATTCCTGCTTTTCTGTTATTAGTCAGGGGAAAGTATTTGAAGTGCCCAGAAAAGGCAAGCTCCAAACGATAGTCCAGAAACTTTCATCCCTGCAAACGCTCCTAATTGCTAGAGAGCAAAGGGCCCTATTCATTAAATTTATGGCTTGCAAGGATTAACTGCTGGATATCTGGGGTGCAGCTGGAGTTATCTGGGTTTAGGACCATAAAGGAGGTTGTTGTTGCTGTGCACATGAAGCAAGACAAAATAAAAGCTCTTCAGAAGAAAAGCTGTATTCTGACATTAAGAAAGGGCAACCTTTAGCTGTCCTCCATGTSAAGTGCAGTGAGGTGCAAGTGCTGAAAGGGACACTCTGCTGCTACTAGAACAATGTGTCATTTCTGTCACAGAGGCAAGGAAAGGTTGTGACTATCATCGTGGTTTGCCCCTTTTTCACCAAGTTCAGGCCAGCTGCTGAAGTGGGGAGATGGAAACATACCAGAAAGACTAGTTTTTAAAATATAACATTGATTAAAATATTTCCCAGAAATCTGGAAACCAGTGAGACTGGTTTTGAGTCCAGCCTAGCTTCTCATATTGTTCTTATCACAAACTATACAGATGCCCTTTGGTAATACATTATTCATTGTGTTGCAATTCTGCCAGATACTAGTTGTTAACCCCACCAAATTCTTTTTCAGCCCACAGAAGCAAAATAATTTTGTTTGCAAGAATACTGGACAATAAGAAGGCTGAGTTTGCAAGGTTTTTGAAGAGAAATATATAAAGTGTGTACTGTTTTTCCCAAATTTCCTAGAGTTCTCTGGAGAGAGCAATGCAGAGACAATGCTGTGCATTCTGCTCTGCCTAAATCTAATTTTGAAACTGTTACCTCTAGGATGTTGTCTTGTCTGAACACTGATCCAGCTCCTATTTGTGTAGAGCAAAGTTTKCTGCAAAAACTAACTCAGTGTATCACCCCAAGAAGTGAGTTTTGGACATTGTCTTCATACCACAGTCCTTTCACCAGAAGCACTCCAGACAAACTTTTTTTCTTGGAGTATCAACCTCAGTGTCCCCGGCTACAAGTGAGAAGATGCCTGTAGGGGAAAAAACACTCTTCATGAGTGGAAGTTTAAGAGGAGATAATTGTCTAGGACTGGCTTGCTCTGAACTGTGGTTTCCAGCTTTGCCTAAATTACCTGCGGGGGGAAAAACCAGACACGGATGTTAAAAGTGCTCGTAGGCACTGAGTCAAATTTGAGAGGAGGAAAGGACGGGGTTTGTGGCAGTCACTGATGCGCACACACACACACACTGTACTTGTGACACAGAGCAGTAGGTGGCACTGACGGCATTCACATGAGYTCTCCAGTGCCCCTGTCGTTTTGTCATTGCAGACTTCAGGGAAGATCAGGGAGGGGCCCCAGAAGTGCTCYAGGGACAGCCCTCACTGCCTGCCTGGCAGCAAGCTCACCTCATTCCAGATGAGATGTGATGGCCTTCGCTCCTGCCCTGTCTGTGCAAAGCCAAAAAATGCTCCAAACTTCCCACAAGTGGAGAATTTCCCTTCCAGTTAGAGGACAGGCATGTAGAGTGAAAAAGCCCCTGTGAAACAGCCAGCAGGAGAAGGGGCTACAAAACATTTGATGGGACACAATGCAGGTTTCTCAGTGACACCTGGTATGTTTTGCCCCAAATTAGGAATTTTGGAGTGCATGGACTCCAGGACACACCGAACCAAAGACATTCCTATCAGCTGGTCTGAGAGGCTGACATTCCCAGCTCTGCAGAATATTTTGGCCTCTGCTGTTTCATCCAGGAGTGACAATGAGAGCCATCCTGCAAATACCAGGACAGGTTTAGGGTTAATATTTTTGGACTTGGCATTGGAAAATTATGYCAGAGTAGCTTGGTCACTAAGCTGGATCCTGCAACTTGGATAAGRATCAGAATGCCACCATCCTATGTAAAGTTCAAAATAAATGCTGTGATGAGCAGGTATCCCTCTGAGGATGACTCAGTGAGTAATCTGTGCTACAATTAATGGATGCCATTTTCCCATGTGAGCAGAGATTTGGGAATATCCCCTTTTGAACAGGAATTGCACCTGAAGTGATCTCCTGACAAAAGAAGGACAAACAGCTCACATTCTTGGAGAGGGAGCAGTGTCCCTGTCTGTATGTCCAGGCAGGCACTAGGCATTAGAGAATAAAAAAAAATCCACTAGTTCTGCTACAAAATAAATGCACAGGCACATGCAAACAATTTCTGAGAGACACCAAGATTTTCTGATATGGCTGCAACTTAGAAAATAAAATATAAGACTAATACACTGTTTTGCCTCTTTTCTACTGTTTAGTGTCATACCCCCACTTATAATTCAGACTCATGTACAAAGACACAAACATTTTCGTAGATATAGACAAGTATTTGATAATTATTTGTTTCCTGAGGTCAGCACAGTGTTTGTATCATATTTAGCATGGGAATTTGTCAGTATCTTGGTGTAACTTGTGGTATTTTCTCCTTAACTARAAGTTGTAATCACTGAGAGACTRAAGCCTCATTTGCTTAATAYYATAMAATCACARARTGATTTGGGTKGGAAGGGACCTTAACAATCAGTGATACTGGGAGAGTATTGCAGTATCTACTRCTGGTRGAGACTGCTGAATGAACAGAGACTTTGGAAATMATTTCATTTCTGTCTTACTGCCCAAAAYACAGAATGAGCATCACAGAGAATGCTGTATCTCAAGCAAAATAGTTTTTTTGCTTCCCTTTGTATATTCATTAGCATACCTCACAGAGCAAGAATTATCAATATTCCCTTCCAGAAATCCGTRTTAGTGGGAATCCACCTTCATGCTATTTTGGCAGATTTTCTGGATTTTTTTACCTCAGGTATTGAATGTGTAAGCACACCTWAACAATGTTGAAGAGCTGTTAAAGAGAAGACCATAAAGAAGGTATTTACTCAGAAATCTTTGCATAACCACTGCCTGCTCCTTGTTGCTGCTGTTTGCAGGTAAATTATTCATTTCAGACACTGAGCAAATCCAGCATGAGCCTGACCTCTCCAACAGACCATTCTAAGTTAATGATTTGCACAACTCCCTTGCTGGCACAGAATAACAACTCACACAGCAATGGCATCTCAGGAGCAGTTTATAAAAATGTAGTACACCACAGGCACTGCTGTGGATTTTAGGAAGGCCCTGGGTACTGCAGTCTGAAAGGCTTTGGAAATTTTTCCTTGCATAAGGCTGGATTCACACACATGCATTAGTAGGGGAGAATTGTTTATAGAAGAAAGCCCAAAATTAAACATTGCCCTGGGAGGCCACAGGAGCACAGTGTAAGGATCTGACTCCTAAATGTTTCTGGGCTACTCATCACACTGAYATCAAGGAGTTCAGCACCCACATTCTACTGAGAGTTTGTGGCTTAACTGTTCTGAGTTATAAATCAGGAGAAATAGCATTTCTTTGCAGCACAAGGCTAACATGAAGTGGTAAATACAAGGTAACAGGAACTCAGTGAGCAACTGAAGTCACCTACTTACCATAAACCACAGTTCTAAGTTAGCTGGTATGAAAAGTCACATAAGCACTACAAATCTTCAAAATACATTTATAAAATATTTTCATGCCTCTGCAGCTATGTGTTCCTTTTAATACTCACTGCTTAAACATGTCTGCAATTCCCTGCCCCAATTTTATCCTTTGACTAATAAAAAAGTACATGGTTTAACACTAAAAGTCAGTAAAACCCCTTGTGTCTGTTGTCTGTCAACATATACATTTGCAGGGTAATCAGACTGACTTTCTGCTCTGCAGTCAGCATTTGTGCACCTGCAAATGCAAGGGGGTCCAGAGCCTCATGGCAATTAAAATAACATTACTGATCTTACCCTGTGTGAGTAAGCAGAGGAGGTTGTCCTCAGTTTTCTGAAGTGTTTTGAASTGTTTCTTCTTGCTGGCTGCACTACTCTGTCCAACAGCATCACAGCATTCTYTGCTGGAGCAAGGAGTGACCAAGGTACCTCTTGACACACAGGAATGTGGCTAAAAACCTGTATTGCCTTTCTTGGGATAAAACAAGAACAAAGTTCATTTATCAATGGCCTGGACAAACAAAGCATAGAGAAGATAAACAAGAGCCTATTATAGTTGGATAAAAAGCCACAGATGTCCTATAGCAATATTGTTATTTAGGAATTTATATGGTTGATATAAGACTAAATTGTGGACAGACTCAAAGTAACATGAGGGGATAGGCTGGTATTGGATAAACACACAGGGAAACTTCTACAGCCATGCAGCTGCAATGAAGATAAAAGATTGTGTGCTGTAGGATTCCTTGGAGAAAATAATCAAAGTATCATTGATGTACTTGCATAGGGCTTACAAACATCAGTGGATGCCAGTAATAACTACTTATAAAAGCTTTAAATCCACTAACCTAGGATATTAATTCCTATTTAACAAATTTAGACAAATCCTTCATAACAGCCAGGATGCCTATTCACTGCTGCCTAAATCTTTTAGAATTTTCCTTCATTATGTCATATTCCCAAAAGCAGAAGTTGAAAAAAAGAAAGAAAAAAAACGGTAGTACAGTGAGGCTGCTATTGTGCAAGAAAAGTTCTCACCATGCAAACCAATTTTTCCTTCATTCCTTCAGCTTCCTCCTTCACCTGTATCCACTTAGTCTTTTACCAGAACAGATTTTGTCATGAGCTCTCAGCTTGCTTAATGTCTAGGCACTAAAGATCTTAAATCTGTGATCACTAACAAAAAAAACCTCCCCTGTGGACCTGGAAGGGATAGAAGGAGCTGACAGAAAGCAGCTGACAGAACCCCTCAGCTCAAGCACCAGGACCATGTATGTTCAAAATGTTCCTTTGGGTCTCRAGTTTGCCAACCACAGAACAAGGTCTGACCCCACATTTTAATGGGTGAGGACACAATCAGTGAGAAATCCCATTTACTGTAGCCAGGTGACCTTCAAAAATCAATATATAACACCACCAGAAGGGGAAAGGGCCCACTCCCTGTTCCCTGAGACAGCTGATGACTCTTCATGCACATCACTCAAGAATTCTGCAAGATATGGTCCTACAACACAACTTTGTATTACTTCATTGACTGAGAAGAGTSTAAGAACAAAGCCAGGAAGGAACTGTGTAAGGTTTCTGTACTAAATGTCCTCAGGTGAATTTTCCTAATGGCTGTGTCCTGAAAAGAGCAGAACCTTGTGCCATTTAYCTCCTAAATCCAGCTGGTCATGAACAGTTCTTAGCAGGAACTTTAATCCATCCAGGTGTGGAAAGCCTTCCAGTTAAGATCTCCACACCATGCTAGGAAAGCAGAGAATATAATTTTCTCTCTCCTATTGGCAAAGAAGTCTGGAATTCAGCCTGTAGCTAAGAATAAAACATCTCCCGAGGTCTCCCTGGGATACCCTCTGTAAATAATGCTGCCAGCAGCATCCCATGCATATTTCRGTAACCACATGATCCTTACTGAATCACAGAAGTTAACCTGCAATGTAACAACACTTGCATGATCTTCCCTTTTAAAAGGAACTACAAAAATTAAACTACCTGCTTGTGAAAGTCTTTTAGTCCAATATCCAAAGCATTTAAATGCAGATAGAAAAGAACTTTAAATTGCTCCGGCATAGTCTCAGACAATTTGTTTTGAAACAAAACTTACAGGCCCCACAAGACAGATGGATTTGATACTGTCTGTCCCCTGGATATTTAGGTTGAGCAGTTCTATTTTAGGGTTAATATTTACTCCATAATGGTAAGTGATTAAGAAATAAACTTAAGGAATTTTTTTTAATCTGCTCCCCCTCCAAATATATAAAGATTTTAACAATCAYACTGAAATTTAGAGATTTAAGACTCGGCTTGTTTAATAAACAAGACCAAAGCCATAGCATTCTAGTCTCAGTCCACAAAAAAACCCCTGAATTCTGGATAATCAAATAGAAAATAATATTGTTTTTTGACTTATAAGAACTAGGCACCCTTAACAAGCAAATAATTTCATCCAGAAGAGAGAAGGATCTGTGGGACTCCTTCTATGTCAGTGGCATCCAGAACCTTATTGTTGGTGTATTTGTGGCTGATGGCACAGAGCCAAGTSCTCATTCCATTTCCTCTACCCATCAGTAGAACTACAAAGTTCTCTATCAGAAACCAGTCTGGGAATGAACTACACTTACACAGCAAGACTCTTACTGTGATGACAAAAGCCTCACAGCAAGGTGGTGTGAGTGAAATCCCATCAACTCACTCTTACTACTTTGTTTCCAACCTTTTAGAAGGACACATCAAGTCTATGCCTCCACTCAGTCTGTGGCAAACAGTGAAGGAGAGTAAGGCAGATGATTTACACACTGAAAGAGTCACCAGGACAACCAAAGATGCCTGAAAGTTGCTTTATTTGTTCGTAAGGTTTGTGCGTTGCAGCAAGCRTAAGTTTGGCTACCATGGACAAAAGTCTGGAAGACCATTTCATGTTAACCATTGAGATATACAGTGAGTAGAGCCCACAACTGCAAACAACATGCTGTTTTCCTATTGCTGGAACCTAACATTCACGAGTTACAGATCCTTGATATCCTTCTGGACGTTCCACAGCGTGTCTGCGCTCTTCCTCAGCTGGGTGACCTCGTCATCCTTCAGCCTTTGRTTGATGACACTTGTCAGGCCAGAGGCACTTAGGACAGAAGGAAGGCTCAAGAAGACCTCATTCTGAATGCCATACATGCCCTGTCACAAACACAAGAGATCAGACACAGGACTGTCACCACAGATCCGTGGTTGGTTTATGTTGCAGGCAATCACTTCAGAGCAGAGCTCAAAAACCACTGTTCGACAACCTGCAGAAAAATGTCAGCCACGATGTATTCAAGAAAATAAATAGTACAGAGCTGTTTTGGACCAAATGCCTGGCAATAACAAACAGCTGATGGCAGAAACCCCACCTTCAAACCTCTCTCTCACTTTTAGTTCTATGCAGCAAGGAGCTGGAAAGATCCAGACACAGGATTAGGACAGGCCAAYAGAGGGAGCAGCTCCCCCTGCTCAGAGCCCTAGCTGCAGCAGAAGTTGTGAGGCAGATACAGACCACATGCAGCCAGTTAAACCAGATACAGAAGTTCAGTGATTCCTGGAATCACAGCTGGGCCTCCAAAAATTCTTACACTTTTACACTAGAAGTTGGTTTCAAGGAACCTGCATATGCCACACATGGCAAAGCTTCACACAAGGGTAGTACTGCTCAGAAACCTTTATTGTCAGCTCCATACTTGTGAGAGGAGTAGGCTAAGAGGTCAGCCTAGAAGAGACAGCAATAGTAAGTTGCCATTTGAAATTCAAAGTAGTATTTTACAACGCTTCCTTCATTCAGCACCTTGCTAATTGAGGCTATTTAGCTCGTTCAGAACAATAAAATGAGCCAGTGTCCAGTTAGCCCCCAATTCTTACCTTTACCAGAGTAGCAACTGAATGAACCCTGCACAGGTTCTTCAGTATGGTTTCACAGAGTTCAGCCACACTAAAGCCAATAGCCCAGTTTGTGTATCCCTTCAGTTTGATCACCTCGTAGGCACTAAGGAAACATTGAAATACAACSTCATTAAGATGTCTTCAAGCAAGTYACTACAAATTACAAGTYTTAAAACCTGTGAAYGTYAGCCATTTAAAAATTTTCAAACTCCTGACACACGCTGTAAGTTCTGGAATTGAAATGTCCAAATTATGCATTTCAACATTAGAGGATAAAGCATAAAATCTACATTATCCCCTATGCATAATAAAGAATCCTGTTGCTCTCACAGGATTAGCTGAAAACAAAACCAGCTTCCATCTAGGAAGAGATCTTAGTGTTAAGTAGAAAACCACACCTAAACCTGTCAAGTTCTCTGTTTCAGTCAGGGGCACAGTGGAATAGGCAAACATTTAGAGTCAAAGCAGCACTACATCCTGAGGTTTTTAACCAATATCTGCACACACTTTATCTCAGTGAGGGCATACTCATTTCACAAAAGACATAGCAACGTGTAGTCAGCTGTACACAAACTCTCCTGCACCCATGAACAGAATTTTCCCCAATTCCAACACTCTGCTCACAGAAACAGGCTACCTTTTCCTGGGCTTGTGCCCTTTGAACAAAGTTACCCATTAAAGAAGCTTCACTGTGGGAAAACAAGCAACCACAGCTCTAGGTGCTCCAGCACTTGAGTTGGTTTGTTATGCAGTAACTTGTTTCCCTGCAGGACAACAAATATTGCCAGCTGAAATCCTGATTTCTGCATTTATTAAAGCAGCYTCACTCACTCAAGAAACTCTCTACCAGACAGAGGCAGAGTGCAGACCAACTGTTGTCAGCATGGCACCCATCCACATTATCCCTCAGGTGATCATACCTTGCAACCACTTGCTTGTGGATCTCCTTCCAGTTCTCAGGATCTTTGTCAGTTCCTATGGCAGGGTTCAGCTCCTGGAGGGAAACCCCTGCCACGTTCATTCCRCTCCAAACCGCCACTGCAACAGAGAGGACAGCAGTGCCAACAGCACTTGACAACTCCCCCTCCACCTTCCCTAGCTAAAATAACTGGAAACAAAGCAGGAGCAGCCAGAATCACAACAGTGGTTCAGGCAGGATTTAAGTTTCTATGTAGCTATGGTTAAATCTGAGAACTCTGGGGAGTCAAACATGAGACTGTTTTAGTACTGGCACTTTAAYAAGTCACTTGTAACATGTGACAGCAGAACTTTCAGACCTTGGAAGTTTCTGAAGTCAGAAACATCAAATTCTAGTAAAAAGGCATATTTGAGCTACCCAGCTTTTCAGAACTGCAGCAGTTGCAGTTTCACTAATCAGTATTAGGATAAGCCTTCAAGAAGTCTGTCCTTATTTACACAAGTAAGAGGGTAGAACAGGCAAACTTAGAACATCAGGACAGGAATTTGCACTTCTCCCTGCATCCTGGAMGCTCAGAGGCAAGCTCAGTGTCTGTTTCTGGGAAGTAAGCAGGAATTTGGAGTTACTTCAAAGCAAAAGCAGCTGTGACAACAACACAGGTTAAGCTCTGCATGTGCTCTGCCAAACTCTGCTTTCATTGGTGTAGGACTGGCTACAATAACTGCTGCTGTTGATCAGACACTGTACTTTGATCAAATGCAATGGCACAGTGAAGAGGTGGCTCCCTGAGAAATACACAGCATGAAAATATAAAGCAGTAACAATCTACATAAACGTTCTGCTGCAGCATTTCAGACTTGGAATACATGACCTGAATTACGACAGATAAACTTCTTTGATTTCACATTTTAATACTATCTTTGCTTTAARCAGCAAGGAGAAAAGTCACAAAATAAGGGATAATTTTGTTAGCCTGAATCTGGACTGCTAGAATAACAAGCTCTGCTATTGACCTGGCAAGTGCTGATACTACTTTCAGAGAAGARCTGTGCTACAGGACAGGCTATGGAATGAGGATAAAGAGAAGGAGCAAGCTGTAGCCTTCATGACACAACCTCACAAAACTGGCCTTTTCAGTTCAGCCTTTAATCCTACAGCCACAATCAATTTAYTAAATATGTGTAGGTACATTTCCTGTACTTCTCTCAACTCTAATCTTTATAAGTATACACCAAAGTATCAGTTGAGCTCAACTGCAGCTGTTCCTTCAGAAGCCTGTAACAAACCTCAGGGCTCAACCTYTGATAAGGTATTGCTCATTCCCAGRGAGGTCAGAACTGCTCCTTACCACTGGAGTCACCATGCTCTCCCAAGATCCAGCCATGGCAGCTGCTTGGATGGATCCCAAGTCTCTCAGACATCAGATAACGGAATCTGGCCGTGTCCAGATTGCAGCCACTTCCAATCACACGGTGTTTTGGCAGCCCACTCAGCTTCCATGTGACATAGGTTAATATATCCACTGAAAGGAAAAGCATGCATGGCAAATGAAACTCCACTCACACCAAGAATGCTCCAACAATTACCTTACTGAGGGTAGCAGGGCAATCAGGAGGACTCAAAACACAGTTGTGCTCACTAGTCATGGAATTTTGGATCTGACTGTTTGGGGGATTACAATGGATGCAGTGCTTGAAATTTTGAACAGTAGCTTGATGGGTCCTAAGAAAATTCAAGGAAGGYCTTTAGAGATTAGATTCCTACCAGCTAAAGTTGGACACACTTTTTTTGGTCACAGTTAAAGCCCTAGGGAATTCAGAACTGGGACTGATCTTATGTGGCTAAATCATTCCAGCAATTTCCTGAATAATGCTCCCTTCAGTTCACCATCACAACAACAGGTTAAACCATTTACAATCAAAARTCTGACATTTACATACTCTTTGTAGTCAGCAATTCCTTCAGTTTCATTTCTTGATTTGTGCACTAAGCACTTTCTGCACCTACCACCTCTGCAGCAYGAAAAGCCAGATGAGCAATGTGCTTTAGCTGCATGTGTTTCTAAAAATACAGTTTCAGGAAAAAACCCAAAGCTAGGTAGGGCAGACAGAAGGATGTGAGCAGAGAAAAAAACCTCTAATCCACAGCTCAAAGCAAGAACAATAGCCAGGCTGCAGGAATTGACTCCAACTCCGAGGAACCAGGCAGTTCTCAGGAGGGAACACATTTGTGTAACAGATCTGAAATGCATCATTTGCTCTGCTCAGGCACCAAAGCTCAGTTCACACCTCACGAGTGGCATGTTCCCCACAGCTTCAACTGGGACAGGGAAGGGCATCAAGGTTCCACCCCAACCCCCAAAGCCCATTTTCATGGGCTCACAAAGACCTTCACTATCTAAGACTAGTGGACAAAACGCCACACTCTGAGAAAACTAAGGATTACAAAAATAATTCTGAATAAGCAACATGCAGTTCTCCTGCAGCCGGTCCACACGTTGAATTCAGCCTTGCTACAAAAAGAACAGCCTGATCTTTGTCTCAGTTTGGTTTTCAGGTAAGTGCTTAAAACTGCAGCAAGTTACTGTATTTGCTCAGAACACTGGCTAATTGTACACCAGCTAATTACTCAACCCCCAACAGAGCCTGCATTGCTTCCACTCTGCCAGGTTATCTTGAAAAGCAGCGTCACTTCATCACCACAGCTCTTCAGTATGGGCTTCAGATGTAAAATTAAGCCCTAAAGACAACCCTACAGGGACACCCTGCAAAGCACATCAGAACATTTACATTCACCTTTAGACATCCAAATATCCAAGCTCAGTGCAATGAGATACTTGCRAATAACCACACAAATATGCATAATTAACTTTTTTTCTGTTTTAACTGAACTGTGGAGTACAGTCAGCTCTTGTTTCACCATAGGCTTCACCATGTAAATTCTTTTTCCTGAAAATATAGCCACAACTATAGAGCAAGTTCTTCTTGCTGAAAAACAGCCCTATCCTATCCAGACACAAAAGCTATCCARTAGAGATAAAAAATTTAAACTTCCTACTGCTTAAGCCAAAGTATGCAAAGAACTCAAGTGTTTATCACAAAGCATTCTTTTAAAATATGGACACCAAGACAAGTTCTGAATAAACAGAATATCAGATAGTGCAGAGTATTTGTCTGTACCCTCAGATGTCCACAAAAAGTTATTAAKTTTCAACAATTTGTATTTGAAGAGATTTTCTGAGCACTAGCTGATGTTTTATCTTGTCAAAGCAAATTGGTAAGTATTTAGGAAAAGRCTGCCTTACCAGGATTGGAAACCACCAGGATGATGCAGTTGGGGCTGTACTTGACRATCTGAGGAACGATGAATTTGAAGACCTCCACATTCCTCTGCACCAGGTTGAGCCGRCTCTCCCCCTCCTGCTGACGGACCCCTGCAGTCACCACCACGATCTTGGAGTTGGCAGTGACACTGTAGTCTAACCAGAGCACAGGGGAGAAGGTACAGAGTGTGTTTAAAATAATTCCACTTATCCCAGTACCACTGTGTTAATACAGCAGTTACAGGGAGCTTCTGCACTGTGCATTGCATTCGAACCCAAAAGCACAAGATACCAGTTTGAAAGCCAGCACCATCTCATAACACTGACCTGATGTATCAATATGTGGGTGTTCAGAGTACATTTAACCATTCTGACTCCTATTTCTACTATGAAAATAATACCATTTCTTCTGCATACACTTTCAGTAAAATCAATTTTTCTAAACAAGCCCCAATTTGTAAAGGTATGTAAGAGAGAGCCCAGCTTAAGAGCCACTTCCATGATGGTGTTCATCTGAACTCACCTCAGCTCACACATTTCACCTTCTTCAATGCCAGATCCTAGGAGTTCTTTAGGACTGCACAACTAATTCTCCACTATTAAGCAAAGTCACAGAATATCAGTGTTAAATCAAAGAAACTGAGGTGCACCTTTGTCTGCCACAATCTTGTGAGTGTGAAGAAACACGCTCCCGTGCTGCAGGTCCATCATTTCTCCCTTTAGTTTGTCTTCCATAACATCAACCAGAGCAAGCTCATCACAGAGACCCTGAAAACAACAACACCTGCAGTCAATGAAGCAGTTCACATGCATTTTAAAGTTAACCCAGCACTGAGCTAAACTACATTTTAAAATAACATTTCACCCATCTAAAAGCATTTCTTCTCCAAAAACACCAGCACTGTCTTGGTGTTCTGATGCATCTCACAAAGTCAGAGGCTACTGCAGCAGAGGTTCATGAAACTCACCTAGACTTTACAAAAAAGGCATCATTTGTGGGGAGTCTGAGTGCACAGCCAATCCTCTGTTTGGAAAGCACTTCTTCATTTAGTTATTTGGAAAAAAGTTGCATCTTTCAGAGTTGTGGCAAACCCTCTAAATCTATCCAGCAAATAAGCCTGTTTTAAATATTTAAATATCTGAAAGGACACATTCTATAATTATCAAATAAGTATTCTCTTTCACTATGCCATCAGTAAATTCATTTCACAAAAATATAAAATGGGAACAGATTTCCTTGACACTAAAATAGTGAGAAAAAGGATTCTTTAGCTATTTTTCTCTACAGGAGCTACTGCTTTTTTTACGTTGCATAACAGATTTAGCTCCCATTCCTAAATCAGTATGGTAACAGCACTGACTTGTCTCTAACTGAGCAGGAACTAAATAACCAATGTGGAAGTTTCAGAGGCATGCAGATTTATGCATTAAATACCACACTAACAAACTGAAATCAGTATAAGAGCCAGGCATCTTGCACAAGTCAAACCCACATCACATTGGTCAGCAGTGGCTGAACAYGAGCCAGCCCAGCTGGCCAAAAAGGCCAAAGGCATTCTGGGTGTATCAGGAATAGTGTGGCCAGCAGGACCAGAGCAGTGACTGTCCCCCTGGGCTTGGCACTGGGGAGGCCACACCTCAAACCCTGTGCTCCCTCACTACAAAGATATTCAGGGGTTGGAGCATGTCCAGGGAAGGGAATAGGGCTGGGGAAGGAGCTGAGGGAGCTGGTGGGGCTCAGCCTGAAGAAAAGGAGGCTCAGGTGGGACCTTCTGGCTCTGCACAACACCCTGACAAGAGGGTGCAGCCAGGGGGGTCAGGCTCTGCTGCCAGGGAATAAAGGACAGGATACACACTGTGCCARGGGAGGTCTACATTGGATAGGAGGAAAAAAATTCATCAGCAGAAGGGTGGTCAGGCACTGAAACAGGCTGCCCAGGGAAGCTGTTGGGTCACAATCYCTTGATGTGTTYATAAAACYTTTARATGTGGCACTTGGGGACATGCTGGACTTGGCAGTGCTGGGTTAATGATTGGTCTCAATGATCCTGAGAGATCTTTTCCAGCCCAAATTATTCTATTACATTATTATAATTCAGTTACAAGAACCAGATGGTTTTATTATGAAAACATTTTATACTGCAGCTTATAGATGTGAGAGTAAAAGCAGAAGCCTGACTGAAATAAACTCCATGTCATCATCCAYGCCTGAAGAATTTAAAACCAGTTCTTATTCTGGGTTTGGTACATGCTGTTCATTAACAGCAAAACTTTGTGGTTAGATATCTGACAATGCATTTTGATCCTGCTTAGAGAAGTGCATTAAATGAGTGCTGAATTGTGGTTCAGTTTGTGATAATATAACCTGGCTCCTGCCACTTCAAAAACAACCGATTTCAGACCATGAGAGGCAACCATGTGCTTAAAAATATAAATATAAAAACCCACAATGAACTACCACTGTTTTTCCATTGAATTTATTATTTAGTTACCTGTTTTAAAAACTATTTGCCACTTTTACATCAGTTTCACACTTAGTTTCACTGTGGCCTGTTCTTACTGTCAGTTTTTCCTTGCTCACARGGCTCATGAATATCAGCAAGTAAAAGGCCTTACTTTTTTTTTTTTTTTAACTATTAAACATGCATTACAACATGCATCCTCAGGGTAATACATTGGAGGGTCATCTACAAACAAAATACAGCTAGTTTATTCACACAAGCAARATTTATCATCTGACTGTGAGCTATCTGATTTAAGATTTGCCCCTGCAAGGCATCTGTGGATGCCTTCTTTTAAAAACAAAGTCTGCAGTTTTCATCTTTCCAAATTTAATGAATTCACAATATTCTCTAAAAACGAAGTGCAAAGTACAAGACATCCTTGTTGATTAATGAGCCTTTTCTTTGCTCAAAGACTGMACCATGAGATTTGACAAAAATATCCCACAAACCAGTAATAGGAAAAGTCATAATAATTTCCAAGTCCAGCCCTCTGTTTTTAGTTATTTAAAAACTAACTAACTAACCTCTCTGGAGAAAATAAAGTCATATAAACAAGCAAAAAAGGCTTAAGAGAAATCAAGCTGCTGAAGGAGATAGGAGTATTTTCAGCTATTAGGGCACACATTCTTTAAAATAATAAAAGGCAACACTTAATTTCTATCCTATATTTCACCTAGATTTTTGCTCTGTGTCTATTCTTTTCCCAGCAGAGCTCTGTCACCAAGCAAACTCCAGCTTTGTTGTGGAAGAATAAAAAAATTAAGAAGTTTGGCAGAGGCTGCAGAGTCATTCCTAGCTACATTTCCCAAGCAGCCTGGAAAATCATTCTGCCTTATGAGGCATTTACTGGTAAGCACAGACAGAAAGGTGAGAGAACAAGGAGAGGCTGAATGTGGAGGTCAGGCTTGTAGGTCACTGCTTGCTTACCCGAGCTGCTCATGATTCACTCCTGTGCCAAACTCCCAAATGCAGCACCCTTTGCTAAGACAGGCAGTGCAGAGCTCGACAGCACGGGGGCTTGGAGAGCA
Source organism: Alauda arvensis (assembly GCA_902810485.1). Classification (NCBI taxonomy): domain Eukaryota; kingdom Metazoa; phylum Chordata; class Aves; order Passeriformes; family Alaudidae; genus Alauda; species Alauda arvensis. The sequence goes on from CADDXX010000587.1 coordinate 319,228, forward strand.
CGCTGTCCTTGAGCCTTACCTTTGTAAGGATGCTGATAGCAGCCGCCATCCCAACCTGGCCAACCCCCACAACCGTGACCTTGTTGTTGGGGACCTTGGCTGGCTCTGCGATGGGGCTGATGAGCTGTTCCTTGACAGTGGCCATGGTGTTCTGCGAGGAGAGACGGAAAGATGTGGATCAGAGAGGGCCTGAGGGAGCCGAAAGGCATGATCTGAATGGAGGAGTCACCTGCCACAGCCGCGTTTATGTAAGGCAGCTCCAGGCACGCTGCCCTTGCTCGCAGGGCTMCGTCCCAGGCACGAGTCACGACACAACCACCCACACACCCTCCGCGGCCACGGGGCTCTCGGTCCCTGCCCTTCCTGTGCCCAGCCAGGGGCTGAACCGCGGSATTTCGGCAGCGCACGGCGTTCCCAGAGCCCGCCGGAGGGTGAAAATCCATCAGCGCTGCCGGGCGCTGGGCATTCACCTCTCGGCACACCGGGGCTCCGCGACGGGACTCCAYGAGCCAGCCGGGCCGCAGGGAGCGGGCTGGGATTTCCCCGGCTCCTTTCCACGGGCCCCTGAGGCTCTCCGGGGCCCACGGCCGCGGCGGCACCGGGGCGCCCTGAGCACGGCCGGGGACCCGCCCGGAGCCGCCGTCCGGCTCCAGCCACCCCAAACACTCGGGGGCCGCAGCCCGGCTCCAGCCACCCCACACCCCCATCGCCCGGGGGCCACAGCCCGGCTCCAGCCACCCCACACCCCCAACGCTTGGAGGATTCAGCCCGGCTCCGGCCACCCCACCGCCCCCAACGCTTGGAGGATTCAGCCCGGCTCCGGCCACCGCATCGCCCCAAGGCTCGGGAGCCACAGCCCGGCTCCGGCCACCCCAAACCTCCGGGAACCGCAGCTCGGCTCCGGCCACTGCAGGCATCCCCCGTCGGCCACGCAGGGATGCTCGGCCCGCGGCAACGGCCGAACCCCGGCGGGATSAAGCCGCCCGGGGGAGAAGTGACGGGCCAGCTGGGCGGCCATCCAGCGACCCCGTCCCGGAGCGGGGTGTCCCCGTACGCACCGGGCAGCGGGAGCGGCGCAGGAGCGGCGAGGGGAGCGCGGTGTGCGGCGCTCAGGCAATGAGAGCTCTGCAAATGCAGGGGTGCGGGGCTCGGTAACGAGCGCTCCGCAACGGCACGGGCAGGGGAGCGGAGCSCAGGGCTCGGGCAACGAGCGCTCCGCAACCGAAGGGGCACGGAACGGGCCCAGGAGCGGCGAAGGGTTCGGGGCTCAGGGAGCGTGGGGCTCGGGCAATGAGCGCCCCGCAACGGAAGGGGCGGGCCCGGCGGCGGGGCTGGGGGGAGGCGGCGGCGGCGCGCTCAATCCCCGGCAAGGACGGAGCCTCAAGGATGTCGCTGCTCCGCCCCGGTCCCGCAGTGGCGCAGGGCCGGCGCTGCTGGCCCGKCCCCGCTGGCCTATCCCCGGAGCTGTGTCCCCGCTGGGTGCGCGGCCCGGAGCGGCGATGCTGCCGGGGCCGGAGCTGGCCGTGCCACACTGGGCACTGGTGGCCTCGGTAGCGTCACTTTCACAGGGGACAACGGGGCTGTTGGTCCCTGGCGTCTCATAGCCACGGGCTTGGCCAGCATCGCTGCAAGCGAGGTTGAAATACGACAGAAATRAAGCATTTTACCTTGATCTTTTGGAGAGAAATTGGTCAAGTTGGGGTTATCTCCTCAGTCAGGGGTATTTAATTTTTGCGCTCGCTGATTTCTACCCTGGGGCTGACTCCGGTTGGAATTTYGGTGGTTGGACGAATCCCTCCTGGAGGCACAGAGCGATGCTTGGCAGGAATAAGGGATGTAACCTGAGGCAGGCCAACAAGGAATGTAACCTGAGCAGAGCCACCACCTCCGCGCCTCCTCCCTCTCCCTGGGCTTCGGCCAGACCCACATCATACTCACTCTATTTGGCGATATCCCAGTAGGGCAGCCCGTAAAAATGGTAATAAGCGTGAATGTAGTTTAACGCCGTGTTAAAGCAATAAGCACATCCGGCACTGTAAGTAGCAGTAAGAGCCAGATGATATTTTCCTCAGACCCAGGGTACACACAAACTGAAAATCTGGGTGTACGATCGACCACTGTAGCTGAGGAGAGRAGGAAGTGATTTCTTGGGATTCCTCCAGGACCAAAGCAAGCAAAATACGGAATAATAGCAAACAGTGTTTTCATCTCGTGCTGTAACATTACATCTTTCTGTCTGTAAAGGAAGAAAGTAGAAATGAAACACTGAATGCTATTCAATTAGTTCCAGTGGGGAAGAAACCAGAAAGCTTTAGGTTCCTCATCASAGATGATTTAGTTTCTCTCACAAGAGGGAAAACAGAACAAGAGATTCCAGAGTCCTCCCAAGTAAGTCACTGGGTTAAATGGGACTAGGCAGAGAGCCTAGCTCTGCCTGCCTACGACCATGGCTACTTTTTTTCTTTTTTTAATTCCGTTGTTGCGGCTAGTTTAAAGTTTTGTTGATTTTTTTTTCTCCTTTTTTTTTTTTT
>CADDXX010000587.1:323779-354495 GCA_902810485.1 Alauda arvensis
AATATCTTTGATGCCAGAGGAAACAAATGGTGATAAGTTTTACAATTAGGTAAGTAATAGCAATCTGTTTGGAGTAGCTAAACTGCATTGATTTAATGACCTCTGGCTCATTAAAAAGTTCAGGAGAAACTACAGCTGCTAAACAAAGTGATAAGRCAGAAATGGGGCAAACAGTGCATATGCAAGCAAAAATATATGAAATTGAAATTACAGGCAGAAAATGATTTTTTTATCAAGAGATTAATTTGCATACAATAAGGATGGAGGTTTTTTTTTTTTTTCCTCTGAACTGGTTAACTGTTCAGAACTTAATAGTGCTGGGATTTTTATGTGTGGATTTTGTGGTTTTATTTGTATGTCTGAAGGAGTGCATATGGCTAACACCTCTCCAGACACAGATGCAAGGCCGTGTTCATGCTGGAGAGTTTTTTACATCAGTGYAATCACCCCCTGTAATCAYATACAGAGTGTAGCATATCTGGTAKGTAGAACCTCAACTGATCTTTGTACAAAGATTTTTGTAGTAGTCCTGTACAGTCCTATTGTAATAGCAGTGAGGTAGTAGGTTTGAATTGCCTCCTGTAATACAATAATACATTGTGTTACAATACATTTTTCATTAGTGCTTCACATAGAAACACATCTTGTGCCTTTAATGACTTCTGAAGTAGTTCCACAGCTGWAGGACTTACTACCTCATTGGGAGCTGAATCCAGGTTTCCTTGTATGTGTGTTGTACTGGGAGAAGGAACTCCAAGTTATGTTATTTGAACCCCCATGTCTGGATATTGCTTACAGTGAATTTTGCTGGAGAATAGATTCACCATTCCYACTCCCACCTAGATCTTCACTTACATGATTCCACAATTTACCTAGTTAAAGGGAATTCTGGTGACAGACCACATACATTTTTGCCTGTTGTACAGAAACCTCTGTCTGTGGTTTACATAAACCTCTCCAGAGTGGTCACAAGCCTTCAGCCACTGCCTTTGAAGCAGATTGCTGATGTTAAGGGTCAAGGCTGGCTGACCGCCCTCCTGTTTGGGAAGCATCCAGTGGTATCTGAAAAACCTTTGCCATATTGCMCTCTGGACCCTTAGCACTGCCATTCACAGAGCACAAGCTCTGTGGAAAAGGCTGTGAACACAGCTGAGCTTCCAGAAAGCATTATTTAACATTTCCTAGTACYGAGGGAGGTTTGCCTCCATTGCTGCATCTGAGTCCTGTGTCTGGGGATCAGCTTTGCACTGTACACAGAGGGGATTCATAGTGGCGGGGTTTTCTTGATGGAATTCAGCAGAATTCCTTTAATYAGGTGGTGTGAGGGAACATCCTGGCCTTGATGGTGTTGGATTCCTGGGGAGGGGGAAGAAAACTGTTGTCAAATGCTGTGTCAGTCTTCATCCAAATGCTGGGGAGGCTCCTGGAGCATCCASAGTCACAGCTTGTTTCACCTGACCCTGCAAATCAGTTCCTCTGGTTAGAGGGGCTTGCAGGGGGGAAATCATTGCTGGAGGTGGGGACAGGTGCAAGTTCCCTGTGAAGTGATGAGAGTTAGGTTTTCCAGCAGTAGTCCYAGAGGGTGAGGCACAAAAGGTAAGGGAATATATCTCTGGACACATTTTGAATCTACTCCTTCAAACTATAGAATGTAGCTCAGTTATTCAACCAGTCAAGCTTCCACTTGGTTTGTAATGCTGTAGGCAAAACCAAGTGAGACAGGAACTTTAGGATGACTACAACAAATATCTTTGATTTGGATCTAACAGGTGYCCACTTAAAATTTCTCTCCACAAAGAGAACAACCAAGGGTGATGCTTTCCAGCAGAGCTGGAGTCCAAAGCTGAGCTCTGCGGGACTGGGCAAGCCTCAAAGGGCTGCCCTCCACCCCTGCTTATCCCTCACACGCACAAGCTTCTCTAATCTCTTCCTGAGCCATTTCAGCTCATTAAATCAGCAGAAAACTATCACTTTTATTTCMTTGAAGCAGGTTTTTGTTCATTAGCCAACTGACTGGGCTTGGTGAAGTGCCCAGYGAATACCAGACACAGCTCAGGAAGGCCCAGGAGGAAAAAGCACAGGGAGAGTCCCTTCCCTGTGTCATAGCTGGGAAACACTAAATCAGTTCTCTGCCTCTCCTGTAACCTGAGTCTAAATTAAGCTCGTGCTCTGAGCTGCCTTCTAGAGAATCTTACRTTTCCACAGACTMCAGAAGAGCTGAGGGTGTGAATTGGCTTCACTCAGCTCAATTTARTGTCTGTGAATGGCTCTTCTTGTACCCAATGTTGTAATTCCAACACTTCTTATTAATAGTAAACCATGCACATAACCTGTTGCAAATTCTCTTGAATCAGCCTCAGCGCTGATATGAGCTACACTGGCTAGATAAGCACCCCAATTTCTTTTCTTGACATGTGCCAGATATTAACTSTGTGTATTTAGCTTGTACTCTCAATGCCTGAGAAATAGAGGYCCTTATCTGAGCTATTTTGAAAAGTTCGTAGAACTGAAGACAAACAATTAATGAACATTATGAGATAGGTATCAACCCCCCCATTTTTTCCCAAGTCATCCCTCTAGTTGCAGTTCTTCTCACTGCTGCCTTCAGTGATCATCACACTCATRTATTTCTTCATCAGTGAGTAGATTAAAAGCCCTTTTAAATTATGTKATTTCCTGAACTTATTGTTTACTTTTYCTGATGCACCCTGTAGTCACTCATTTCTGCAAACCTATTCTTCAATGAAATAATTGAAATTGTGATGCTGCTTAATACATTTCAAATTATATTGTGCCTGTCTACATTAYRTCACAAGTGATGTGACATAATGGAGACCATTGCAGCTGCTGGAACTGCTTGGGGATGTGGTGTTCACCKTTCAAATCAAGTAAACCCACAAAAGTAATTACATTCCACTCACTCTCCAGTTGTTCTATTGTTGTACAAAACATAATTGAATGTCGTGCCCTGGGATAGGAAGTACACTTAGAGGGCATCTGCAGCCCCACATCTTTCATGGAATGAAGGAACTTGACATCTGTCCCTGTTTGTACAAGGTAATTTTAATAACATTTAATAAAATGAACAAGTTCCTGCTCTCCTGACTTCCAGAGGAACTGAACGAGCTGCATGAGCATGGATGATTTGTTCTCAAGTGCTTATTCCTGTTCTCTTTGCACTCTGTCTCTCCCTCTAATTCTGGCCATGCTAGAACTCCATCAATGCTGGGAAGGATTTGGCAGTGCAGTTAGACTTTGGAAAGAGTTTCAGCCAGGGAGGCTCACCCTGTAGAGCAAGCTGCTGTTTCTGGGACACTTTATGTCACCTCTGCATAGAAAACCAGCTGAGTCAGCCCAGGCACCTTGGACACCAGTCTAAGGGAACTGTTCCACTGTGGCATCATTACATTGCTCCATACAGTAAGTGCTCGTGGTACAGTGTGGTATTCTGACAATATTCAAATTGATTTCAGCTGAAGCAGCAGCACTTCTAAGAATCAGCCAGGGCTCTGCTTCATTTTTTGTAAATGACAAAAAATGCAGTTGTGACTTCTGGGCAATGTCTCAGTTGACTTTTAATGTAGCATTTGTGAACTGTAATATTATCTAAATACACATTATAAGATGTTGGCTATTAAAGGAATGCAGAAAAAARTATGCAGAAAGAGCCCTGCCCTCTTCTGCTTGTTTTTGCCATGAAAAATGCCTGTGGGTACTGGTCTTGGGCAGCCTTTGCTCCCATGAATGGTTCCTTGGCAAAGGAAAACGCTTCATTGAAAGATCTGCCTGGCATGAGGCTGTGATTCTGAAACCTGATGTTTGTGACAGAAGCTGTCCTGGGCTTGCTCAGTAGTGAACTGTTGATCTAGGAATTTAGCTGGACAAAACACAACACCTCACAGACATTAGTGGTGGAATATCAGCACCTGATATGTGATCCTGAGGGCAATAGGACAAATCCTAAAATACAGGCTGAGAGGGTGAAGTGCCTGCTCACCTCCCCATTGGATTTTAGGGGGTTCTGGTCAGCTGGCTTAGAAAACTTTTCGGTGGGGAATTAAGAAAAGGAAAGATGGATATACACTTTGATGATGGGGTTTTTCTCATCTACCTTTAGACAAACAAAGGATACATTTATAGTTATCAAGTCATTGTAAGTGAGGGGAAAAAGACAAGTTATTTTGACTCATYTGTTCAATCCACATGTCTGCCACAGGGGAAAAATGTATTGATTCCTAAGAGTTCATTTTCTTTCCTACACTCTGAAAGTGGGCTGAATTGTTGGAGGGAAAAAAATCCGACTGATTTTCAGTCTGATTCAGTCTGAAAAGTGAGTAGGAATGTGTASCAGGGAAAAAAGGAGGTGGGGTCACTGTTTTGGGATTATTCCCTCTTAGCTGAATGTAAGGCAGCCCCAAAGCTGCACCTTCAGAGCAAGGGGAAGGTCATTCCTTCCAGCTGAGCAGCWGGGGCAGCAGGGCATGTGCTCCTCTTGAACCCCTGCCAGCTGCAAAGGAGAATTTCTGCAGCCAAAGCAAGTGCCAAGGTCAAGTGACTGCTGTGTATTTATAGCAGCACTGAGTGCCCAGGCTAACAAAGGAAAGGGAGCAGGTCTGGGAATGCCACCTCCAGCTCAGGTTCCCTCTGCTGCCTGTCTGGTCTGCAGCTAGGATGGATTCTGTCATGATCTCCTTAGCAGATGTGAAAAATGGAATCAGGTCAGGTTACCATATGAGTGGGACTCAGTGGATCCTTGCAGAGACTGCTCTGTAACGCTGGGGTTGGCCAGTCTCCAAGGAACTGGTGGCACTTCAGGATGCAAAATGACACTAGTGCTACCACAGAAAKAGGAAAAGAGAAAATCTAAGTCCTTCTGGCTGTTCAGGGCCTCAGACAGTGGGCCCTGGGAGTTTTATTAGAGTTTTATCTAGACCAGGGTGCTTCTTCACTGGTGAAATGTCTTATTAGGTGGGATTTGRTGTTGCAGAAGGTTATGGATATTTCTATCTCAAGCAGCAGGTAATAGCAACATCCCTTATAAAAAGAATTGTGAAGTACATGAGCCACTGAGGCTGTTCAATTATGTAACTAATTATGTCTGTGTCTCTGACATTTACATTGTGCTGCCCTCACTGGCTCTGAGATAACCCACACCTATTCCAGGTATCTGGGTCAGCACATAAAGGATGCTTTCCTACTGAGTTTCATATAAGCCCTTCTTTGCTGCCACTCCACCTCAGAGCATGCAGAGCCTCCTGATTATTCTCATCCCTTTCCAGCTGGTCTGAAGATTGAAAACCACAGTGGAGATGGCCCAGCTTGCACTTATCTATGGTTTCCTTCAGGCWGAAAATGAAGATCAGAGCCATACAGTTGGATGGCTTTCTTGGAATCTGTTTTTTTGAGAACTTTCATCCTCATATTTATTCTCTGGTAGGATAAACTCTTTAGCTGGCCAGCTCTGAGTGTGCCAGGGTGATGTTTATTCTCCCAACTGGTATTTTTTACTCCTTGCTCTACTTGTAGATTCAACCTAAARGCCAATGGAAACTCAAACTGGAACAGGAAGTGTCACTGCTCTTGGTGAAGGTTTGTTAGGGGGAATGTCTGAGAAATTGGCATGACATTTTATGCTGGAGGATCACAAGACCTGACTCGGGTTCCCAGGCACAAGCAATCTTACATCAGGGTGTCTCGTGTGTTACATTCACCTCCACCCTGCCTATCCTATCCTCCTCCTAAGTTATGCTWTGCCCTGTTCTCAGAGAAATCTCCCCTTTCCTGAATTCTGTRTCAGGGTAATATTTGTGTGCTGTGTATACTCAGCTCCAAAGTATTTGTAATGATCACAACACAACTGATGATTTCTGTCATCCAGTTCCTCTTTTGACCATGGAGCAGATTTTTGTTTCACTCACAGTGTCAGTGATGTCTATGAAAGGCCTGGCATCTTTAATGATTTCTATAGACTCTCTAGATTTAAGTTCCCTTTGGTTCTCCCTTCAAGCTCATCACTTCTCTTCCTGAAAAAACCTTAGGAAATRTTACCTAAGCACTGACTGCTCTTTCTTTTCCCTCATGCTCCAACTATTTTTCTTATCTGAAGGTGTATTTTTTTTATCTTTAATTGTGTCTATCCACTAGGTGCAGAAGAGCGTAAGCCCAGGATATTTTATAGACTCTGTGGTCCAAAAGCATAAACTTAAGAGTTGGAGCTTGAGGTTTCTTACAAAGGGAATAGAGCATTTTATAGCAGGCATATAAACCAACAGCAAATAAATGGCTCCAGATAGGCTTGGCTATCTGTGAGACAGCAGGACCAAGGAGCAATTTAAAAGGGGCTATAAAGGTTGTGTCAAGGCCCAGGGGCTTGTAATTTCTGTGTAATTGGATTTGCTGCCAAATCAGGAAGAAAGCAAGATTGTTACCATGAAGCAAAAAACCCTCAGGACCTCTGAAGCTTTTCATGCATAACTAGCATTGTGTGTGACAGCCTCTGTTACTATTTATTTCCACTATGTTTCATGGTGTAGCAAGAGAGATAACTAGGGGAGGGTGATAATCACAGAATCAGAGCACAGATAAGCCTCCAGCAGTCAGTAGTTTAGGGATGGAGTTTGCTGCTAAATCTGTCATTTGCTGGAATTTACAGGGCTGAATTCCTAGAGATTCTCTGACAAGGAGTTCCCAGAGCAACACCAGCTGKAGGACAGGACAGTGGTTAAACCTTGGGGTGATCTGGCCACAGTTGCTTCAGAATGAGCTCCAGATCTAAACCAGACACATCTGGATCACTTCAGTTCTGGCATCCCAGCATGGAAAGTGCCTGGAATATTCAACTCAAGCTTCTTCCTTGGAAGGAAAAATCTCATCTCATGACTGTGTCTTTGTAGTAACTTCACATTGCAGGTAAAGAGAGGTGTGTCAAACAATTTGTTTTAAATTTTCCTAACAAGGCATCTCCACTAACACACTTTTGGAAGTAACCATTAGGCAAACCCAAAAGTCCTGCTGCAGTACAGTAACTGAAGGGATGTGATCACCACAGGCATTTGAAGTTGTTCACTGACACAAACAAGCAATTCCAGTACCTGTGTAGTTTCCAGCCCTTCTGAAAGGTAAATCCATGTTCCTTGGCTCACATGACCTCCACAAGGAAAGAGGTCCCATTTTTGCAACCTTGTTGTCTCAGAGGCTTATAAACTTCTTTAGCACTTACCCTTATTTAGGTAATTTACCTCAGTGGGAATGCTTATTGTAGTCTTTGCCTGAAAAAATACAAGAAATTCCTTTAGCAGATGAAAAGCATTTCGTGTCTAGTCACTCTTGCATTTAATTCCTTAAAACAGTTATAATGCTGTTTAGACAAATATCTGCTTGTTTTCACAATTAAATTAACTTGTCCCCTAATGTGTCAGGTGTTTGCATTTTGCCAGGAGCTATTCATTTAGATATTCTGCCAGTCAGGCAAAAATATGCTCCAAKGAATTTAAACCAGGAAATTCAACAGAAAAAAAAGTAACTGCAGAAAGCAGTGCATTTCCTCTTCAGAGCCTGGATTTGATGAATCCAGAAAAGGATTTCAWAGCAGCATCTCAAAAAGGAATAGAAATTATCAACAGTGCTTAGAAGACAGCACTGTCTATTCATATATTGTGTTAGTAAAATAGAGTATACAAAAGTATTAGTAATCCAGAAATATGTAAATCCAATTAACTGCTTACAACTGACCTCTGTTTTCAACAGGTGGTTCCACATGGGAACTGTGAGTAGACTCAGTTTTTTGTAACTGCATCTTCTACACAGGAGAATAAGAGCCTAAAATACACGTGAATTACAGCAGAGAAAAAAAAGAGAATGGCATGTCATCACATTTTGATTTCCCCAATCACTGACATCATCTCCCAGGTAGACCTCCTGGAGCTGGATCTGTTTCTTCCCATGTAGAAAGTAAAACTTGGGTAAAAAAGTAATATATATGTATTTTAAGTTTTCTTCTTGAGATTTCTTCACGTAGATGCACATAGATATTTCTATGAAAGCAAACAGTTGGAGAAAGGTTAGATTAAAATTTTCMCAGGAGCCTTATCTCAGCACATAAACTCTGAAGAGCTTTTTTGTTTCCCAAARTCCACAGGGAGTTTGCTTAGCTATTCCCCTCTGTGAACTAGGGCTACCTAGAAATATCAGCATTTTTACTGGAGATAACCTTTATCTCCCACACTTCAGAGCATGGCTGTAATGGCTCTGCTTGTTGGAGTCAACAGAAAACCAGCACTGAAGTTGTTTGCCTCAAGCCCTGTCTCCTCYAGCAAACAGAGCAGAGTACCAACCTCCTCCTTCAGCACTCTGGACTAGAGCTGGGGAGAAAAAAAGCTCCAGTACTTTCATCCCCCTCTCCAAGGCTGCTTGTTTTATTTTCCACCCTGCCTCCTAAGAGATATCACAACTCCAAACATATCATTTTTACAGGCCCTGCCTGTGGGTGACTGTCACTCTGTTATCTCTGGAGGACTACCAGTAACTCTTGGGCTGTTCAGTAGCAGATGAGGGAAGAGTTGGGTTCTCAAAACCACTGGCTATTTACACACTCAGTGAAAAAGCACCAGAAGAGATGGGAATTTTTCATGCTTTCTTCCTGTGTGGAGAGTTACAAGTTTGCTTTCTTCATAGCTATAAAAGAGTCCATATGATAGAGACATTTTATAAAACAGACTCCATTTCTTCTGCAGCAGTTTTCAGCATACATGGTCCTCAGAACAAGCTGGACTGAAAGAATAGGCAGGATTTGTCACTCCTGTCATCACAGGAGAGCAATGGAGACATTGCAGGGATGGGCCAGGGAAGGTTTGGGCTGGCACACATACACAGGCAGAAGCATATGGTGGAAACTGGGTGTCTGGGAAGTACAAAGGAGGAAAAAAAAAAACAGGGGAAAAAAGTTTACTAGTCTGCTAATTATTAAAAAAAAAAAAACAACATTGCAGACACAGCTTGTCCCTTTGTTCTTCAGCCGGGGCAGGGCTCCGGTGACACAGACGGGAGGATGTGTAATGTCAGGGTGGCCGGGGAGGGGTAAAACAAAGCAGGAAGTGTTGCTGATGTGTGAAGATGTATCGGCCATTAGCACATCAGCAGCGGTGCATTGAGACCGAGTGAGTCTGAAAGAGAAGTGCGAGTGCCCTGTGCGAAGGGACGCCGAGAGAGCCRGGGACAGGGGTTGTGCCTCCACCGCTGGCACACGTGCCAGGGCACCCCGTGTGCCAGGACAGACCATTGCTCCCTGGCATTGTCCCTACTGAATTCAGGGCTCACTCCAAGGCACATTCTGCTGCTCCCTCTGCCAGCAACCCCACGGGTTGAACCAGCGCCTCTCTTTTTCAGACCAAGCCAAATCTTTGATTTCTGCCTGCCAAACCCATTCCCATTTTTTTTCTTCGTATACTGGCTATGATGAATCCACTCAAGCACATCCTGGCAAAGCTAAAATAGGTTCTAAGGATGGCRAAATAGTTGTGAAGCAGCTCTGTAGACTGATGGTTTTGTATGCAAGAGGTTCAGCCACCAAGGAGCCCAGCTCGGGCAGCTGAAGAAATCAATTACTTCAGCTAAGAGGGAACATGGTCATTTACTCAATGTGCTTGGACACATTGGGATCACGTTCAGAGGTTTCTGTTTTCATCATTTCTTCTCTCATTAAGATTTGATAGACATTTTCTTCCCCTGTGTATTTAAWTTTTTCTCCTCCTGTGTATTTCAAGACACCAATGACGAAAAAAGTAGAAAGTGTGCAGTGGAAAACACCGGGGATTATTTAACTCGCACATTTTCTCAGGGCCAGTTCTAGAATAGGTTTTGCTACCAGTATCTCTCCTGCTACCTTAGCAAAATTATCACCCTGAGGGGGGTTTTTGCTCTTCTTGARAAAGAAAATTTCCTMTTTGCATTTCAGTGAAAGGCATTCAGCCACCTTCCTCTGCCCCCAGGCTGCTTCCTCTGCAAACCCTCAGAATTTCGTTTTCATTTTGAACCAGCTACATGTGCTCTCTGAGGCATCTTCTCTGTTAGGGTGTGAGAGAGGGCTGTGCTGAGGACGTGCTGGGGTGCACAGCTGGAGGTGTCTAAGGGGGCCAGGATCAAGTCCTTTGCAGGACAAGCACAATGACAGCAGCAATGTCAGCCTTTCTGCCAGCCTGTGGCTCCTGTGGCAGCTGTTTTTTTCCATGCAGACCGTGTATGTGCAGGTATGGATGCAGAGGTGATCACATAGGGCTGTTACCCTGGGCTGTGACAGCTATGGAGAACTCAACCTTGCAGCAGCCTGGACCAGAAAGCACTTGGAGCACTCTTTAATGTTTCAAASCCCCAGTCCCTTTTAGGAGGTCAGGATGCCAGAACAACTGGAGTGCCTGATGGACATGAGCCTGAACGTCAGGGCTTCCAGCATGAACATATATTTAGCAAGGTCAATTCTGACCAGCGTCCTTGACTCAAGTTTTCACTCTGCTGTGCCACCTGTCTGTGTGCAATGGCTAAGCAGATTGCTATCCCTCATGCAGCTCYAAGATGGATTGGCTTCCAGAAGTAAATTGGAAAAAACATAGCTGTGCTTGGGCATGGTGAGGTTTAGTTAARTGAAATCATATCCACAATTGCCAGYGGTGGAGGAAATCCCTCAGTGGCACAGGGGAGGAAGGAGCAGAAGCAACCTGAGCTTTTTCTTTAATATGTCTGGCTGGCACATGCTGGCATTGCAAAAAGCTTGTTAGTAATTTATATTTGTCCCCTAGAGGCTCTATCATTATTCCATTAGAGTTTGATGTTGCTGTGCCAGTTCCAGGTGGATGGTGAGGCCTGCCAAGAGTACAAAAATAACTGGGAGGATCAGTGCCATAGCAACCCCGGTTTGCATCACAGCATCCACAGGTGTGCATTCCATTTATAATACCATTAGGAATCATTCTGCCACGAGGGGAGGTGATTTTAGACTGTGACCTGGAAGTATCACCAATRCCAGGGGAATGAGGGAGAGCCTGTTTCAGAGGCAGATGTGGGCTGAGATGAGTGGCAARGCTGCAGGTTCACATGTGGGCAGTGCCAAATGAGGAGCTGGCATTCCATGTGTAGGGTTCTGGTGTGGCCAGCCAGAGGCAGATTTACCCTGGTCTGTGGACTAAGGACACATGAAGTGTGGATGGTGCTGATGTGCTCCCTCAGTTACCTCTCCACAGCCTCTGAAGTTGTTTGGCTCTGCAGTGATAATTGGGCTGTTCTGGGAGCTGTGTAAGGCAGGGCTGTGCACCTGACAGAGTCTGGGCTTAATGGAGATGAACTCGGCAAAGCCCTTGTGCTCACTTGGCTCTGCAAATCTCCTGAGCCTCCCCGGGCACAGCCACGCCTCTACTSTGACCCACATGCAAAGCAGCTCTTGAACCAGGGTCAGAAAACTTCCTAGGAGGAAAAATCCTGGAATCATCTGTGTGACACCCACCTTTATCACAGGAGAAGGAGTATCAGGTTAGGAGCCAGTGCTTGTCCAAAGAAGAGGACCCTAAAAAAGATGATGCAAGACAAGCCTCAGAAATGCAACTGTACCTGGGGATGGATGAAAAGTTCCCTGATCAAGGGGTAATTATTGATGACCTGTTGCTGTGGCTTGAATGTGCCTTTGCATTGTCTGTCAGGGCTCTCCTTCTTCACAGCATCTCTGTTTCCCTGTGGGCTCCACATGCTCATGCAAAAGTTCAGGAATCCTTCTCTTCTGCAGAAGGAYATGACCCTTTAAATGGTGTTACTCCAGCCAGGCTGTTGTCCAGCATCCCTTAGTAGAAAATGTTTGATGTTACAAAGTGAAAAAAAGAAATCAGGAAAGAAACCACCCAGTRTTATTGAGGCCACACATTATGAAGAAGAATATTTTTTGCTAGTCCCTAGCAGGCAGTGGGTTGGTAATCAGCCTGAAGKCACAGCTGGGCTGGGAAAACAGCATGGAGGGTTTGAATGCCAGAAGGAGCAATGCTGGGTGTATTGCCTGGACTTGGTTTGCATTTGGCCACTAAGTCTGACTTAGCTCTTTTCAAAACATTTGGTAAACACACTGCAAAGTAATGTCCTTTGATTTCACATCAGGCAGGAAGGATTTCATATTGTAGCCTTTTTGAGTCACTTTTCACTTAAAAMGAACTTCATGACAATTTTTGTTAGTTTTAGTGCAGGATAGAATGGGGGGGGAAAAAGAACATGGAAAGTACAACTGGTTCTAGGTAAAATATTTTCTGTGCACACAGGTGAACGAATAGTTGCTCATTTTAACTCAACCAAACTTAAAGATTCCACCTTCTCCAGCATCACTGGTGAGGAGCTGCCTGAGCTGAGCAATGTGAAACRTGGCATGCAAGGCTCCTTATCCCTGGAGAGGCGGCTGCTTTCTCTTGCAGATGCTAATRGCAGCTTCTCCTTTTATACAGATCCTCTCTCAGGAGGGAATTGGGGTTTCCTTAGTACAAAAACAAAGCCAAAGTGCTTAATAGTCTCATTGTCCTGCTCAATTCAGCCCAAGAGCAACTTTGGCTGAGCAAAGCTAGGGTGGAATTACCAGAGGAAAAATTAACCTTTAGCTGCTTCCCCTTCAGCTTTGTTGCTGTTTGAGGCATGGCTGTTTCAATTACGGAGCTAACTCTGGGCCAAACCTTGGGAAGTATACCTCAAATTTTAATTCTGCTTTGTAGRGGTGTGCAATGGCAAAGCAGAAGCTGGGATGACAGCAGCTCCACGAGTTATATTCCTGGCTTTTAAAAAAATGTTCCACTGAAACAGCCGTGGATGCTCATTCCACCATGAGTTTTTGTGCTTTGATGCTGTGCAGAGTCAAAGAACAGCAGAGTCTTTGGTAGGATATCTGAGGGTTTCCTTTCTCACCTGCTGGTATCAAGTGTCTGAGCTAAAAAAAGAGCAGTGCTGTTATTTGGGAGCAAAACAAGTTGTTTGAGAGGCAAAAGCAGTGCTTGTGTTTTGCAAACTTCGACGAAGAGTGTAAAATTTCCATGCCAAGACACACATCAGGTGAGTAAACTGGATAAAAACCCCAGTCATGTTTTTGTGATGGAAGTGTACAATTTTCACAATCAAGATCTTTTCACAATTGAGATCTACGATATTTAGAAATCTGTAACTTTTCAGAGAGAAGGTTGGAAAGCACCCATTTGAGTTTCCTGTGCAATTAAATGGTCTTTCATGTCAATAACCTGAATTGTTGCACGTGTAATTAACAGACATGTTAAATAGGAGAAGAGCCTTGTTTCAACTAGCATGCTTCTTTTTTTTTCTCTGTGCAGAATTAGTTTAGTACTTCAATTGCCTATTCATGCMTGGAAGAGGATGGAATCACAGATGTACAAAAAGGAAGTAAACAGTTAAGGCAGTCCTTGCCTACAGCCCAAATATGCCTGGACTGCCTCTTGCTGAAGTTTCTTAAAGATCATTTTTGTTCCTAGGGTTTTATATTGATTCCTATTGTTGCAGCTTTCTAATTGTGCTATCATAAATAAATCATTTTTAATACATCTTGGAAAATCCTCCTGAAAATTCTCCTTGTGACAGTAATTATTTTATAGTGGTTGCAGATTGCTTTGATCACAGACTACACAGAAACCTTTATTCCACTGCAGGCAATGAAATGTGGACTAAGTCATTGCTCTGGTGGTTTTAATACTTGACATTTTTTGGGTGGAAGTAAAAGAACCCCTGAGTTGGGAGAAAATCCATGGGACATCCTTGTCTATAAGAACTGTGTGGATAAAGAACCCTGGGAGTCCTTTACTCTCTTGGACAAAGTTTTATGTTTTGCTTTTAGTTAAGGAAGGGTTACACTACATATCAACTGGAATTTAAATTATGTCTTGTGCACATGTGAAACAATGAGGGTTTTAAAGAAAATTTAGTTCTATCTCACATAAGCTGTCTGATGCCACATGAACAAAGCAGTTCAGTGTTGGTCATGGCTTGCATTAATGCCTGTTTASCCCCAGCTCTTCAGTGAAACACTGATGGGGAAGCTCCCTTCCCTGCCTTTGGAGTCAAAAAGGGAATTAGCAAAGCAATAGGGAGCACATCAGGGAATGAAGCCTTGGCAAAACCAGCCTGTTTTCCAAGCAATACCCAAAACAGTCCTAGCATCCTCCTGCATGTCCTCCTGCAAAGCTTAGGGGAGAGGGGAATGGACTGTTTATCAAAGCCTCTTCTATCTGCTTGTGGTAGATTGCTTTGCCCTTCAGAAACTGATAATCAAGGCACCTCTAACCTGGGGGCTGTTTAGTGCCCTGCACCAGCCAAGTGGTGGGTGTGGGAGGCATTTTGTTAAGGAAGATACACAAATGCACCCATCTCTYAATCCTAAAGCAGCTTTACAGGTAAGAGAAACCTTGCAAAGACGGACACTTGCTAATGATTCCCTCAGCTAATAAAAACTCCTCCCAGTCGCATGGCTTTGTTTGTGCAGTTGTTGAATATTATCTAAAGTACAGATAGGAGAGRGTGACTAGCTAGAGCAGCAATCTTTTGTCCAAATTCTTGTCTCCCTGAGCTCTCCCTCTGCCCCTGGCAGCCAGGAAAAYCCTGGTGATAATTTCACCCCACCATCACTTTGAGTAACATAAGGGGAGGAAACTGCATTTGAGGTTTTAACATTTGTCACCTGGAACTGCTCCAAACTGGGAAGACTGCCTGGGACACACTGGGAGAGGGGACACCTGGTGCATTTAGGGGCCTGTTCTTGCAGAACAAASTGACTACATTTGACAGCATGTGTTGTAAGACTTCAGATCCCAGGGTTAGCAGTATGGCACAGGGTGAAGAACAGTTGTSTCTTGCCTCACCAGGCTTATTTTCTATTAACTTGAAGGATTATGCCTTACCTTGCCTCTTCTTTTACCTCCAGTTTCTTAGTAGAGGACATAGCAATCAATCAGTTTAGTTTTAATTATGTGAGGGAGGGGTAGAAGGAGAGGACTGAACACTCCAGACCACAGAGAACATTTTTCCTCTTATTACTTATTTGCTGGCAATTACTTACCCTTTGCATTGAAGGGCTTTCCACTCACCTGAATGATTTGCATTCATTAAAACAGTGTAACATTTCCATTCTCCATGAGTTGCAACCTTTCTGCTATTTTCTGCACTCATAGGAACAGTCTCTTTAGTATCCCAGATGACCTAAGGAAAAAACAAAAAAAAATCCCTAAAAACAAAAATCAAAGAAACAATGAAAAGTCTTCTTTTGGTTTCCTCATATGCCTTAAATTGCACTGCTGCTATGTCACTGAGAGCTGAGTTAGAAACAAAGGGGTCAGAGGGGCTCACTAGAAACACACAGCTGTTTCCTTTAACTTCAAAGGGATTTGCACCAGCCTTTGACCTCCTCCTGAGGGCAGGGGAGGATAGGGGTACCCCTTTCACAGTCTCTTATCTCTGCTTCTTTTATTTACTGCAGATTTACTGCTGCTGGGTGGTTTCTTTCAGTTGTGTGTTCACAGCTATGCMCACACAAATCACCCTTGACTTTCACTTCACACTGCTCAGACAGACACCAGAGGTCCTGCCAAGTGTTTGGGACTCTGTCATGGATGGGGTAGAGCAGAAATCCTTCATTCAGAGTCCCTCAAGTCTCTGCAGAGATCTGGGCTCTCCCTCTGAGCTGCATTCATGGCTGTGGAGCCAAAAAAGGGACTGGTTCTCACTGCAGCCTGTCATTTCCCCTGCCAGAAATGAACACCACATGAGTCACTGATCTAATATTTCCCTTCTTGCAGGTTTTTCTTTCACATTGATGCTTGTCTCAGAGGTGTGAWCAGTTCTGCCCAGGCTCCTGTTCCACTTGTGATTAAATTTGAAATTTCCATGTATTTTTCTGAAATCTTTGTTCCATATCATCTCCCATTTTTATCCAGTAGTTGCAGTCTTTTAATTATCATATTTTTTTCCCAGTAGTGTCCTAATAACACTCATAAAATAAAACKGATCAGAATAATTATGCTGTTGGAACAGAAGAGAGTGTTATTCCTATTTCTGCCTTTGCTACTGGCAGATATGGTGACCTTGTCCTTGGAAGCTTCTCTGTGCAGTTCCTCCTCGTGATGTGTTGGTCTTGATGGGATAAATTGCAGGGAAGTAATTCCAGTGGCCTGTCACAGCCAGCCCAGCCMAGGCTTCCTGCCAGGGTGYTGTGTATTTCCTTRTGTCATGGTTTAACCCCAGATGGCAGCTCAGCACCACGCAGCAGCTCCTTCATTCCTCCCCAACACTTGGATGAGGAGGAGAACTGGGGGAAAAAGGAAGTAAAACCCACGTGTTGATGTTAGAGCAGTTTAGTAATCGAAATAAATTAAAATATAATAACAATATTAATAGTAACGAAGAGGGAGATAGTAAAAAGAGAGGGAGGAATCAAAGGCAAGAAGAACAAGAGATGCACAGTGCAGTTGCTCCCCACCTGCTGACCCATGCTCAGCCTGCTCCTGAGCAGGGATTGGCAGCTCCCAGCCAGCTCCTCAGAGTTTTTATACTGAGCACTATGTTCTGTGGTATGGCAGATCTCTTTGGCCAGCTGTTCTGGCCATGTACCTCCCCAGCTTTTTGTCCACCTGATTGCTGACAGAGCCTGGGAAACTGRWAAGTCCTTGATTTACAGTAAGCACTGCCCAGCAGCAACTMAATCAGTGTGTTATCAGCATTATTCTCATCCTAAATCCAAAACACAGTGCTGTACCAGCTCCTAACAAGRAARTTAACTCTATGCCAGCCAAAACCAGTGCCTTCCAAGCAGATTCAGGAGATGTGCCAGCTGTGGCCTGCCCCTGGCTGCTGTGAGAATTTCTCCCTCTCCTCCTGGGAGCTGCTGGGRCAGGGCAGGTGCAAGTTTGGCCTTTCTGGCTCAGTGAGAAGAATTTTAGATGTGACCATCATCAGCTCTGCAGGAGTTTTAACAGCACTCAGCAAAGCATTTTGCCTTGCATAAAGTTCTTTAGCTCCAGCCATGGCCTATGAAATCAGCTCCAGAAGAGATTTGCATAAAGAGTCATCCTCAAAATATCAGCACAGTGTAACCCACACCAGCAAAAGTAAAATGAGGCAAGTGGAAAGAACTATAAAGTTAAAAAGAGTCAGTTTACACTAATTTTTGTCTCCCTCTATCACCATCTAATACATCAGATATTGCTCTGGCAGGATTTCCTTATAGAGGCACATCATTCCCAAGAACTCTAAATGGAGAGCAGAGGTTGCTGAGTAGCTGAGTCTGTAAAGTGCATGGAAAGCTGAAACACCTCTATGCAGGTGTGACTGCAAGGGCTTTAACTGAGTGGTTCTTTAACTGAGTTCATCCTATCTGAGTTGTCATTTGTTCCACAGATGAGCTTCTCTCTCCTTTGCCTGTGCTCCTAATTCACATCTCAGTTGTATGGGCACAGCTCTGTCTTTGCCCTCAATAACCACCTGTCTTCTAACCTTTGATGTGCCTTGATACTCTGCTACCAACAAGGAACTTCTTGATTCTCCTAAGGGAACAGTAGCCACTTTTAATCAAGTGATTTTCTGGGTAACTCTCTCTCATAGCCTTTTCTCTTTAGCTGTTTTGTGATTCATATGGGCTATTGCTATTTCGTTTGTTATCAAAAGCTCTGTTCTGATGCTCCTAATGGCAYTTGTGATGGAAAATGCACACTGCTGTCCCAAGGATGATGAGATCCGACAGCTGATATCCAGATATAACMAGAGCAGAGGTCTCCAGTCTTTCCCACTCCATTCCCTATGGCAAAGGCTGCATTTAAGCTCTTGGTGAACTGATTGTAAGAGCCACGATCTCATTTGTGAACAGACTCTGTCCTGAAAATGAAAATAAAGGATATACTGAACTCCACGGAGCTGTAGTTATTCAGTTCTGTGACCAACAAAGGAGGAAGTGATTGGAGTGAAATAAAAGATGAAGCCCATAAAGCTTTGTCCTCACATGAAAAAGGGTCCAGGTTCCCCAAATGACAATGATGTCAACACAATTTCAGGATATACAGAGACAGATAGAGAGATAGATAAAGAGATAGATTAGATAGAGAGATAGATTTTTTCTTAAGTTCATGGCATTTCAAATTGTGTGACTGTATGGGAAAATAATCTCACTTAAAGTTTAGGGAAAGCAAATGTTCCTACTGTGCACTAAAAAAGCCAAGCTGGAAGGCAAACAGGGGCTCAGCAGTTAAAATTTAGAGACAAAGACTTACTGATTTTTTTTTTTTTTTCATGTCAGAGTGAGAATGGAGAAACCCACCCAAACTTTCATCCTGGGCCACAGTGGTGGGAGTGGCTGCTATTCCTGTAAGGGAGTGACTGATTTTGCTGTTGCTATTTGCTATAGCCCTAAGTACATCCCACRCTGGCAGAGACCTTGCACCTTGCAGTGGTTCTTTCCCACTTGTCGAGCTAGGACTTGCATTCTCCTCATGCACAGAGAAGATTTAAAACAGAAGAAATATTCCAGAATTTTGTTCTTGGTCCTCAAGGAGTTCAGTGTACATAGGAGGGGATTTCCAGCAGTGTCTCCAGGCATTATGAATATCTTCAGTCTGGGGAGTAGATTCAGTTCTGCTTGGTCCTTTTCTCTATCTCCTCCCTCTTTTCCTCTGAAATTCTGGGGGACATAGCAGGACACAAATTTCATTTAAAGTCATGTAAGGKAACACATGTGCTCATGCTTTAAATATTTTGGTAAATATGTAGCTGGCGTTTTTACCAAACTCAAAGCAGAGCTTAGATATTTTCCTGTCTGGCACATGGAAAGCTTCAATTTAAACTGGAAGGTTGATTTACTTACATACCGCCTGTGGCAGAACAGTTGAGACTTTCCAAGTCACAGAGTTTTCATGGTAATTAGGCAATTTAGGAAGGAGAATTATGTTTCTTTGTCTTCTTAATTGGTATGTTCTAACCCACCACAGAWGAACTTGTCTGTAACAAAATCAACCCACTAAACTCTGAGTGGTTTTATTAATTTACCCAAAAAGACTATTTTGGGACATGGCAAGTTTGCTTCCCCATCCACTCACATATATATATTTATATCTGTCTCTGTGTACATGAAGTGTTTACACAAATACAAAAAGTTTAAAGAGCACACAAAACAGTGGATGCACAGGAACGCAGCACATTGTTTCCTATCTGTTGTGTTTTAGTCCAATGCAGAAACTGCAGTCCAGTCCAATCATCTCAGTCCAACTGGGTTTTATCATCATTTTATCATATGAAGAAAGACTAACTCTGATCTGTATGCAGCAAGGCCAGGGGCAGAGAGTTTGATTTCTTGAAGGCATCTGGATGTCACCTTGGGTGGGCTTTGTGTCTACTGGGAGATCTTCTTTGTGGAAGGGAAAAAAGGAAGGAAGAAAAATGAAGGAGGAGGCAGCACTAAGTGCTGGGATAAACTGAARTGCTCTTTCTAAAACTTGGTTCTGRTGCAAAGTGTGTGGCACTCTTCAAAAGATGCTGCTGCTCTCAGGAGTTGTGCTCAGCAGGGCATAAAGACATTTTCATTCAAAACCTCAACAAACTTAATTTTGCATCTGCTTCCAAAAACATCCAAGTTCAGACAAGGAGGGAAAGCAGAAAAAAATCTGGGGCTTTATTTATTTGAGCATCACAGAAAGTGCCAAACATTTAAGGAAAAGTTAATGATATCACTTCTACCTAGCTGGGGTTGAAGAGCATCCCCTGTACATTCTGCTTTTACCTGAGCATACTGTGGCTCAAGGAGGCAACCAGCATTTAGCAACATCATCCCCTTCTAATGAGAGTCAAATATTTGTGGGATACAGCTCCTTTATAGAGACTGTATAGCAAAGGGCTGTTTACCTGGGCACAGCAGCAGCTGAGGAGAAAGGCACATTTATTTCTCTCATTGTTTGGAAACTTAGTTTAAAAGTTTCCCAGGTTTATCCAGCGAGCATCTGCTTCATAATTTTGCTGTCTCTTGTGACTTTTCTACTGTTTCCCTTYTATTGGTGTAACTSCTTGTAGTGGMCTCTACCCYGAGCAGCCCCTGTGTGTTTTGCCCCCCACCCTCCATGTGAGATGCCACTGAGGAGCATCCAGAGAAACTATCATTGCCCCTTGCCCATTCCCATGTCTCATCTGACCTTTCCTGCAGGGATGCCAGGAAAAGCTTGGAATGTATTTAAGGCCAAAGGGTGACATAAGTTGTATTGTTTGATCCCATCTCCTTGTTTCCTTCTATTTTTCATTTCACCTGCCCCAATCTGTTGYCTCSTGTGTGTRGCACTTGGGGACATRGTTTAGTGGWGACATGGCAGTRATAAATAAATAGTTGGACTYGATCTCAGAGGTTTTTCCCAACCTTAGCATTTCTATGATTCTMTTACAAGCTGCTGCTTTGTTCTGCCTGCAGATGGTTCCAGATGCACTGGGGTCCTGACCCCTGCAGGGCCTTATAGGTGCTCTGGGCATACATGAAAATAATAGTGGGAATACTTTAGATCTATTTCAGGCCAGGTGAGCCATCAAAGTGACTACTTCCCACATTTTCAGATTGGAAGGTTTTTCTCTCATTCAGGCCATTACGGCTGATGAAGCCTTAATGAGATGCCAGGTGGCCACTCCAATGAGGACACATGCCTGGCAGAGATAACAGCCCTGACAGGTAATAAGTGACTCCTGGCATGTCATCATGCAGAMATTACTGCTACCAGAGCCAGGATGCTGTGGAAATCCTGACCCTGCTGGTAGCCAGGGGTGACACTTTTTTTACCTGCTTTCAGTCCAAGTGCCWTGGAGTGCTTTACAAACACACATTACTTGTGCCTCACAGCATCTCCTAAGCCACTTCAGATCACCTATTCAAGATAAGAAGTGCCATAAASAGGAAGGAAAAAAAATTAACTGGTGCTGTCAGCAAAATTAGGTGCCCAACACAAAGTAGGAGAAGCCTGTTTTTGAGTTCTGTGCTGCATTTATTTGGGTTGGACATCTGTTGTGTCCCCAAATGAGCAGCTGTATTTGCCAGAGCTGGGGTTCTTGCCTCATTTTACCTGAAGTCAAATATCTGCAGAAAAACAGCCTCAAAACCTTGCTCAGCTCCCAGTCTCCACCAAACYTCTGGAGTGTGCCTGGATGTAATATTCTCATAGCTCCATGTGGGTGCTGAAGACATCTGCTACAATTTATTTTTGTGGCAACAACAAAGCTTGGGCAATTTTCAGCAAACAAGAAAAAGGGAAGGAAAAAAACCCAACCCATCTCTTGGTAAAGCTTTTAAGATGATTTTCAAAAGAGAGTAAGATGCATATAACTTACATTCTTTTACAGGATTTCTTTTTGTTAAGATTTCAGGTGACAACAATAGATAAAGAATGGCTCAGATGACAAAGAAAGCTTGTCTGGAAATTGGAATGGACAATAGAGTGAGTGAACACCAGCTATTCCTATAGTTACATGGAGAATTATGGATTAACTAAAGCTGTTAGTCTATCCATACTTAGAGCAGGATCTGATGTTTCCATTGACCTGGACTCCAGGMGAGGCATTTTATCTTGATACCATTTCATGTTTGGGTTGGCATCTGAGCACCTCATTTAGAGTAGGTTCTGTGGGCTGGCATGGAGCAGGACAACTTTCCCAGGGAAGGCAATCTCACCTGTGGTCATGCCAGAGGCTCCTGTCCTTTCAGTATCCTCCTTTCCCTGGTGGGACATTGGAGTGTGTAGAGCTGTATTGGCTTAGCACAACTCCAACGGTTGGCAGCACCATCTCTTTTGTAGAGACCACAACAAAAATCTTTCCTAGAGTCAGACAGCAGCRGGCACTGGCTGCTACTGACTCATCAGACTTCAGAGGAGTAAGTTTTGGAAGGTGACATAAGGCTCTGCAAGACAATATTCAGGTATCAGCATAGAAATGCTTACAAAGTTAGTTAGCTGACAGAGTTAAAGATAACAGATTTTAATTAATTGCTCTGTAATTAACTGCAGCAGGCAAATGCATCATTAATTATGAAGATAAAGCACTGCATGAGTCAAATAGTTCTGGGGAAAAATAAAAGCTGTACCTTTCAATTTGGTGGCTCTAATGTACTTAGCAGCAACAATCCTGATTCCTTATGGATGTTCTGTTTAGCAGTGTACAATTAATATGGAATGTTGGCAAAAGATACTCCAGAGAGGTAGAAAACATATAGTAATAAAATTAGCACTACAATAATCTGTAAGGGTTAAGCAGGAATATACAACTCACWCAGAATCACAGATTTCCAGAATGTTCGGGTTGGAAAGGACCTTAAAAATAATCTCATTCCATTCCCTTCCACTGGCAGGGACACCCTCCACTATCCCAGGYTGCTCTGGGCCCCATCCAACCTGGTCTTGGACAATTCCAGGGATGGGGCAGCCACAGCTTCTCTGGGCACCCTGTGCCAGGGCCTCACCACCCTCACAATAAAACCTGACATGAAAGTCAGTTTGCTGTCCTGGAGCTATAAAGTGATAGCTAATAAAAAGGGAAATCTGCTCTAGATTAAGCCATTCCCAATCCAGGTAAGAATTTTTATAGAATACCCCCCGTGCTCCCTTGTTTTTTAATCATCCAATTACACTAAACAGCCACAGCTTTATTTTGAAGAGGCAGTTTCTAGCCTCAGAGTCCCTCTCTTCCTCTGCAAGGGAAAGGAATCAAAGGTGCTAAATATCCAGATAAATTTTGGCAAGTGTAAAACTAAGGGCAACAACTAAAAACAGTCTTAATAAAATGGCATTATTTCTAGAGCTGTGCAYGGTAGTCAAAACACACAGAGCACTTCCAAGTTTCAGGACTTCATTATCTGTAAGTCTTTCACACTTTCTAGAAGGCTTCACACACCAAAATCTTGTTACTTAAAAGTCTCTATCTTGCTTCCCAAAGGCATCTCCAAACAGCTCTCACAGTCTGTCCATTTATGCTAGCAGCTAGTTAGTGAGTTCTCCTTCTTCTCTCTGCATGTCCAGCCAGCTCTTTCCTATCCCTAGCACAAAGTCTTACCTTATCTGTCCCTTGCATGGCCTCCTACCCCTAGGTCTTCACAGCAGCAGACTGCAACTCCAACTGAGCTATAACTGCAACTAAACCCTTCCCAACCAGCTCTCTCTTTATCACACCCATAGCTGGGAGGGCAAGGCTGTTCCCACTCTAGGATAATTAACACAGCTGAAATACATGGGCCACAAGATTACCTTTATTACTAACTCTATTTGTCTCCTCACGCTATCTTTATCTATCTTACCACASATGTGGGCTGTATAATGACTTGAAATATAGGAGCTGATAATCAAGACTGAAAATAAAAAGTCCTGCTGCAGTGTTTTAYCCTTAATTACAGCATCTTCAATGCTCAGATACCACTTGTTCTATAACTCTACTGGAAACACTCCATATCCCTCTTTTCCCTAAAAACAAATCCTTCTTTTTATACTGTCTTGGAGTGATTTATTATGATAGTGTCATATACCAAGCCTGAGCATTCTCCAGGGTGACTTATGTGGCTGCAGTTCTGCTGCTGTGTAAATGTGAGCACCATGAGAAGAAATCCTATCAAAAAGAGAAAATTCCTATAAAACAATTAGTTAGAAAAAAAGGCAAGTGTATAAAAGTCTGACTCATAAGAGYTCCACCTTACTGGTCTACACTGTAGTTAGAAAGGAGGTTTTAGGGAGGCTAGTTTTAAAAATAGGCAGGAGAGTGGGCTGAACACTGACAGCACAGCTCTCTGGAGAGCTTACAGCATGAGACTTCCAAATGCACTTCCTTATTTCCCATCCCTGTATATTCCTTTCTCAGTTTAACAGGTTTGTCCTCCAGGAAGSATTTCAAGGTGTTCTCAAATTAAGTGCACAAATAAAAAAAGGAGACAAATGAAAACTCACAGCAAGGCCTCCTGTGCTCAGTCAGTACATGGGGTGCTGCTTTTTGACCCTACAATGTCTAAAACCAAGGCCAGGATGCAAGAGGAGGCTGAAAAAAAAAAAAAAAAGACTTGGTATATCTGAATAATACCAACATCTACTCTAATAGATAGAGGGATATGAGAAATATGTATTCTTATTTGTAAGAATGAGTAATTTTCAAACTGCCTCAGATTAGTAAGAAGCTTCCTCAATGGATGTGTGTAATCACCTTTTTTTTTTTATACTTCTGAAATGTTTGGCCATGACTGCCTTCAGAAAAAGCCTTCAGGAAAATTTATTTTCAAACTGGGGTCTCTGGCACTACACCTGGATGTGCACATAGGTATGTGAGTGTATCAAGAACTAAGAAAAGCAAGCACAAGGAGGTTGTTTTGTTGGCTAATTCGTGGAAAAATTCAATAGTTTCACTGACTATTTATGCTGGTTTGTATATTGAAAAAGTTTGGAAGTTGTGAGGACTCTAAGCCAATCTGAGCTTCTTTTAATGTTTCCCAGGTGGGCCAGGATTTTAGAAAAAATMATTGACAAGGCAAATAATTTGTGGAATGATCCCCTAGGGATAAAGCCAGGGCAGCAAGAGCTAATGGATTGTACACAGACAGCTGCCAAGAAAATGGCTTCATGTTCTGCCTGTCAGAACTCCAGGATTTTAAAGTACCTTCTGCTCCAAGCCAGGCAYCCCTGCACAGTGCCAAATCATAATCATGTTTTCCCTCTCTTGCCAATTTCTCCAATTATCCCAATCCATAAGCACACACTTTCCTCTGAGGGSAACTCAGGCTGTTGAAGAATTTTGGGAAGAGAGTTAAACATGCGTGAAACATGAAACACAAAACAAGTATGGCATTTACACAGCAAGTTTGCATCAGCATTTTGTTTTTGACTAGAGTATTGAGAGTTTGAAATTATTCAGTGCAAAGGAATCACTAGTGATGCCCCCCATATCATGGAAAGCCTGGTGTATATTTTAATGCCAGAAATCCTCTGGGAAGCACCACTTTGCAYGCTAGACTTGCAGGGAGTGCTACTCTTTTACTAAATTACTTGGGGAAAAAAATAAGAAATTTTCAGGCATCAGGGTTTCAACAGCAGTTGCTGGGTTAAGTGAATGTTAGGAATGCTCTCTTTGGGGTTAGTGTTCCTTATGTAATTAGGAGTTACCTGAAATACAGGCAGCCAAGGCAGTCATGTAGTGAAGATGTTAAACAATTCCTAAAAGTGAATGTATCAATGATCACAATAAAATACTCACTTCTACCATTTAGTACTGACTGCAGATGAGGGGTGGCTGGTATTAGTGGGAGCATTTTCCCTCTTCAGCTTTGTCTCTTTGCCCAAGAGGGCCACRAGTAACAAAAGCAGGTGAGAAATAATAACCAAACAATACTAAGTCCTCCTCATTTATTCATCTATATTCATCTATATTCATATGTGAATGTTGGTAGATTTAGGAAAAAAAGCAGTAATTCCCCAAATATTTGTGAAAGGAATGCAAACCTGGCCCAGATCTGGATCATTTAGGGCAGGTGTATGAAGCTTTGTAGTCAGGAGAGAATTAATATGGCTGCAAATATTTTAAGTGCCCTCATTTGAGGTGTTGCAGGTGCTGGACTCAGCTGGTCACATTCAGACAGCCCTGCTAAACCTGTATGGCCTCACTGAAGTGTTCACAGGATCTCAACTGCTTTTAATCCATGCCTCTGCTGTGAATATAGCATGAGGAAATTGTGGTTAGAGGTGGAGTATTCATGTACCCAACTAAACTTGGGGTAGGACCTACAACTGATTTCAGGTCAAAGATAGTTTAAATAGGGATTATCTGACAAACTTCMTTTGCATTGACCAAATTAGAAAACCTCAACACCCTCTAGTAATTCCCTCTTTAATCTACATGCATTAATCTTTTATTCCTAATACATGAGTTCCCCTTTATTGTCTTCATTGCTGGAAACCTTTTGACCAGTCTTGAGGCTGGGTCTCTCCCAAGCACCAAAGGGAATGTCAAGCCYTGATTATCCCAAGACTTTCTGGGCTGGCCCTACTGGTTTTTGGAAAGACTTGCAGCTCTTTGGAGTAATTCAGCAAGCTGGGAAACTATGGAGGTTCTGGAGGCTTAAAAAGTCMCACTGAATTTATTTSTGAATGAGATGTTCAGTTTTGCCTGTCTGGATTTACTATGCTACAAAAGAAACCATACTATTAATAAACTCTGCTATAAACTGGGCTGAAATGTCAAGAGTCAGTCCTTAACTTGTTTTCAGTGGAGAAGGATTTAGGATTAGCCCATCAATTTAAACTTTCTATACTTTTTAACTGTGTAGCTGTGTAGTGGGCAGTAGTCTGGATAGAGAAGGTGAGAATGCATGTTTTCCTCAAAGAATGAATGAAAGCTTTCCAAATTTCAGACTGATATTATATATGTCAGTCCTGAGCCTGTCACTACCCAATTGTGCTGTTTCATCGTATGTAGGACACAGGAATCTCCAGTGTTTCTCAGGAATATTTCCCCTCTAAAACACATTCACTTCTCCCCTTTTCCACTAGCTGCATCTTGACACCAAGGAGAAAAAAAGAGCGTTGCAGTGTTTCCCGATGCATTCTGGTTTCAGGACGCGTCCATGTGTGGTTTTCCGTGTGTATCACTGACATCTACTGACCGAGCTAAAAAACACAGCCTTAAAACGTGGGAACTGCTTCAGCTCCGCCTCTATTTTAATGCTAATAGCAAAACTGGAGCTTCCTCTCGTTCAGCAACCCTGAATCCAGACCCRTAGTGTGACATTAGGGCAGTTTTCCCAAGAAAGCCAAGCAGAAACTCCACTGGCATCATCATCCAGACATTACTGCCCAGTTCACTGTGTTCATCCCTGTACATCTATGCTTCATTATCCAGACCTTTGCAACTGCAGATCACTTTAGATGAGCTGTGCTCACGGCAGGAGTGTCACTTCATATCAGGGACAGCACAGAAATCCATGTTTTATGGAATTCTGTCCCAAGATTGCCCTGGAAAAACTGGCACAACCAAAAGTTACCTGAGCTGATACCAGCAGATAAAGCATCCGATCCAGTTTTAGCAAATATTTGTCTCATTGTTGTGTTTGCAAAAAATAGGTGGAAGGAAATAAATGGAGGAAGTGGGAAATGCAGGCAGCAAAACTCTCTGCCAGGTTCTCTGGTTAGAGATTCAGAAGAATTAAGAGAATGTGTAGTGAAAAATGTAGACCTGTAATGTGCCTGTCAGTTAAAGAGTCTCACCTGTTCCAAAGCACAGATGTATAAGTTTTCACATTTAAAGCCCCTCTGGAAGGTGTGAATGCTCCAACAGGTGTCTCATATCTTGCTTTAATTATCTACTGAGCCTATAGTAATTAAACAAGATGTGAGACACCTGTAGGCATATTATTTGAAAAATAATTTTAAGTGCCTCTTCTCTTTATTGCCTTACTAGAAATAAGAAAAATGAGCACCCAACCCACCTTTACTATAGTCTGTCACTTTGTACAGCCTGAATCATTTTGAAATGAACAAGCAATGTACCAGTAACTCCCATCATATTTTTGTCTGTGATTCCTTTTAATATTTGGAGGGAAGATCACCAGACCAAAAATATSTGGAAAGATGAGGAAAGGTTTATAAAACTACAAGTGGTCATATTTTAAAAACTATTTCTATCCTCATTCTACTGAATTTARTAAAATTTAGTTTTCATTTTACAGCTGTTAGTGCCCAGTGTTTCGAGGCTGGCTTGGGATTTTCTCGGGAAAGAGARCATTTGGATAATGCTCRTGGTGGGATTATTGGGGTGTCCTGCACAGGGCCRGGAGTTGGACTTCATGATCCAGCTACATCCCGAAATGCTCCCTGAAAACCTACTAAGGCCACCAGTAGATGGTGGTAACAGCACAGTTTCTTGGTTTGGTGGGGCTTTTTATGTTTGTTTTTGGGTTTATTTTGTTTCATTTGGTTTGGTTGTTTGTGGGKTGGTTTTGTTTTYGGGGGGTTTTTGGGTTTTTTTCTGTTGTTGTTTGAGGAAACGATTGACAATTTTAAGTTCTCCCCATCAGGCTTCAGATGTGATAATGAACCACAGTTTCATGGCCCAGCAGTGGGGAAGAACGTGTTTCAGGCTCCCCCTGAAACAGCCACAAAGGGCTAGCTTGCAAACATTGTAGATGTAGTTCTCATTTCAGAGCAGCTGGCTGCAAAGGAAAGGAGTTGTTTTCTTTGTTTGCTACAGTTTTTTGGGTTTTTTTTTTTGGTTGTTTTGTTTTGTTTTGTTTTGTTTTTTGTTTTTCTTCTGTATTTAAATACTGGAGGGCTTCGATGCATGGTTCAATTCCCACTTTAGCAGTAGCACCCACGTACTGCAAGGCTGATGCTGCAGCAGCTTTGGTTGGTATAATGTTTAAAACCTGAAGGCCCAACCAAATTCCTTTTTTTCTTTTTAAAATGAAACTAAATTAAAGAAATAATATTGAGGACAAGGTAAAGATCTTTCTTACTGTAGCTTTGCTTGAGTATTTATTTATCTGCAGCATTGGTTTGGTTCCAGTGGAACAAAATTTTAGCTAATGAAKGTTTAAATGTATTTTGACCACTTCCCTGTTCTGGCATATCCCAAAAAGTCAATTCAAATAGAAAACTCACCAAACCAAATAACTGAATCTGTGTCCATTGGACCAACATCCAGACACTGTTCTCCATATGTATTTTCTTCACCTTTGCAGCCAAAGGTGAAGGTGTCTTTGCACAGACAGCACACTAGCAACCAAGGTTCACCCCCACAAAAATCATACTGGAATGTAAAATTTGAATTCCCTCTGTGTCTAAATTAGCACATATATTTGCTGGTAAAAGGCATTCAGCTGGTTTAACTACTTAACGTGTTCATTCTACTTAACAGTAAATTTGATGTATAGCTAAAAGAGTAAGAATATGAACGGATACTGATATATTATTAGTTGCCATCTGAGATGAAGATTTACTGGATTATTGCACTCACCTTGATTAAAGAACCATATTCTACAATATTTACTACTTCAGTCTGAAAATTTTCAAAGCCTTCCGAAACTC
The DNA here is from genome assembly GCA_902810485.1 of Alauda arvensis. Classification (NCBI taxonomy): domain Eukaryota; kingdom Metazoa; phylum Chordata; class Aves; order Passeriformes; family Alaudidae; genus Alauda; species Alauda arvensis. The sequence continues at coordinate 352,846 of CADDXX010000587.1, forward strand.
AGTTGGTAAAGTGAGTGCATTTCTCCCAGAACATAAAAGCTACCTTATATAAAATATTAAATTATATTTGATGCTATCAAATAAAATATCTGACAAAGAAATAAAAGTAGAAGGCTTTTTTTCCTAGTTTGAGGAAAATTGTTCTGTGCATTTCATATTTTTGGAATTGCAGGATGTGTTACATTAGCATTCAGTTATTTCATTATCATGAATCTTACACTCCTCTGTGTGCAATGATTAGGCAATATTGTGATTTATTGGATCCAGGTGGCCTGCCACCACAACTAATTACCACCTGAGGAGAAGTTGTACAATGGGAAAACAGCTCTCTTCTCAGGTGTTCCCTTCATGCCCTTTTCCTCCCTTTTTTCACCAGCCTGGTTCCTGAGCTTCCAAAAAACCGACCATAAATCAGGGCTGTTTGAGACCCAGAAAAATCTGAGCTACTGGACAGAAACTGAGTTGAAAGAGCRATGAGTCAGGCCCTTTTTGTGTGCTTCACAGCACAGCCTGAGCAGCCCCACTGCTCAGAAACATGACTGAGAGCAGCTGTGCACATTGGTCGCTGCGCTGTGCTGGGGCTCCAGGATATTCCCTTTAATCCTCCCCATTAGTAAAAAAATCCAGCCAGAAGAGGTCAAGAAGCTGTAAAAGACGCAAAGCCTCTTGTCTCCAATGCATTCTTTGCRGTCTATTTTTACAGAAGTCTCTCTTGGTTCAAGCTGTCCCAAGATTAATGGTTCAGGGAGAGTTAGTCAGCCTTCCCGGCCATGGAAAAGTAATCACGCTACTCAGGCAGCACAACAAATTGATAAGGTGCTGTGGGAAGTACTCTTTTATATTCTGGCAGCCTGGGCCCCCAGCCTGTGTCAAGTGCGTTCAGAGGATACCACAGCCACTCAGCCCAGTGTAAATATCTGCTACAAAACCTCTCCTAATAACGTCAAAGCAAACTCACTTGAGGGAAACAAGCCCTTCCTGCAAATAGCGGTGAAAGAGCCGCTTTGTTGGCTGATGGGGGTATTAAACGCTGCTTTCMTAGAACATTTACACCATGGCTAATAACAAATAAGCCAGAGTACACCGAAGCTTTATCATTTGTCATTGCATTTGRCAGGTAAATTAGGGTTTTGCTCAACAACAGCAGCTCTGCCAGGTGGGAGAGATTTTGCAGGTTCAACAACCAGTGAGGACCATCCCCATGCTGCAAGTCTGTGGGAGATAAGAGGCTGTGGGGGGACAGCCCCTGGGTATGACCCTCTAGCAGTGTCCCTGCACCCCTTTGGGGATGAAGTCAGGTGCCACAGCTGCACTGGTGCCTGATGGCTTGTGCTGAACCTGCTCTGTTGTGCTCATCTCAGAGCTGCTCAGGGTGATAAACCGGGTGATAAAGCTCTCCTGCTCTTTTAGAGAAAGTCCTCTTTCTCTTCTAGCTCATCAGGCTTTCAGAAGRGTTGATGCAGAAAGCATTTTATTCAGCTCAAATCACCATGTGGCACTTTGCCCTGACTCCAAAAACAAGCTTTCCAAAATGGGTCTTCTTTCAAGTTGCAATCTTCCTTCCTTCCTTCCTTCCTTCCTTCCTTCCTTCCTTCCTTCCTTCCTTCCTTCCTTCCTTCCTTCCTTCCTTCCTTCCTTCCTTCCTTCCTT
>CADDXX010000587.1:354665-428430 GCA_902810485.1 Alauda arvensis
CTTCCTTCCTTCCTTCCTTCCTTCCTTCCTTCCTTCCTTCCTTCCTTCCTTCCTTCCTCTTAGCAAAGTTATCTCCTTGTTGTTTGGAAATAATTCTGCCTCCATCCTGAAATGATGTAAAGCGTATTTTCTTTTATGTTTTCCTTGTGTCCACTGCTCTTTGAACAATCTTTGGCCAAGGGATCCTGCCAGTGAAGTGTTTGCCACCAAGGCAGAGCCTTTCTTTCCTTTGTCAAGCACTGGAAGGGGCTGCCCAGGGAGGTGGTGGAGTCATCCCTGGAAATGTTCAAGAAACGACTGGACATGGTATTCAGTGCTCTGGGCTGGTGACAAGCTGGCCAAAGGTTGGACTCTGTGATCTTGGAGGCACTTTCCAGCCTAAATGAGTCTATGATTCTGTGATTTTTTTTTCACTCACTGTTGCCTATTTCTTGGGCAACATGTGAGAAATCCACTCCTTTTATTTCTTTCAGAATCAGATTGAGCCTCTATTACCAAATGACTTCACACCTCCAGTACCAAGGATATGAGTAGCCATAAAAAATAACACAAATTTGGGCTGGTCAGTTTTAAGGCAGGCACTATGAAGCTGCTTAATTCTCAGCCAGATTTTTCCATTTTCTACCTATTTTTTTAAAATTCACTGGTTTCCATCTAGGACAAATGACCATCAGATCTAGTTAGCAAGACAAGTCATCCAAAAAACAGACTTTAGATAAGATGCGAATAATCTGTCCCTGTTAAGATAAAGTTCTGCATCATTTCTATAAGGAGAATGAAAATAAACAGAATGTTTATTTAAGTGATATTTTGATGACAGTGGCTTTAGAGTGCAGACAATAATTTTCATTCACAGATCAAAAAAATCTTGCAGCTTTAGTGGTGCAACAGAAAGGGAGATGTGGCAAGAAGCTGAGGTTATAGGGTCTACTCTAAATAGTCTTAAATACAGGGAAGCTCTATTGTTGTGGAATTTCTGTACCTTGATTTTAAAGCCTCAGTCTGACCATGAGTATGAGTATGAGCTTTGGGACTCAGACCCAAAATTATAATTGGCTTTTTATGGTCAGTGGCTCCAGCTTTAATTTGCTGAAACAAAAACGACTGGGGCCTTTATCTGTTTTCTTGCCCTTCCCCTTCTCCTTCTGCTTCCCCTTCCCATTTCCTTTTGCTTTTTAACTTTCCTTTTTCTTCTCCATCTCATTCTCCTCCTGTCTCCTTTGCTTTCTGCTTTCTCCTTTTTCTTTTTCTTCTAGAGGCAAAAATTATTGGTTTTTTTAACAGATTAACACTTTATAGAATCATAGGATCACAGACCGATTTGGATTGGAAGGGATTTTACAAATTATCTTATGCCAACTGCCTTGACATGGGCAGGGACACGTTCCACTATCCCAGGTTTCTCAGAGCTCCATCCAGCCTGGCCTTGAATACTCYCAGGGATGACAAATCCACAGCTTTTCTGGGCAGACACACCTGGTTTTGTCATTCTGTGCTTTGTGARATTTCTGCACATGAATTTACCTCACCACACTACGAGAAAAACAAGCTTCAGCATCTGTCACGACTTAGGATTTTTCTTTCTCCCAGTCCTATTTTCCTGCTGATGGCCTAGCCTACTCCTAGATAAGTTTTAAAACTCTCAGGGATACAGCTGTTGAAATGCATGTTAGCTTAATCAAAAAACAAATAAACAGCCAAGATGTGTGGGAAAGGAACCAACCGTACTCATTGTGAACACAGCAGTGTGCAGGATGGACATCTTTTCCCTTTAGTTCCTCTTGTGAGTCAAAGTTGGAGTTTTTTTTCACCCATGAACCAGAGAGTAACATTTGATCTCAGTTTGACTTCTGAAACAGGTCACTGTCTGGTTGGGGAGCAGAGATATGCAGAGATGATGCATCTGCTTGGGGGTCAGTTTCTTGTGGCTAAGGCAGAGCAGATAGGAAAGCATAAATCAAAATAAATATCTTTGTCCCTACTGTGGTTGAAATGGGCTCCTGTGGTATCCAGGGACAGTGGAGGATTTGGAAAGAAAGGTTGCATTGTGATAGTATTTTTCCCTTTGTGGGTTAYTCAGAATCTTGCATGGGAAGATGGRGAACRGCTCTGAGCACAGATAATTGGGATGAATCAGTGTTTCTAATTCCACCCAGGATAGCCTCTGTGAGAACTGGAGAGGTTAGCCCCAAAACRCAGCACTGGTTTGGAAACATTGCTGTTTGTTTCAAGAGGAGCCAGAGTAAATAATGTGCACAAACATGGCTCTGGACTCTCATTATACAGAAAAATATTAAAATTTTTTAATCTTCTTTTCTTCATGTTTTATAATCTAGATTACTTTGAGGGATGAAGCAGAGAGTAAAGACTGCWGTGTGAGAGAAGTCTCTAACTTCTGACTCTGTTAATACAATGGTGCATGGACTTAAAAACTTGCAGATTGTGAGATGACAACTCTAGTCTGTTTCTAGAAGTAGAGAAATTAGTCCAAAAATTATTAAAACAAATTAGTAAATGKCAAAACAAACAAACTGGAGATATACAAGCCCATATGTCCTGATGGGTTGCTCTCACAAGGGTTGACCAATGTCATTGTGAGGCCACCCTCAATTACTTTTGAAAAGTTGTGCCAATCAGCAGATGCCTCCTGATTGGAAGATGCAAATGTCACCTTTATCTTCAKRAAGTGCAAGAAGGCYCTTATGGGGAAYTACAGGCCAGCCAGCCTCACCTTAATCCCTGAGAAGGWGATGGAGCAACTAATCCTGAAAATTATTTCCAAACATATAAAGGACAAGAAAGTGACTAGGAATAATCAGGCACAGAAGTACAAATCATGCCTGACTAAGCTCATAACCTCACCAACAAACTGGCAAAGTGGAGTTTAGATGAGTGGGCAGTAAGGTGACCTAAAAACTGGCTGATTTCAGAATCAAACACTTGTCATCTGTAACAAGTCCAGTCACCAGTGGTGTGCACCAGGAATTCATACTGGGGCTAATGTTGTTTAAAAATTCTCTTAATGATCTATAAAAGTGATGATAGTTTGATTTCTTTCTSTTATTRTRAAGGAAAAAATTAYCATGGACCAYGTTKTACTTCCAATTGCAAAGTCCCCATGATGTTTCACTGGATCAAAGACCRAACTGAACAYATCCAASTAAATCCATATTGCAGTAATTATTACATTCCAGATGAAAATTTTCACCTCAGCATTGGAAAGTAGTAGGAAATTCTTGCATTTTCAAAACCAGAGAGGGTTATATGTGCTTCAACTGTTTTGTTCCTTCTTACTACTCCAAAAAAACACCCCTAGAAAACTTGAAACAAAACAAATGTAAGGAAAATGTCTCTGTAAAACAACACTGGAGGTTTTTTTTTTCCTCACAGTGTAAACTCTACCAAGCTCAAAGGAAAGAAAAAAAATCTTCAGTAATTTTAAACCTACCCAGCAGTAATCAGACTGACATATTATATCTATCCTACCATGGGAAACAAGACTAGATAATGTTGAATTGCAGTGTGGTTTGTTTGGGGTTTTTCCAGTACTTTCAAATGTTTATTAGGTGCTCCAGTTTTGGGGTAGTCATAGTCTCCTGCTCCTCCATGGCCTCACCAGCTGCAGGGTGACTCCCCTTGGCTCAGGAATTCCACCTGCTGGGAAGGTCCAAGCCAGTATGTCCCAGGAGAATAGGACTACATCAGCCTGAACCCATCTCTCTGGGATATCCAGAKGATCTCCTGCCTTCTCCATGCCTGGGAGAAAGCTGGGTAGATCTAGAATGGAGTGAGCTGAAAGGTCGTCTGCAAGATCAGGTGCTTAGGTAAGAATAGAAGGTAAGGCAAAACAAGAGTGGAGGTGCATTTATGTTTTTGTGCTTGAGTGAATGCCTGCCTGGCCTTCTCATGTCAGGGACAGCTGGAAACCTGCTGCAGCACCCTCAGGATTTAGAAAAACTTCATTGATGGTGCTCACTCAGTCCCTCACACACCTGTGGTGCTCTGACAGCTGTAGCATTTTCATTGGGAAACTCTGAAGGAAAAGGGGTCTCATCCCCAGCCAGTGCTCTGTGGCCTCACTCCTCTTCCTAAACCATTATTGTGACTATTTTCAGAGAGAAGAAGAAACAGGTACTTTTTTTCCTAGTTCCTGCTGTGTCAGTGAGTGTCCTGGCACACCTGAACACAAGACATCCATTTGAATGGTTGGAAAAATCAGTACTCCCTGCTGGATGTCTCTCAGAAGGCTCTGAGGGAAGGCATCCCTCTGGCAGATGGGGGGTCTCAAGGAGCTGGTGGGTGACAGGAAAGCCCCTGGCCATGCAGATGGGTGAGGAGACTCTGCTGTGATGCTCCATCTGTGTCTGCTGGAGGGAGCAGCAGCCAAGGTGGAGGCAGAGGCTGGTGAGCCAGGCTGCAGGTGCTCAGCAAGCCCACAGCTGTGCAAACAACATCATCCATGCTCCCACAGAGTGGACAGGTACACAAACCCTTGCATTCAAGGCTTCAGACCAGCCAGGATGGGGAACTGTTTGCATTTGACTGGGGGCACATTCAGAGCTGCTGAGAGCAGAGAGGATCCATGGGCTTAGATAGCCCAGCTTACATTTGGTTAGCTCAGCTGGTCAGAGCCTGGTGTTAGTAATACCAAACTTGTGGGTTTTATCCCACATGTATGGGCCATGCACTGAAGAGTTGGACTCAATGGGTCCCTTCCAACTTGGAATATTCTGTGATCTGAAGGCCCTGGTAAATAAAAACCGAATCTGGTCTTGTGATGCTTTGTTGTTTTTCTGGCTTTCCATCTCAAAATAGGCTACAAATTCTGTATAACCTAAGCTCCATGATTTAGGTTATACAGSTGAAGCTGGGTCCTTACAAACGCATCTGACAGGGACAGAGATTTTTCCATACCTGCATCAGAAAGTGGCACATAATTCCRAAGTACAGTCCTTCCCTGAGCCATTGCTGGCACTAATTGTGTGAATCCCATTGCCACAGGGTTGTTTGCCTGTGTGACAGACCAGCCATCTGCTCAGCTCTGGTGGTGCAAATCCAGAATAATTCGGGTAACTTCAGCAGAGCTGCTCAGGAGAGACACACGCAGCTGAGGTCAGGATCTGTTCCGCTTAATTAAATAAATAAAGATTAAGTATCCTGGAAGATCCATTTTCCAGTGTCCTTAACCTTGTCTTTGCTGGTGACCTCCTTATTTATTTATTTACTTATTTTCCAACTGAGCTTTTCATGGCCATTGACATAAATTTTCCAGCTTTTGTAATACAGAACATCTGTGGTCCCTATGCAGTGTCCTCTATAGGTCATGGGAAAGCTTTATCTTACTAATAAGCTCCATTCTTCTATATATTCAGGCCCAATTGAAGGGGCCAAGTGTGTTTATAAATAAATATTGTCTTGTAATGACCATTTTCATATGTCCCAGAGGAACAGAGATTTTGTCCTTTTGGGCTGGCCAGCTGCCTCCTTTGTAACAGTGAGAACAGTTTTCCCCTGTCTGGTTAACATTTGATTTATGTGGAAATGAACTCCCCAAGGTGACAGGCCAGTGATACTGAAGAATGCAATGCTCCCAACTACCCTTTAATAGTCAGGGAACTCTGTTCATCCACCCACCCTTCATTTTTCTCTTCATCAAACGAAATTATGGTTGTATTTATTGAATYTCTCTATTTGTCCCCAACCAGCTCTGTCTGCCTCAGCCAAAACAGGGACAAAAGCATGAGGAACGCAAGCAAGTTCCACTGGAGTTCTGTCACATATCTGTCACTAAGAGAAATGACCACTGACATAGGACATGGTTAAATTATGGAAAAAAAGCATGTTTGCTGGGAAATGCAGAGCATGGATTGCCAAAATATATGATGAATGATTGGCCCTTCTTTACTGATGAGTGCACCAAGAAATATGCTGCCATATGGTTTCTCCTTTRCATGAAGTGTGATCCAATAGCTACTTATCACTGAAGGATGATACTTGCCCAGGGCTTATTTCTTAATACTGTTCCATCAGTGAGAATATATATTTCTTACACAARCATTGATCTGCTCTGCATCCTCTTCCAACCAGGCAGCAGTGCAGAAGAGGTCAGGATCCATCTTTTAAAGGCTTTCAGAACAAATCCATTGGAGATTTCAGAAGAACAACACACAAGAYTTATGTGGGATATCTGTTAAACTTCACTTCTGAAGTTGTTTCTTGAGCTACGTATACATGTTTATGTGGAAAAATRCACACAGAGTAAAGAATGTTTATTCTGATTTTCCACTCTCCCAAAATGTTCTACTGTGTGGTAGGGAATGAATGCCTGGGGATTTCTAGGCTTTTGTTTCTGATAAAGCCAGTCTGATAAACAGCCTCCAGGCTTGATCAATAATGAGAATACATTCTTATGGCTGTAATTTCATCCTATCCTGTAGTCTATCAAAAGGGTAATGAGAATAGAGAGGTAATTTTCAAGAACTTCGTTTTATTATGCAGAAAAATAATCAAAGTATTATCCTTCTCCCTTAGCATGCTGGGGTTTAGCACTTTGTAAAGAAAGGTTATATCAAAGTAGGACATGTATTTTGGGCATTTAGGTGTTTCTCCATTTTTCTGAGAAATCCAGTTTTGTCTGATGCATGAGGGACTAGACAGAGCTGCCCTTTCCTGTACTCTGGGACATGTTCCATGGGAGAATTCAGAAGAAAACCAATTCCTGTAAATTAAGTTATGACATCCTTATCATGTTTTCCAACTCCTCTCATATAGCACAGCAATGTATGTCAGGAGGGGATGTGTGCAATGTGGTTTTGATACCAGTGAGATTTTGTATTGCAGTCCTGGCTCTTCTGTTTCAAATGGCAAGGGGAAAGCCATACCACCAGGAAAATGATACAAAATACTGTTTGTGGATATTTAATTTCAGGTTTATGAAGTAGGAAAAAACCCAAACCAAAATAATCACACGCCAAACCAGCACAATTGATCTGTTACTGCTGGGATCTGTTCCCTTTTTTGTTGTTGTTATGTAAACTGTGTGACAGCCTGGCTTTCCAACGGTGGGAAAATCTCCTGAGAAGAAACGTGTCCCTCGCTTCCTCTGGGAATGCTCGGGACCCTGGAGATTCTTCTTGCTTGACATTTTGTTTCTCAAGTGACTACTGGACCTTTGCTCAGATGAGATAGGTCATTTTTCTTTCCCTGGCTACAAGTACTACATGTAATTATGTAATTGTAAGGCTTAAGGCTAAATTGGTTTATGACTGGGACATGCAGGGGGTTGTCCTCCCAGAGCTTTTGTGAGCCAGGCTGAGCTGGGCTGTGTTACTTTGGCCATGTTTTGGYGGCAGGTAGCACAGCAAGTCCAGGAAATCTCTGTTCAGTGGTGGGCCATTGCCCATTCCTGCTCTCAAACATTTTCCCACTGCAAATTTGGGGACCAACATACTTGAATGCAAATTAGGCTGTACTTCTTACATTTTTGAGCTAGAGACAAACTCTATTTATAAAATTAAAACAGATATTTGCTCTATCTTCTGGAAGTACAGCAGAGCTAGTGTGAATAAAGATTGTAAAATATGATGAGGTTGCATCTGGAAAACTTGAAATCCTCCACAAAACACCAGATTCAGATTATGTTCAGATTATGTCAGAATAAATCACAAATTTTAGCTAACCTGAACCTCTTTGCACCTGATAGTGTTTTCAGATAGGAGCTGCTCACATTCATAGCAATTGAAAGGTATTTTGCAGGCTCACAGGAAGGACAGATCTAATAAATGCACAGAAGTGATCCAAACAGTCTACCTAAATTTATTTTCATTGTACAGAGTTTACATCTGGTGTTTGAAACAGCACCAGTCTGTCCTGCAGTGTCTGGAGGTCTGTCTCCAAAAGGAGACAATTCTTTCAAAACCAGTACTGAACTTTGAGATATTATATTAGGGAAAACCAAATCTTGTTTTCTTGCTGGATTACTGACATATTTTTTTTCCAATATTAAGTGAGGATCTGTTGCTACATAATCTTCCTCTCCTGTTTTTTTACCAGAAAACCTATGGAACAAAAGTAGCCTGCTGCCATATGGAAAGGCCTGCTAGATCCTTACTGCTGTTTTCATTTCCATCAGAGGTTGCACTGAAATGTCTAAAGAAAAATATTTGTGGTTGTATGGAAGTTTAAGGTTAAAGAGCTCCCTGGGGCTGTAAGGCACACACCCACACTGCATGGGAAGGGCTGCTTCAGGATTAGGGAAACTCCCCTGCTAGACAGATTTATGCTTTGGAGATTCTGCCACTTTTCCCTTTGAATGCTCTTCCTGCCTGGACTCTTTAAGTATATATTTAATTATAGGATCCTTAAGAATTCTCCTAATTTGGACACAAAGTATACAGGGATTGCTGAAGCATTTAGGATTTCAGAGGTGCTCAGGTGTTTTACAGAATCACAGAATGCTTTAGGTTAGAAGGGATCTCAAAGCTCATCCAGTTCCATCCCCCTGCCATGGGCAGGGACACCTTCCACTAGACCAGGTTGCTAAGATTCCCATCCAGCCTGGCCTTGAAAACTTTTTATCTCAGTGGGTAACAGCATCTCCAATGTTTTAATTTTCTTGTATCTATTCGTATTAGCAGACAATTCTCAATTTATCAGGTATCTATGTCTTACCAAGTGATTCCCAAAACAACTAGAATCCAGCACTTGCAGATCTCCCCTTCAGACACYTTTGATTCAAAATAAACCAAAACTCCATTTACTTCACTAGAAAGAACAGTACATCTACTAAGAAATGGTTTTAAAACCCTGACCAGCTGACATTCACTTATGCTTTCCCTAAAAACTGTCCATCCCTTGACTTCTTCAGAGCATTCCCACATTAGCCTGGTTCCCTAGAGGAGCTATCTTCTCCCTCAGAAGACAAATTCCTTCAAGTCTGCTGTCTCTGATATCCCTGTTTTCCATCTTGCCTGGTCATTGTCTCATAACAATTCTTCATGTGTGCTGGAGATGGCTTTTCCTACCATTCTGGGTTATATTCTTCCCAGCAGCCCTTTGTTGAACTGGTTCACTGGAGTGGCTCAGCCAAATAGTTTCAGCATTCATTCTCCTCTGTTTACCACAGAGAATCCATGTTGTCAATGCTCAGAGTGTGTGCAAGACCCCCACATGCCATAATCAGTTGCTTAGCAGGAGGAAAAGCAAAAGCCAAGGAATGGAAGCAGGAATCTGGTTTGCCTCTGACAGCCCCTTGAACTGTGCTCTGGCAGCTCGGAGCGAGCCTTCCCTGGGGGCACATCAGGCACAYGTGCTTTGGAGAGCAGGAGGATCCGGGGCTGATCCTCGCTGCTGCGGCTGGGAGTTCGCATGGCCACGGCGTGTGACCCAGCTGGGAGCCAGCCCCTGCCTGGCTGAAGGGGCTGCACGTAGCTCTGTGCTCGCTGCCGATTTCCATGACCAAATTCCACGTCCTGCACGGCATGTGCAGCTCCCATGCGGCATCATCCACGGCTGGGGAGCTCTCCAGGGACACAAATGGGCACTGTGACTAATTGCTACCCTTTAAAAGCTCACATCTCTGAGTGAAACCATTTGGCAAGCTCTCTGCATCTTTGCTAATGAACATTTCACCCCTTGAAAGGTATTTTTACCTTCTTCTGTGTGCATGGTGCTGATGGGTCCGTATTTGTGGCAATTTTACCAAGCTGAAATGCCACAGCCCCTTGATGATTTCAGGCACCAAATTATTGTGGGCAGGTTTTCCAAAGGGAGGTCTGGAATCTGTTGCTACTAAGAAAATCCCTCCCCTTTTCACAACAGGAACAAAACATCAGCAAACCTTGGATGTGTATTTGCACACACACATTTGTACATGCACACATTTTTCCTCTGCAGTTTATTTCTTCAGTGYCATATCCCAACTGACATTCCCAGAGTACCAATATGAAATGCCTGGAAATCCTAATGGGGTTTAAGAGTTCCCAGCCTTTCTCCATCACTGCATGCAAATGTAAGTCAAGTTGAAGATTTCCAAGAGGAAAGTCACCATGAGAAGCTCACTGAGACACTTGACAGAAATCTAAGCCAACACATTGCAAAGAGTTACAAACAAAAACTGGTCTCAAAACCAGCGGTCTTCCTGTGACATCATGTCACATTAATCACTGCTAGGTTGACCTAATAAGGATGAAAATTCCCACTTCAGAGCCTGCTCTCCCAAACAAAAAAATGCATCTTCTGCTATGTTGGACCTTCCTTAATGTCTGCCAGAAGAGATGGAGCTGGAAGCTTTGCTCAGATGTCAGTGTAGTTAGCTGAGGCCCAGGGTGGGAGAGAAATCCATCTTAGTGAGAGTCTTTTCTCTCTAAAGTATGATGGAGTCTCTGGGAATGAAGATTCATTACAGATATATATATATATAATGGAATCTTTTGGCTGGAAAACCAAAGTAAAAATAACTTGGAGAATCCCTACTGTCAAATCTGGCAGTGCAAATGCTTCTTTATATGTACAAATGTGTGTGTACATATATATATATATAGATATCAAGTTAAACAAGCTTTCCTCCTTTGATTTGATAATGTGCTCAAGGAGAACTTAAGTTGAGGGATTTTACTGATGAATTAATAGCTCTGTTCTTGAAGTGGAATAGGAAAGAATGTGTTCATATACACAGATGCATGGTTTTGGAAAGACATAAGGAGTTTATCACCACTTGCTGGCTGAGTAATCTGCAGTGGATTGCAAACACTGTGCAAGGTGTGGCTACCTGCTTAACATGATATTTCTGTTTTGTGGACACCACTAAGAACCTCTCAGTGAGTGAATGCTCAGATGTTGGCATCTGAAATGACAAAGATATGACTGATTATGTTTCCATGCCACATTATTTTATGTGTCTTATGCATGATCCCAGATTAAACATCTCCACCTCTAAAGTCTCTGGCACCTCTGTTTTGAAGACTGTTCCACCTACAATTGAGTACATGGTCAAGGAATCTTTATTTCAGACTTCTGAACATCTTATTTCTCTGGTTTTGTGCCTTTCCTCTAGTGATTGATATGACTGAATAAGCACTCATTGTCTGCTGCTTTTTATCTTTAACCAGAGCACTGAATTGATATTTGACCAGATTGTTGTCCCTTAAGGAAGACACCCACGACTGATAACACCATACTTAATGCTTACATAAACTGAAGGATATTCACATCTTTAATATTAGGTTAAATTTTATATTTCATGGAGCACATTTAGTCTTGTATCCTATTTTTCATGTGGATGTTGACAGTATAAAGGAGATGACTATAAGGAGAGTTTCAGTCCAGAAAATTTATTACTCTCTTAATTTAACACAAAATATTTAAAGAATGCAGTGAGATTTTGTATATGGAAAAAATAGCACATCCCAAACAATTTAATCTGATCATCCAAGAATAGTATCTGTTTATAATATGATTTAAAACATGAGCTAAGACTGAGCAGACAACATTTATTAGTTCTTGATATATTTTTGAAAAGCTGTGAGATGAAAAGCTGACCACCCAAGGGGCAAACAATTGTCATTTGCTCTTGCTCAAACTCAGCAGAATTTCTTTCAGTGTGTGTCACAGCCCTTCAGTTTTGATTCAAGTCCTGCCCTTGACTGGATTTGAAAACCGTGACAGTCAGCAGAAGCAGCCCCTTTCTGACASACCAACCCAGATCACTCCGCATCAAAGACCTAACATCATAAAATACACCCTGAAGGATAACGAGGCTGGGCCATGGGAGGATGCAATCAATTTTYATGGCTATTGTGATTACAAAAAAACAAAAAAACCAAACAAACACTTGAGGAAAGCAGTGGTGTGTCCTGGATGAGGAAGATGCTGAGCCCCAAACCACAATAGCCCTTTGCAGTCACTCCAGTGCCATTCCTCAGTTTTATGGTCTTTGCAGTAGACCTCAGACCATAAAACCAAGAAATGTCATTTCACTTTGGCCCACACAGAAGCTGGCTTTTTCATCCTTGCTACTAAGACAAAATTTAACAACAGCAGGAATCAAAGTAAACTCCTGAAACAATGAGATACCCTAATTTTTACAACTGTCCCCAAGGACATTTGTCAATGCTGTTTGAAGAATCAATAAATAGCACTGAAATGCATTTGTAAATCAACCACTTTGGGGATKCCTAACTCCACTGGGATTTCTGTTCCCCCATGTTTATTTGTTTCCTCTGTGGAAGATTAATTTTAATACTCAGAGGAAAGCTTTCTCTTGACCAAAATTCATTAAACTCTCCCTATCCATAAATTTGGAGTGCAGCAGGGACCTTAGATCATCCCACCTGACATATTGAGCAATAAAGGCCATGAAATCATGCACAGCTACTCCTGCATTGGGCCCAGGAAAGTGTTTAGAGATTAACAAGTATCCTCCAGATAATTACAGCACATTTGTGGTGGGAGTGATGTCTTCAGATGGATCAACTCTTTCTTAGGGTACAAAAAAAAACCACAAAAACTTTTGTTAAAGGTTAAGAGAGAATCCACTAAGTTTTTGTTTGCCTCTTTGAATTTTTCATAACCTAAATGTTAAAATAATTGGTAGCAATAACTAAAGTATGGACTGTRTTTTTCTTGAATGCATGTTTTTTGCCTTCCTTACATTGAAGCGTGTCTTGATGATCCTAGAATATTCCTTTCACTGCTAGCCAATAACTCATCAGCATTCTGAGAGCCCTCAGCCACAAACTCCCTGAATACTTATAATTTTTAAATATTCCTTTTAATCCAAGCCCTTGGTGATGTGTCCTGACTGTGAGTGCCTCAATCCCAGTGGCTGTTTCTCTTGGACTGCACTGATCTTGTCTCTGATGGGTAAATCTATCTTCAACATCCAATAAGGGAATATGGGAACATGTTTTATCTTTACTGTCCAGTTATCACATGAGACTTTTTTTTTTATTTTAAGTTCAAAGAATTCTTAAGGGAAAATAGAAAACACAATTCAGGGAGATAGGGCTGAGAAATATTATTAATTTGCAAAGGGTATTAGAAATTCCCACCTATCATCTTAGATTAGTCTGGATGTCATGTAAATACAAATACAGGGGAAAAATATTTTAATATAAGCATGTGGGGTAGAAAAAGTTAACTCTTTCCTGGCTATTCAAGCAACCCCCATCAGTGTTTTGAAAACACCAGGCCCAGCAGAGATTGTATTTTGTGAAAATAATCAAAGTTTTGTTCCTTTCATAATTTAATATCTAATGTTTTTTTCTCCTGCCAAAGATCCTTTCTGGTCTTAGATTAACTACTTTTGCAGCTTGCAGCAAAAAACATTTGCTAATAATAACCACTGGAGTGCTTGGAACCCAGTTTCACAAAACATCCTCAGTCTCTAGTTTGTGAAGAAAAAAAAGATGTGGAGAATGAACCATCTTTTTTATTTTCAGTCAGAAAAAATAGTGTGTTCATACTGCTTTCCAGATTGCAAAGTAAAAGCATGGTTCCTGGCCTGAACTTTATAAAATGCAAATAAAGGCTCAGGCTTCTATAAAATTCATTCATGATGGCTGTGAGGCAAAGGCTCTGAAATTACCCTTTGGCCTGAGTGACACATGGCTTTAGGACAAAGGCCTATGGCACACATGAGGTGTTAACTAAATCTGAATATTCCTCTGGMTCTCACTTTACAATGTCCTGAGTATCCCAGAAAGCCCAGGAGGAAGGGTAACCCTTTTGTGGAAAGAGCCAGGCAGTTGTATAGGCCAGGGCAGATTGCTGTGGGACAACGTGCTCATGAAGAAGTGCTCAAGGGGCAGAATTATTTTGCAAGGCCAGAATTGTTTTCCAAAGCCAGAGTGATACCAGGGGTAGCAGAGAGATTCAAAGAGTGGCTTGGGTCAGGGCCTTTCCAGTGCTGAGATCCTGCTTCTCTCCCTGGCTCACACCAGGTGTCACAGAAGAGTGCAAGAAGTGCTGAAGGTGGCAGCCACAGAATCAGCTGCCAACAGGGAAAGTTTCCTCCAAATCCTATTGCTCAGATGTCAGCTTTCACCCTGGAGCATCATTCTTTATATTCCCTGCAAGCACTRTCTGTGTTTGTTTGCTCTGTGTCCCCACCACAGTAACTCTGAATCTTCTGAGTGTCCTAAACAAGGACTAAGGCTCTCATTGCCATTTTTCTGTTCAAAACAGAAAAGCTCCTTAGGTGAAAGCTAGAAAGAAAAAATAAAGTGCAATCCTAGACACTATGCCTGTCCTGAAAGGACTTTATAATTACTTTTCTAAGCTTAGAAAACAGTTTTGCTCTTCTGGTTGGCTGCACTAAGAGCCAAAGCATATTAAATACACAGAATARGGGATGTCAAGTAATGCAGTCCTAGTTACACCATGTTGCAGAGGGATGGGAATGGTAGGGACACAAATAAGTGTGAAGATTTTGATACCTTATTGAATCTAATTTACTAAATTATTATCAAATGAGATCRGCGGTTAACTAACATGAACTATCAGCACTATTTGGTAGGAATCTCACCATCATTCTTAACTTGTCAGTCTGTGTTACAACGAATGAAGAGTGCAAAGAGACAAAAAGGAAAAGAATAGGGAAGAATCAGAGATGGAAGAAACCATTATATGTTGGGGGGGTAGGATTTTTCCTTTTGTTTCTTTCGCTCATGGAATTTTGTTCCACCTGTGGCTAAGAGACAATAACAACCAGTACTTAAGAGAGGCAAAAGAGGTGGGGGAAGCATGGAGCTGGCTACTCTCTTACCTGGGAGGTTTTCTCTTTGGAAGGGCAAAGACGAGATTTTAGCCGAGTTGTGAGGGGCTGGGCTCAGCTCCTCTTGCTCTCAGCATCAGAGGAAGCACACACAGCTGGTCTGCAGTCACTGCTCAGAGGATTTGCTGCCACGACGGAGCTTTTGGCCTTTCATTGCATCTCCTACTGTGGGTGAGCCTTTGCTTGTAAGAGCAGCTGTTCGACTGGGACCTTATCAACACCCAACCCAACTGGAATGGACCCTTATCATCTATTTGGGTGCCTCAGGGGAAAACCCAAGACCCGGCCTTCCCTCCCTTCCTAGCAGAGGCATCTCCTCAGTTGCATGTGGCAGCTGCTATGGAGGAGCCTGGCTGCCACTGCCAATCTCTGGTGCTTTCTCCACTGCCTCTGGCTTTTTTCACTGCAGTCTAACCCACACCCYCTGCCTGCCAGGACACCCTGCAGCTCCTGCTACAGCTGCAGAGTTYCGGATACATTTCCTTTGCTGCTCTGGTGTGTGCCCATCCCTGCGGTTCCTGCTGCGGCCCATCCTCACCACCCAGCCCGCCCGCCATTACCGCGTGAGGGAGCYGCGGCCGAGCTCAGGGCACAGCGCCCCCTGCAGGCGCGGGGGAATCTCGCTGCACCTGCCCTGCCCGGCCACCAGCCAACAGCGCCCCTGGTGGCTGTGCCCGGAACTGCACCCAAGGGGAAAGTGCCTGCGGCAGAGAGAAGGCTGTCACTGGTGTCTGGTTCTGTTTGGTGCTGCTGCCAGTGTGGTTGTTTGTTTGCCTTGTTATACACACTAGGGAAGAATTGTTATTCCTTTTCCCATACCTTTGCCTGAAAGCCCCTTAATTTCAAAGCTGTAATAATTTTGGAGGGAAGGGGGTCATATTTTTTCCATTCCAAGGGAGGTTCCCGCTTTCCTTGGCAGACACCTGTATTTCAAACCAAGACATTATTGTAACTTTTTTTTTTTTATTTTGTATAAAACCTGCTTTTGCACAGCATCTGCCTTAACCATGTATCCAACAGACAGCCTCAGAGAAATTCACAGTCCTGGAAATGAAGGACAGAGACAAATTGTATGTGCTTCACTCTGACTCTTCTTGGAAACTGCAACTGATCATTGTTTGGACACACAATGGACAGATTAATTTCTCCAGATGTTCMCCACCCACCCTTCCAGAACATTAATGGGCAGGCCAGGGAATGAATGCTTTCAGCAGAAACTTCATTTTTCTCTGCTGCTTCAGATGAAGTATCTTGTCAGAGTTTTTGTTCTGGAGAGCACCTGTTCCAAATGCAGGGAGTCCACACTTCAGAGCAATGCTCCTCTGTGCCACTATACAACAYCCTGTGAAGCCTGAAACCATCCATCCAACAACTGCTGATGAGCTACTTCTGAAGACAATGAGAATCCAGCTTTTGACTGTTTCACCTCACAGGAAAAAGCAAATATTTAAATGTTTGAGTAGCTTAGAGGGTCAGAACAAGGACAGTACTTCTCTTGAGCCACAGACATAAGACAATTTCTGCAAGAGATTTGAACAGGAACTTGTCCATAACTATGCTTATTCACACAGGAAAAAATATGTATCAATTCAGGCTACCAAATGTGACAGAATTAGTTGTCTTACTTTTATGCATTCCKGTAGAAAAACTTGTGATGACATTTTTGGGGAGGATCCAGGTAACAAATGCCCATTTTAATTTGAAGAGGAAAGCTTCTTGCCACCAATTCTCAATGCCAGAATATATAAAAACACAGGTGAGGCACTGCTAAAAAACAGGAATTCAGCAGCAGCACCCAAGTGCCCCTGAAAAGCATTCAGAGAGTTTTGAAAATACTATCTCTAATATTATTGGCAGGATTCTCTTTCATTCCCATTCATAAGTTTCCACTGGCAAAAAATAACCTTCTTCTGGAGGAAGCAGACTTAATCCTATGAAAAGTAAGTAAAGCAAGTACACGTTTCCTTCCATGTATGAATTTATCAGAGAAAGCAAATCCTGTTGGATTTGGTTTYCTATAAGGAAGAGAATGTTAAGGAGGCATCTGCTTTTTCCAGCTTGAATAATTTCAGTGAAGCAGATGCCCAGGTGGCAGCCAGAAGGACTGCAATTTCTCAGCTTGGGCTACAGCTCATCTAAGATGTGTGTTGTCTTGCAACCCTGAGAAGAAGAGCAGCAGTCTGTCRTTTTGCTGGTCTTCCTGCCTGGAGTGACACCAGCTTTCCTGTGGGATGGACAAGTCACTCCACCTCACCTGAATTTGCTCTCAAAATGCCCTTGCCACAGACCAATAAAAAAGAAAAAGCCTGGGAAATCAAAGGTGAAATGGTGGCTCTTCTCCAGTGAAATCCTTGAGGAATTTAGTCACTCYCTTAAAGAGAACAAGGAATTCACACAAAAAGATAAATATCCAAATGTCATGCACAAAATCCATGGGAGCTGTTGAATGCAGAAGTTTTGTGAAGCACTTATTTGCATAGGAAAGCCCCACATTTTGTGACAGCCGATAGAAGATAAGAAAAAGACCCTTGATAGGAAAAATACAATTTAAAAAATCAGCATGCCATTAAAACAAGTATAAATACACGTTATATTACATGAGTGAAGTGTGTTTTCTTTAGTGTACGTGCCATTTTTTACTAATTCATACACTAAGTGCTAAGGTGTTTTCTAATGCCATTAGGTGGTGCTTTCAGTAAGTAATGGAATAAATAGTTCTTGCACGGTTCTCTTCTGCMCTGTGTTCTCATTTTCTGAAGTAAAAGGAAATTGAAGCAAAACACCACAGGTGCCTCCTCCTTCCGAAGCCCAGTGCCCTGGCACAAAGCTGTGCATCACGTTTCTGAGGCACTCTGGCTCCCCTCAGGTGTGATAAACTGCACTTTGGGCACAATGAGCGAGGAATTGGTTCTCCGCATGGAGTTGCTCCTCCGAATGGAGTTGTTTCTCCTCATGGAGTTGCGCTTCCTCAGGGAGTTCTGGTGGGACAGCTCGCTCTTCTGCAGGGTCTGGATGAGGATGGAGGGCTTCTCATCGAGTTCCCGGGCACTGCAGCGTGGTGCAGCCACTTTGACGGTGTTGCCAAACTTGGAGTAGTCAACAGCATACACGCCTTCCTCCTCGGTGACGATGGGCACAAAGCGGTGACCCCACAGGATCTCCTCTGCCACATAGGAGGTTCTTGCCTGTGTCGTAATGCCAGTGGTTTCTACAACCCCTTCCAGTATCACAATGAGCTCCAGGTCCTGGAGCGCCAGGTCGGAAGCAGAGATATCATAAAGAGGACTCCGCTTGTCTATGACATGACAAATGATCAAGGGAGCCACCAGGAAAATGTTGTTGCTTTCAATGGGGTTATCCACAGGGATATCCACTTGGTGAATGGGTATGACTTCTCCTTCAGGGGTCGTGGTCTTTCTCACAACCTGGATTCTCACCGAGGCGCTGATGATCATGCTCTTCCTCAGGTCCCCCACCCGGAACATGAAGCAGAGCTTGCCGTTGCGCACGGCGATGACCGCCTGCCGGCTGAAGATCAGCGTCTCRGCCCGCCGGTGAGCCTGCGCCGTCTTCATGAATATGCAGCCCAGCATGACTGCATTGATGATCAGCCCCACAATGTTCTGCAGGATCAGGACTGTGATGGCCAGGGGACACTCCTCAGTCATCATCCTGCCCCCAAAGCCAATGGTCACCTGGACTTCGATGGAGAAGAGGAAAGCAGAGGTGAAAGACCTGTAGGGGAAGATTGCACCCAGTTAACTCTCAGGACATGGAGCACAGACCAAGAAGCTGTTAACATGCACTTCCAGAAACAAACTTAAGGACCTGTTCGTAGGGCTCTAGTGCACATAAGCCTTCTGTTAACACCAGCCAAAGCATTGCATTTGCTTTGAGCATTGCAAAGCATCTGAGCTTGGTGGCTCAGATTTGYATGGTTGATGTAGTGTCTAATGGTGGCAGGGAAGACCTCAGAGCCTGAGCTTCTCAAAYTCCCTGAGCAGCTCAGGGAATCTCTGTCCAGGAGCACAGGCTGCCCACTGGTTTARTGAACAGCTCTGGAACATCTGGGCTTTCCACCTTCTCCATCCCATGAAGCCCTTGCTGGAGAGAGGTGGTTTTGGCAAGCATGGGCAATCAGCTGGCACACTGAGATCCTTCCACCAACCTGAGGAGGGAAAGGAAACAGGGAAAACTGCAGCACTTCACTAATGCTACTGAACTGTGAGCCAGAATTTCCTGTTGGGGGGAAAGGGGCTTTCCCAGATTTGTGACGCTTCCCAAACCCTTGCTTGCCTTGTTGCTGGGTAGGATGAAGATGCAGAGAGAGACCAGTGGTCCCCGCGGCAACCCCTGCACACCCTGGCAGCAGGACAATGCTGTGACCCAGAGCTTGGGTTCAGCTCACTGCCAGGGCAAGACCAGCTAGAAAAGTTCAACACAGAAGTGGGATGTAGAAGTGTGGGTTAAGTACCCTAAAATGCTATGGAGCTGGACATCACAAAATGCTGTCCACAAACTTCCCAAAATACATTATTCATAGTAGCCACAAAGTCATATCCCCTGTATATATCACGGTCCTTAACTTCTTTTTATATTCATTTATTCCTTAATTCCTTCCAGATACATCTTTCCAGCGCAATCCAATAAATCTGAAGCATCCCAATGCTTAACAGGGCTATACCAGTGAAAAATATATCCTGCCCATGAAGATGGGTCTAAGTCATTTGTTGGGTTTGCTTTGCCTTTCAATTAATCTGCTTTTAAATTTTTTTTCTTTTCTAGCCATATTTTCACTGAGTATTGAGGACACATTTAAATAGCATAGCCAATATCAAGGATAATTTTCTGTGCAATGAAAAAGTCCATCTTTCAGAAAACCAGCCAGTCTCTGCACAAGTATCTTTGAAATAACTTTCTTTTTTTTTTTGCCTTTTCTATTTTTCTTAATCATTAACAAATTCCTTTGTATTGAGGACRTTTATTTTTTATTTCACTCTGAAGAAATCAGGGATGAAGGAGTTAATTAATAGAATCCATGGAATGATTTCTTATAATCATGAATATTCAGTAACATGCAGAATGAAGCTCCTGGATTCAATTTCAGTCMGTTTAATTCAGCTTAAAACTCTGTCCAGTAAGTAGTCTGACTTCCCTCTAGTAATACCCTTTATTTAAAAAAAAAATAGAAAAAGCAATCCACTTTTTTAACAGTGAAAGTTAATGAAAGAGCAAGTTTGGAAAGCATTTTAACCATGTGAAATGGGAGACAGAAAGTGCAAATCACACTATTCCCAGGTCCTTCCCCTCAGAGCTATGTAGCAGCTTTCCTTTTGGGATAATACTTGCTTTCTATAGCAAAGAGATGTGAGGCTTAGAAATTTCTGCAGTACTTTGTAAAATGAAAGGGCTGTGCAAGCTCCAGGCACTGGTTAAAATTTCCAAAGCCAGGTTTTCCTGTAAATATGTAATGGCACCTACCCAAGAAAGCTCTCCTGAAATATCTGTGGACCTAAACCTCAGGAGAGTAGGTTAAAAATTACTTGTCATGATTTTGGCATTGCAACACTAAAGGTATTTTACACCCAAAACCTCACCATTCTGAATGATGCCAGCAATCACACTTCATTACTTTGACCAAAGTGGTAGCCAGATTTCCTAGGAAAGGAGATTCCCCATGGTTTGGACATGGGCACTGGAGCAGCTGTTGCCTGGACACCCTACAAGGGAGGGGTGTGTGTTCCTTGGCGTGGGCTAAACCTGAAATTATATTGATTCCTAGCAGGCATCCTGGAAGAGCCACAGGCAGCTAAGGGGAGGGAACTGGGGCAGAGTCCTGGCTGTGGATGTGCCTGGCCCCAGTGGCATGAAGCCCTTGGACCCCAGCTCAGGATCTGTGGGGTGACACAGCAGCCCTGCCGAGGGAGCCACCAGCCACACGCAGGGATGTCCCCTCAGATGACCCTGGAGAGCTGTAGGGTTGTAGCTGTTCACTAATTCCAGTTGGAGAGATCCCACAAATCCCAGAATGCTGGGGGTAATGCTCCTGCGGGTGCAAGCTGGGTCATGACATCTCATGTCAGAGGAAACTGCTTGTGGCCAGAAATCAGAAAAGAAATTAGACAGCAACCCTTGCTCCAATTCCCCCCAACCTAGTGAATGGTAGCTTGGAAAAATCCCCTCTTCTTTTACCTTGGAAAACCCCCATTTAGCAAAAAAAAAAAAAGGTCAAAACAAAGGGAGAATTAAATCTCTGCTACCTCATGAGCCAGATACAAAGTCCCTTCAGACCTGGTGAAGTCCTCAAAACTTTGTGGGATTAAGGAGAAAAAGAAGTGGATTTGTTGATGTCTCAGAGCACCCTGCAGCCCCCAAACCCTCACAGCACTGCAATGTGTAAAGGCAGATGATCTGGGGCAGCCTGGTGGTACAGAACCAGGACTTTTCTACCTAAAAACCTAATGCTAAAAATGCAGATTTAATTGATGAGATCCTGAAGTGATCTTATGGCTTACCACACCTGCACTGYACAGTCTTCTCTTCCATGTATGTTTGTGTCAGCTAATCAGTGCCCTGACAATTGCTGTGGCTTTGGGGACAGAGAGTAGAATACTTCAACAGACGACATTTAATCCTGTCATTCCTTAAGCTTTCACTGTCTGCCACAAATGCACAGCATGGAAAGTGTTCCTCTGTCCAACTGCTGGCCTATGGCTTCACCAAGGTATTTTAAAGCCCGCATATTTAACACTCTCATGAGAGTCGTCTTGAAACACACTTAGTTTTGTCCTAAGTGACACATTTCCTGGCACCTCTGCCTGGTGCCCTGCCTGACACTCAGGGCTGGTTCCCTGCCTCTTGGGCACTGCTCTGGAGGGAGCACCTCTGGCCGCCGTGGCGCTGGGGATGCTCCCGCTGCCGTAGACAATGTTACAATACATATAACACATACCCACTCTTCCAGCAGGCTCTTATCTCGACAGGCAATCGAGTTACCCACAGAGTGTGGAGACACATGAAAAGCAGCAGGTCTCCCTCTCTTTCAGATCCTGTAAGGAATCAAAGACATCTACAGTACAGTATTTTCCAAGCCCAGGAGGCTTGCTGAGTTTACGTAATCTAGAGGAAAAACACTGCACTTTTCAACTGTCTCAACCAAACCCAACAGTTCGTGTGAACCAAAAGCTGCACTTCAGACAACACCAGGACAGCAGGCAGCTCTGTCCTCCCCCCCTCCTYAATCCCACCAAACTCTACTTTACCTGACACACGTCA
Organism: Alauda arvensis; assembly: GCA_902810485.1. NCBI lineage: Eukaryota > Metazoa > Chordata > Aves > Passeriformes > Alaudidae > Alauda > Alauda arvensis. The sequence continues at coordinate 376,714 of CADDXX010000587.1, forward strand.
CACACGGTGTCCACTTTGTGCTGTTCGAAGGGTTTTCTGTACTCGGGTCCATGTCGCCATGGGCAAAGGCMACCAGCCACCACATCATGGCAAAGAGCAGCCAGCTGCACAGGAAGGACATGGTAAAGATGACCAGCGTGTGACGCCACTTCAGGTCCACCAGGGTGGTGAAGATGTCCTGCAGGAATCGCCCCTGCTCGCGGATGTTCTTGTGGGCMAGGTTGCAGGCGCCGTTCTTGGCGATGAAGCGGGCTTTGCGCGGGCGGTCGCGGATGCGCGGCTTGCGCAGGTTCTCGGCAGCGATCCGTGCCAGCACATACTCTTCAGGGATGATACTCTTGCGAGCCAACATCCTCCTGCCACCATAGTCCACTCAGCGAGATGCAAAAAGGGAGGTGATCCCTCCAGCAAGTCTCTGCAGGGCTCGCTTTATCCTGCAAAATAGAGAGAACCTGGTCAGAGTTGTCACCTGYGCAAGAAGCCTTGATTAGGCACCCCCTGCCAAACCCCACTACAYTTAATGCTGRTTCTACAGTGCCCTCTCTCTCAGACCATCATTTTTATATGAGCAGACAGTATCAGCTGGTAGCAGAAATGAAAGATGCTATTTGGAGAGTCCTTGCAGGAAGAGGGGTTGCACAGCAGTCTCACAAAGTCGGTGTAAAGTACCGTGACAGACACCAGCTCGGTTCCTCAGGCTGTTTCTCCGGGAGACAGCACTGCTCAGTTGGGGACCGAAGCACGAAGCCCTAAGTTACTCGCATCCTTCAGGACCTGGAGAATCTGACGTCTGTGGTTTGAGCCGAAGTTAGTCTGCGGAGACAGCGTGGAGACTCCCTCCTTTCGGCTGCAGCCCCGCAGCGCATCCAGCAGCCCGCCGGGAGCCCCTGCCCCGTCCCCAGAGAGCATCACAAAAAGGAGCTGGGCTGGAGGTGCGGCAGGAAGAGAACGGGACTCCTCGGAGCAGGCGGTCGCATTGTCCTTCGCAGCTCTCCTTCCCTTCCGGGATCAGGCGGGGAAACCCTCCCTTTATGCCCAAACTTTGTCCCTAAACGGGTGACAGAACAAACCCACGGAAAGCCCGGCTCCCCGGCGGCAGGCCCGTCCCACCGGGGGAGGGCAGGGCTGCCCGACCCCCCGGCGCTTCGCAGGGTGCCCCAGCCCCTGGCTCCGCCGCCACTCACCGCAGAACGGGGCGGGCCGGGCGGAGCGGGGAGGGCGGAGCGGGGCGGCGGCTCGGGGGATGCGCGGAGGGGCCGGGCCGGGGCTCGGACTGGGGATGCGGGGCTCGGGCTCGGAATGCGGGGCTCGGGCTCGGAATGCGGGGCTCGGACTGGTGATGCGGAGCCGGGGCGGGGCTCGGGGTCGGGATGCGGGGAGCGGTGGTCGGGACGCGGAGCACGGGCGCACACGCTCCCTGCGCTGCGCGGTGCCTGCGGGCGATGGCTTGAGGGTGTTTTAGGCAGGTTCCAGCCCATTTAAAAGCGGAGCAAGGTGCTAACACKGCTGGTCTGTACCATTTCGCTAGTTACACAAAGCTGCGCGCCTGCCTGCTTCTCCTGGCAAGCCAAGAGTTGTGCCTTCCTAACTTTATCTTCCCTGGAATCTAGCTGAGACAGAGGAAGCGAAGCTTGTGCGTAAGTGTTTAGGGGACCAAAGCCAGAATCTCATGACCTTTGCATCTTTGGACAAGCTTAATTACCTGTGACTGCAAGAAAGGAAGCAAAGACATTTCTTTTCAGGGGTCACAGCTCTTGCTGAGCAGCATCAGGCCCGTTGTAATGTTCAGCTGGGCAGTGGGCACTGGCAGATGGGGATTTTTATTTGGGATGGGTGTAGGAGGAATTATGTACAATGGCAAGCTCTCCCCCACTTCCCCAGTGAAATCCCTTAAGTTCTTTCTTTTTCCCGCTGGTTGAGGTTAACAATTTTGGCCCTTGTGTTTAATGGAAACTTGCATTCTTGGAAATTGAAGCTTTTTTTTTTTTTTTTTTTTTGTCCTGGGTTTGTAATCGGGAGAATAAACAGTACATCAACTTAATGAAAATATCTAAATTTAGATTTTAACAAAGCAAAGTAAAATGACTGTGTCAGATTAACTCCCTTGTATCCTAGGAGTGTGAGACTGTGTGTGTGTATGGTAGGGAGGTTCCAAACTTTCCTGTGTATCACTCAAGTGAATCATCTGTAGGGTATAAAATCTCTACAGAACAAAATACCTTGCTCCTCTCTGTAAACTAGGGAAAAGCTTGACAGGCCTGCTGCAATCAGGAAGGTTTTAAGCATATTCAGGCTTGGAAAAACTGAGAAGGCACATTTGACACACAGTGTAATCCTCAGCTTGAAGATATCCACCCTGCTGAACACGTGCACGTGCTCAACTTTAAATAGATGAGTGGTTCCTGGAAACTTCTCCAGCACTGGCCTTTGCTAATACCACATACCCAGTAGCCAGAGGAGAGACAGACACAAAGCCCCAGTCATATTAGGCAATTAGCTAAATATTTATGTGGGAAATTAACTTTAGGCAGATGGGAAACTGAAAAATCAGGGTCTAAGCCAAATACCTTTAGATTCTAACCAGACTCTGAATACAAACACATAAAGCCATTTGGGTGGGTACCTGCAGGGTCAGCATTGTTGGTGTGTGCCACTTCATGGGCTGGACTTGGAGAACTTGGGAAATTCTCCTGCTACAAATAGGGTGGCAGAGACAGCTGTAGAGGGGCTGACTCATTTGTTTCATGCAGCCTCCAAAAGTGCATCTCACTTGGATGTAACTATTTGGAAATAACTGGTTTAATACACATGGAAAAAACCCTTTCCCTTTTCCCCTTTTTGTTATTCTCTTCCTCTGCCCTTCTCCCATTTAGCTCTTGTGAAKTATTTGTTCTGTTCTAAGGCTAGAAATGAGATTGATGTTCCCCACTATGGCTGCTAGGTGCAACTCAAAAAATAACTGYCTGGGAACTGCATGGAACACTTCCCACCCCTCTCTTCTTCATGAGATCCTTGAATTATATGACTTTGCTCCTGACACAAATTAGCTCATGCCACGTGCCCAAGCACAGTTTTCTCTGAAGTTCTTGAAATGCACAGCTTTGTAATCAGGGGCACAGAAGCACACTGAAGAAATGTTGCTTTATTTACTTGCCACCTCAGAGCATAATCCACATATGAGGCTGTTTTCAACCTCATCCCCTTCTCACTCAGCCCCTCAAGCTGCTGCTGCTGTGCTCCCCACCTCATCTCTGCTGGTAGTGAGTGCAATTGTGGGACACACAGTKAGTGTGTGGATTAGCAGCTAGTTTGGAAAAATAGATCAAACCCATCTTTGAGGGCAGGTGGGAGCAAGGGGCAGCATTCCTTGAGCTACTCTAGTGGAACAGAAACTGCTGCCAGCACTGGCACTGTCAGGAGYCCCCTGTGAGCCCTCAGGCCCATGTGATCCTCACTAACCTGCTGGAGGTTTCCTCCCCCTTAACTGGGCACCATGCAGAGGCTGGAATTCTTGTAGCTGAGACTGGAAGGGATCCATCAAACACACACAAATAGTCCTGGCACAGCCCCAGTGTGGCTGAACAAAAGTTACTGATCCTTTCACCCACCATCGTACATTGCAGGAGAACTGCTTATAAAATCCCATCTTTTCCTCTCTGCCTGTTCAGTACTGGAAGAGATGTCTTCCTCCTCAGTTTTACTGGAGATGAGTTTTGAGGAAGCCTGCTAAACCATGACCACAGGGATGTGAGGATCAGGAGCTACAGACATGATTCTGAGCACAGCATCCATTTCCCCAAGTTCCAGTGTATGAATATGCTCTGGAGAGTGGCAGCTACTAAAACTCTTCCCCTCTGACCTCTTAAATACTTGCTTGGTTGCCACATGAACACTTGGGTCTGAGATTTAAGTAATAGCTGGGAAAATCTCCTAAAACATCTCCTAACCCATTTGGTAAGGAACAGAGTGTCTGAGTGTTGTGAACACAGCCTTTTCAGGAAAAAATATGATCAAAATTGATGGCAGTTTTAGGTCCAGTTTTCTTATGGCCCTTCATGCGTCTCCTTTTTGCTGGTTCATTCCCCTCCACCCACAAGCATTACTGATATTATGGTAAATATCACTTTACAATTGTGCCTATCTAAAAAACAGGATTAAATAATGTGCTTAGACATGAATCTGAAATTTCCACATTATAGCCGTGTCTAACTCTTTCAGAAAATCCTGCTTTGTAATAAGTTTTGTTTGAAATTCTAATCTTAGCTTAGAGATAGGATGACTTTGCAGGCGTCCAGAGATGTCATGCACTTAGAGCAAGGCTTCCACAGAGACACAAAGCTGATAAGCCATATTCGGATAGCGTGGGTGAACTCTTCCCTACATGAGCTGGCAGGACATCCATCAAACATGAAAGAGCAGAAACTGCAAACTAAGGGCATCTGTTACCCTGAACCAGCTCTTTTTCCCCCCCAGTCCCTGTTTCATGCAAGAGCAGCAGGACAGAAATAGTTTTTATCAGAATACACGTAACTAGTGCCCCTCGTCCAATGTAAGTTGCGTAGAGAAGTTTGTTCATTATGTGCCTTTTCCTGGAGTTTATCCTAGGGCTCTGGGAAGAGCAACCCCAGTTTGGAATTGTTTCCTTGCTTCCCCATGCCATAATTTATGGGGAGGCTGTAAATCAGTTTTTAGGTAGGTTGAACATGGTTACAAGTCAGTCTCTATTTATGTTCCTAGAATGTGGTGTCCCTTAGGTGCTTCCCCTCTCTGGCTCACTGGCTTTYCCAGGGTTAAATTCAGATTATGCCAGTGACAGAAGGGAGATGCCATGTCTCACCTTCAGGTTTTATCACAGAGTATCTGGCAACTCCAAGCTCTGAAATCTCAGATGCTCTGGTGGGGCCTGAAGAAGTAGATGGCCCCAAGTCTGAAGGATTTAGCCATGAAAATCTGCAATACTCAGAGATTCTTGGGAATCTCACCTTCCTGCCTCTCATGGAGAAGTCTAATGATCATATTGCTGCAGAAGTAAGGGCCTAATAATGAGGCTGGTAAAATAAAAACACATATAACCATTAAATRTAGAAGAATATGCTGCCTTGGGGCATCTGTAGCTGTGATCCTGAAGGGTGGTGGTTCTGGACCATGTCATTTACACAAAGCTGCATTAGTTCCTTAGTTACATGGTTAAATATTTCACTGCATATTGAAGTGATATTTATGGATATAGCCTGAAAATCCTGGAATAAATTAAAGGGAGAGTTAAGAAATGTCATGGGAATAGCTATGAGGAACTCTTCTGGGTAGTCCTAGCTAGGACTGTTCATTACTTACTTATACCTTTAATCCAAAGGTTGTATAACCATGTAATGTATTTATATATAAAGCAGACTAATATAAATACATGGAAATTAATTGCAGTGGCTCTTGAAATGTGCAGTGTGCTGTTGTGAGCTGGGTGCTGCATTATTATACAGCAGCTCATGGGATGAAAATCCCCATGTTCCATGAAAATGAAAAGAGGCTTCTTGCACGTGATGAATGACAATTACACCTAATAGAAACCAATTAAAATATATTTTAAATAACTGCTTGTTTATAGTGTTCAGAATGTGGTTTATTATATTAGAGAAATGAGCAGCCCCTGCCAGGAATGTCTGTTCTGTTTGCATGGGTAGTTTCTAGCAGCAGACAAATTCTATCAATAGTGAATAACTAATAATAACTGTAGTAAATAGATTTTCTAAAAATCTCTCTTCTCTTGACAGATTGCACTTGGAAGCTTCTTGGGTTCATTAAAGCCAATACTTTAAGCTGTCTTGCCAGAACCAAACAGCATTAGCATGTTGCTAATTTGTACAAGTCAGCAAACTTCTGCCTCATGACAATTTTTTCATCATTTGAATACCTGATAGTCTTTCCCCACAGTTCTCCACAGTTCTCAATTCTAGTGGAGAAAAAAAGACAGCAGTAAAAAACCAATGTGGAAATGATTGGGATGTTTGCATGGCAACGAATAATTTGATTTACAGTTTTGTTTTCAGACTTTTCTTAGTAGTCTCTTAGTTTTGCCTCTGAAAAGATTTAGTTTCCAAAGAAACGAAAGAGTTCTTTACATACCACCATGGAATTCTTAGCAGAGAATTTATCATAACATATATATCATATTAAATCATAATATATCACATTTTGATTTTAAACAAATAAAAATATGCTACTTGAGGATTCAAATATGCTGAGTTAATTTTTGCTTTTACTCACATTTAGTAGAAGAATCATTGCTCCAGGGAGGTTTTTACAAGTGGCATTGTGGTTTCAGTGGATATTTAAAGTTGRTTTCAACTGGCAGTATCACACTGGGGACACGGGGTTATAGTGCTTCCAAAGGGAACATACTCCAACTTCTGACACTGGATAATGGAAACATGATAATGAAAACATGGCCCCTGTCCACAGCTTTTTTTATAAAGRTAGCTGTTGACTCAAGTGCATTATATTTCCATTTATTTTCTTGATAAAATACCTACAAGCATTTGTGTAAAATGCTCACATGATGTTTCCTTCAGCTGCTCATGATGCATTAGCCAATGTGAATGCATTGACATCTTTACACAATAAAGCACAACAGTCCACWGCTTTGGGAAGCAAAAAGAACATAGTCAATTCAATGAAACAACTTATGGTACAAGGAGTTTTCACTACTTGACCACATTTGAAGTTGGATTTCTATTTTAAAAAAACACAGTTCAATATTATTGCTTTTAGCAGATGTTTTATATATAATGAGATGCAAACTTCTTGGGCTGTATTCCTGTTGGTATTGAGCTCCATGGAGGAGAATGAATTTATAGCAGAGGTGTTCTGCTATAACAAATCTAAAAGGGGCTTGTCCAAGTGCTGGAGAAGCATTGGAGAATATATAATTTCAGCTGAACGATACAATTGGGAAAAGCAGGCACACTCTTGCACATAAAGAGCTTTTTCAGGTCTGCAGTGAGACTGGAACTTATAAACACTTGAGGTACCTCTTGTGTATCACTTGGCTTAGCAAAGCAATGATCTCTCCCTGCAGACTTTGCCTTGCTTATGCCCCTGGCTTAACAGAGCAATCCCAAACTGCTCAGGGGAAGTTCCAGTGTTTCCTAGCATGATTAAGTTTGGTCACAGAAAAGGTTGTATGGGATATTCCTAGTTTAGAAGAAGCAGGGATGAGCTGTTATGAGCTGTGATGAGTTTGCATGAAAGGCCACATACAGGAAGGGAGCAGTTTGATCCTTGCCAGCCCCTAGACCCGGCTCAAGGAGTGGGAAAGATACCCACGGGTTGTAAGCCAAAGGTTAAGAAACAYTGTTGTGGCTCTACAAGAAGTTGCACAACCAATTTCTGTCCTTAAAGTGGACCTGCAGGAAAGGTGGGAAGAGACTCTGTGAGGGAGTGCAGTGGTAGGAGGAGGGGGAATGGCTTCAAACTGGGAGAGTGCAGATTTAGATTGGATATTAGAAAAAAATTGTTCCCTATGAGGGTGGTGAGGCCTTGGCACAAGTAGCCAGAGAAGCTGTGGCTGCCCCATCCCTGGCAGTGCCAAAGGCTGGATGGGGCTCAGACCAACCTGAGATAGTAGAAGATGTCCCTGCCCATGGCAGGGTGTGGAACAAGAGGAGCTTTAGGGTTCCTAGCAACCCAAACCATTCTGTGATTCTAAGATTGGCAGCGACTTTACTGTTTCTCTCTCAGAAACAGTCAACAGAAAAATGAACACAGATGGGATRAGAAATATTATTTAGGATCTGTCCCAGAGATGACTTTCCTCTGTCCATAGTGTGACAAGAATTAAAGAAACAAAGTCTCTGGTCTGATGTTTCCTTTACTGTGCACATGCAAAAGCCTTAGGACACTCCTCCCAAATGGGACACATTTTAGACCTTTACATGAAATCAAAAGAAATTTGTTTTAAAAATGTTGTGCCCTTCTGCACCCTTTTCTGTAACAAAACAGCTGTGCAACCACTGGCAACACCCTYCTCCTTCAGAGGAAACCTCAAAAACTGTCCAGCCTAAGCCCTTGGGGAGTCTGTACCATCATATGGACAGCAGTTATAATGGGAGGAGATCTCCTGTGTCTGCAGCAGGTGGTTTATATTTGTTATCTCATAAGATTTGTGTATGTTGAATAGGATTAATCACTTTAGAAATTGGGTTGTGCTTTTAAACCTTCTGGGCAGCAGTGGTGCACGCTGCAGCAGTCACCCAACACTTCAGCCACGGTGAATGTAACACTGGGGCCAATATTCCTGCACTCCTCCCTCCAAACAAATGGGGCACAATGAAGTTCTCCTCACCCCATCMCATGTTCATTTCCTCACACATACATTTTCTTTTCCACGTGTTCAAACAGCAGAGTTCACTTCTAAAGCCGTGGGTGAGCTTTAGAAGGTGCTTCTCACACCTGTAATGGCTCTGGGACAAACCTAAGAGAAAAGAGGTGCTGGCTATTGGCCCCTCTTAAGTATTACAAGACACAGTCCCAGGCCCATGGCAACCCTTTAATGCAGAGGGAACAGGAATCCCATTGAATTGGCTGGTACCACTGAAAATAAATCAGGATTGCATCATCATCAAAGACACACAGATCAACAGAACTTTTTGTACTTCGTCTTTATACCCCATCTGACAGCAGGGAATCCAATTATCTTTTTGTTGAAGACAAATTAAATCAAGAATAAGTTTTGCCTTTTGGCTGTGAAATTTGGATAACAATATGTGCTTCTGCTACAGGCATCTGCTTTTTAAAAATGTATTTTATTTGAATGACAAAGGTCAGCAAGAGGAGTTGATCCAGAAAAGAACAACAATTCTTTCACAGTGGTAGACAGGGAAATCACACAAGTACTTCCCCTCATAAAATGTTCAAGCCTGAGCTCTTTTGTTTAGTTGTGTCACACAGCTTGTATTTCCAATAATCAGAGAAAATAAAAACTTCCAAAAATAAGTTTAAAAAGATAAACCACTGTATCATTTTTACACTGTGAGACTAAGTGTAATCCCAATTTCAAGTCCTACAACTTCTCCAAAATCATTGCATTTGGGGGTGGGTGGCAGGGGGCAAATGCTGTGCCTTAGGTTATTTTAATGACACTAAAAATTGGCTTAAGTGCACTTAGTGGTCTTCCTAAATGTTGTAGCAGCAGGTGAATAAGAATCACCTTGAATATTAGCAGTGAAGCTGATCTCTCAAGCTGTACCTTTGAAAATATGCCCGTGAAATTCCTTCTGGGTATTTAGTGCCCATGGGTCAGGGTCTAACAGTGAGTGAATGTCAGGTGCAGGCAACCTTTGCAAAGCTGCCTGATGCAATATACATCTAACTTCATCTACATTCTTGAGGACATAGCAGTAATTTGAAAATCACACCTCCTTGCACTAGACCTGATTTAGAAGTAGGGCACAAATGTGGAAAAGAAGATAAAGATTGACCCCAAATAGAACTTGAAGGACCAAAGACATATAAAATAACTAGTGGTTGGCTAATTACACGCCACTTTAGGCAGAATATTTTAGTAGACATGATTAAAGGATTTGCTAATATCAAGTTTATAAATTCAGATCAATTTTAATACAAAGTCTTGAGATACTGTACAAAATTCCTCTATAAGCCTATCAAAGCATGCATAAAATAGGATGATTTGAATCTTTAAATGAAAGTTGGAAGAATGAATATGGATTTAGGARCTGACTGTAGGAATCAAYCGTTGTTGCACTGAAAATAGTTCTGTMACAACYGAAGTGTGCTTACTAAAGTGMAGGACAGGAAGAACGTCCTTATTGYTGATGAAATTCCTTTCCCTCATTCACTGCCCCTCTGCTACAACTTGGAGAGCAAAGTTTATGCCTTTGGAATGCAGCAGATTGCCCCAAGTGCTGTGGGCTTGGATGTTTTTCCTGATTTTTCCCTCTGGGGACAGAATGCATCTGGGGAACCTCTTGCTTCCTTGACAAACTGCACGATTTGATTGCTGGGTCCAGCATAACATATGAAGTTTATAAGATCAGTGCATTCTTTTTCTCTCTTTAAACAAAAATAAAATCAATAAAAAGTCTAAGGAAAATGCCAAATTCCCAGGAAGTAAAAACTYCCTCCGTGTGTGCATGCATGTGTGTGTGTGTGAAGTTTAATAGCTTTGAATAAAGTGACATTTTATTGCTTCAAGGCTTACATATATTGCATTAGGCTTTATTATTTTGGAAGATGGAAGTGTGAAGAAAGAAGCTCTAAAAAACAAAACAAAAAAGGTAAAGGTGATGTTACACTGAGTAGAAAATATTTGCATTTCATCTGTTTAAAAATAAGCTGTTAAAATGCATTGTGTGGCTGTTCACATGTCAGCCCGGACAAAGGAAGCAAAGATGCCATCTTCCTGGGAAAGCAGGTTCTCAGGAGTATCATATTCCAGGATGTTCCCTCGCTTCATGACGATGACCAGGTCTGCAGTGAGGATGGTGTGAACCCGGTGCTGCCAYGAAGGAAAGCAAACAGAGGTTTTCATCTGGATAATTCTCACTAAAGGGCCTCATGCAAGGCAAACCCCATCGGGGAAAGGCTGTCCTTGTTTACACTGATATTTGGAATAGATCCTTGGACTTTAACCTGAGGAGATCTTCAATTACTTTACGGCCTCTGCCACCAAGCCTGAAAATACTTAAGCATGAACTTCACTTTTTGGTATTATGGACAGCACAGATGTTGGAATAAATCCTATGGCCCCACTGAAACACATCTTCCCCCATGGGAAATAGAAATGAGAAGCATTCTGTACTGTCAGGTGGCTTAGCATCCTTCTCTGCTCCTTGTTCTCTGCACCCCAGCAGTCTGCTCTCCATCTCTCAGGGCACTCCTGGGCTGTTGCCTTCTGTAAATCCCTCTGAGATCTAATTTGAGTGTGCTCTGGGCAACAGTTTAATCCCATAGACTACAGGTTTGAAACYAGATGAGTTTAATTTCAAGGCCATATGAATACAGCCAGTCAGGTATAAATGGGATGAACTCTTAAAAGAGTGATATTTCACTACACAGGCTGAAAGTCAGAGATTACTTCATGGTAATTCCCTTGGCATGGTAGTTTCAATGTCAGCTGTCTAAGATTTAGGTATGATCAGCATAAATAGTCATGAAATTAAACAAACCAGGAGCCACACAAGAAACACCTTCTTGCACTGTCCTCTCAGAAGCTGTGCAGTAGAAAGGAAGCAGAGTGAAAGGAAACTAAAGAGGTAAAAATAGCTACCAAAGAGGCAGAAGTCCTGTGAGCAGAGTGGACTGAGAGAGTCTACTTGTGAGTCTTCACCAAAGTGGTGAACAGGCCATCCTCTTTGAGGAGTAAGTTTGAGGCAGTGTCACATTCAACTAGAAAGCCCTCAGAAAGGACAAGGACAATATTGGCATCCAAGATGTGAGACACGCGATGCTGGAAAAAAGAACAGAAAAACAGGTGGGTGAAGGAAGGATTAGCTGTGAATGAGGAGAGGAAGGAATGAAGCCAGCTCTGTGAGGAAAGCTAAATATTAATGTATGCTGTTTCACTTGGGACCCTGACTTTGSAAAGGTAGAGCCAACGAAAAGTGAGATTACAGCCAGAAGGACAATGCAGCAAGGAACTGAAGGACAACAGTCTCACCACCAGAATCTTCAGCATTTACASAGCCAAGCACCTTGGAGCACACTGTAAATAAGCTAGCTTAAGTGGTTTGCCTGACAAAACAACTCACTGACAGGCTTGAAACCAGAGTCCAGGAGGCCTGACTGTAATCTCTAACCACAGGACTGGATTCCAGACAAGGCAAATGAAACAGCTGTTGAAACACGTATTTATCTTGTGGAGAAAACTCTGTTGACTAATGCTGCTGTCACAGGTGGAAATATTCTTAATGGTATCCACCACATGTCTGTGCACATGTATGTAAGAACATGCATAGATATATGGAACTTTTGGGCTCTTGAAGTGGCAGGAAAATGGGAAAGAACATCATAAACCCTAGCTGAAAAGATATTCTTTGGAGGGGTAATTCCTACTCATTCCAGTTTTTAAACCTTTATTGTAAACCCAGCTTTTTATTCCAAAAGAGAGAAAAGATAACCCAACTTGAGAAACCACACCAAGAATATTATGAAAGTTCCTAAATTTGTGTTTTGTTTGTAAGCACTACACACACATAGCCTTTAGAGGCAAAATTCAAACCTAGATTTTTGATGCAGCTTTCAGTAGTGGTTCAAACCATGCATTTGGTTTCAATTTTTTAGTGAGAATGACTTCAAATTTTGTTGGAGACAGTGCAGATGCTGAAGTTCCCTGTAAAGTCTTTGTTCAGATCCAAGTGTTTTAGTTTGATAGCAAGCCAGCATTTACTGCAAAATTTCAGGTTGATGGTAGGTCTGACTTGTTCTGGTATCATGGGAATATTCTGGCCTTGTGGTTTAGTAATATTTTGTGATGCTTTTAGTTTTATGTAGTGGTGTTTAACTGGTGAAGGGCAAGGTTAACTGCCTGAGGAATGAGGCAAAAAGAGCTTTTTCTGGCTTACTACTTACCGCTATTGTTACAACAGTGCGGTCAGCGAAGGCAGTCATCACAACCTTCTGCAAGATGTTTTCCTGTCAGGGGAAAAGGCTCRCTCCAGTTACTTCATCCTGCTACATTCTAATTCACATGCTTTCCAGCATATTCCACGCTATCTCTTTCCCTGCAGGGAAATGTCACATGTGTGAAAGTAGGGGTTCTCTAAAGAGTTTAATTTTATCCTGAGAGAAACAAAAATGCTGCCAGCTTTTTCTGCTACAGAAATGTCACAGCTCTGTGGCTGACACTTAGGGAAGATGCCTTTCTCCTGGTATATCCTTAATTAGCTTATTGCTGTACTCACCGTGGCCATGTCAATAGATGCTGTGGCTTCATCCATGATGAGGATGCTGCTCTTGCGGACAAAGGCTCGGGCCAGACAGAAGAGCTGCCTTTGCCCCACACTGAAGTTTTCCCCTCCTTCTGTGACCATGGCATCTGTAACAAAACCAGTTCCTGTGAACAGTGCACCCCTGAAATGCTGCCCCTGAGGGATATGCTTGTGCACTATTCCAGAGCCAAGCAAAATCCCCATAAAAGCCAATAACCATAACTTTGACTGACYAGTGGGATGGAGGGATACCAAGAAAAATGAGCACAGCCTCTTGGGAAAGGAGAAATATATCACTAAACAAACAGTTGGCACAAATTGTTAGGAAATCTGATAGGCTGCAGGATAAAATCTTAGTAATATGAAATATACTTGATATGGAAATAAGTGAGTTTCTTTCATGAAACAGATCTGAAATGGTAAGGAAAATGCTCTGTCAGTGTTTATAGCTCTGCTGGCAGGAGTTAACTCCTCTGCTAAAGGAGTTAAAATTGTTCTTTTTTCTCCTTAMTAATTATCCCACCAAGATCATAGAATCATAGAATATCCTGCATTTGAAAGAGCCCACAAGGATCATCAAAATCCAACTCCTGGCCCTGCACAGGACAGCCCCAAGAATCGCACCATGATATTGAGGTGTTGCAGGATTTTTCCACAGTGCATGGAAGCCAGATTATTCTTCAGCTTTTTAATAAGAATATTCTCTCTAGTATGAAGAGAGAATCTTCATTATGTGCCTGTCACTCCTATATGATTATCCAGAGTGTCAGATGGGATGGATCTGTGTGCATGCATGATTCCRTTATTGGCCCATGATCCCAGAGATTGGTTCAGACATACCAAGGCCTCCTGGCAATGACTTGACCATGTTCTTCAACTGAGCAATCTCCAGAGCTTCCCAGAGTCTGTCATCAGTGCACTTGCATTCGGGATCCAAATTAAAGCTGCAAAGAAAACCAGAACAGGAGTCTTGCTGCTGCAATTACTTCCAGGTTTTCTGCAAATTAACACCTTGGCATTGTGTGTTGCTCAGCAGGCTGTGCAGATGGATTGGACTGAGCTAGGAAGGTTCCTTGCCTCTCCTGTCCCACAGCTCCCATGAGAGGCAGGCTGTGCAGTGTTGTCTGCCACCTCCTGATGACATGCACCTACCGGATGGAGCCACTGAACAGGATTGGGTCCTGGAGAATGATGGAGAGCCGGGACCGCAGCGTGTGCAGAGGCAGTTTGCTGATGTCTATCCCATCAATCACTATCCTCCCTGTGCCAAACAACACACAGAACACGTGAGGGAATTGCACAAAGTACGTGATCCACAGGCAGCAGGTGGAAAGATGGAACAGCCCCTCTGGGCTGGTCTGTAGATGATAGGACACTGTCTCTGTGAGTTCTCAGCACTGTCAGACACATGGGGAAGGTGAATGTATCTAATAACACCAGCCAGGGATATCCCAGTTTATCAGTGACACTGCCACCTTGCTCTTTTCCTTTTACTTTCCCCAACCCTCCCTCAAGGGAAATTACTTGTCTCCCCTTCTATGTGATTAATGATAGCAAGAGAAGAATAATTTATTATGGGTCAGTTACAGCCAAACAGAGCAATAATGAGAGCAATTTATGTTGCTGTGCCTTTTTTTGTTCCCCTTGTATTCAACAGTTGCTGAAGATATTTCCTTTGAGAAGGGGCACAATTTATTTGCATATATATGCATATATACAGGGGATTGGAGGTTAGAGGGAAGGGATGGGCCAGGGCACACTGAATGAGGATATGGTAAAGGTTATTTCCATCAGGGCACTTCTGCAGTTTTCATGGATTGCTTCACTAGGCAGCTGCACTCCTCCCTGGGATGTCACTAACATTAATTTAATCTGTTCTCTCTCCCAACAGTGAGAATTTAAACAGGAAMTGGCAGGCACATGGATATTCAGAGCTTTGTATGTGTGTCCCTTCTGTCATTCCCATTGTCATGATACTGCATTTTGTAGGTTGTTCTCTGTGACCCTGTTGCAGTGAAAGATTTCATTAGCCCCTTAGCTGGACTACTTCTATTATTGTAGTTTTATGCTTTTATTATAAGAATCAAGATTTTATCTGTAAAGTGCAAAAATCCAGTTATTTTCACACTTTGAGAAAATCCAAATCAGGTTATAGGACTTTCTGCTTAAGACATTGGAGATTGCATAAACCTAGGCAATTCCTTTTCTTCACAAACAAGGACTTTAGAGTGGGTTAGCAGAAGATGAGGTAGAACAAAAGGGGAAAAATTAATATGGCATGCCTGGGGAATAGGGAAACGTATATTTGATAGAAGCCAGGGTGCTCAAGGAAAAGATGAGATGAGAGGATCTAAGGGAAAAGTCAGTTTGAAAGGAGCTGGGAAACTGGGAAATGATTTATGGGTGGTCAAGCAAGACACAAGAGAAATGAGAGGTTGTTTGAACAGARGGCAAGAGAAGGGAAACACTAAAGAACAAAGCAAAAGTAGGGAAACAAAATGGGACAGATACAAATTTAAGGAGATAACAAAGACCTAAAGAACAACATAAATGAAACTTTGGCTCTAGTAAAAGTTAGTCAAAATCTTATTRTGTAACTTCTATTAGAGTCAGGACCTGAAGTGGACCAGCATGGAGGCCAAATATGGGTGAGGGATGTGCACAAAGGGTAAACAGAGCTTTATCAGAAAAGACTTAGACATTCCCATTGGGAAAAATCAAGGATACAGGAGAAGCAGACAAAGAAAATACACAGAAAGGAGACTTAAGTAGAAGGAAACTTCAAGCTGGCCATAAGCATGGTTATTATTTCTTTGCAATATTTATATATCCAGGAATCATGGTCATGAATCAGAAGCCTGTGACCATAGACACATATAGGCACAGAAACACAACAAAAGCAAATATTAGCTGCATCAGATKCATTTATCCTCCCACATCCTACTGGGCTTTCCCAGGCCAACATTCCATGCACAATGGCTAAATTAGAAACGTGGAAATCTATGAAACAAGAAGATTACTTTCTAGTGATTTTCTGTATTCCTGCAACAGCACACATGTATCTGTATTATAAATGCTGAAAASCAGTTCATGCCAATTCACTGGGACAGTTAAATGCTGCAGGAGTGAAAATATAGCAACATTTTTCCAACACTTGAGTCAGATTCTGCTGCAGTTGTGGRAAAGCACAATAAAATCAAATCAAGGGAATGGACTTGTTGAGTTCTAGTTTCTACTCTGCTAATAATAATTTGACAGCTACAATAAGTTAATGCAGTTATTCTTTAGGGAAACATTTAGACACTCCAGACAGTTACWTTTTTTTTGTCCTGTCTCAAAAATTGCATATTGTTTTGTCAGACAATATGCAAAATTAAAARAAAAATTAGAAATGTAATTTGTGCACAGCATTTCCTGGAAGAACTAAGTGCTGTTCAAAATAGGCCACTTTGTCCTTTGAAGGATCAGGCATAACACTTCTAATAAAATATCTTCTGAGCCAGAGAACCAGGTTATAAACTATCAAAAACGCTCCTTGCTTCTTCTGAGGAAGTAAGAGGAGAGCAGATGAGGACTGACAACACATTCCAGGAAAAACTGACCATCAAAAATRTCCACCATTCTGAAGAATGCCAAGGACAGGGAGGACTTGCCACTGCCAGTGCGACCACAGATCCCAACCTGCAAAAAATGGAGGATGTCACTTACTCACAGAGTACTCACTTATTCACTTACTCCTTACTGCTTACTTCCACCTGCAGTTCTTTTGGGAAAGCTGCACTGGATTGTGCTACTGGTGAGTAGAAAGGTCCTTCCCAATGGCAGATGGCACACCAGGAAAAACACAAAACAGAACAGCAAGCACACTCCCCTTTTCTGTACCTCATCACAAGGACTTGTCCCGGGAGCATTTCAGCATCTTGACCTGGATGCCAATGACACTATGCTGAAATGTGAGATCCTCTTGTGTTTTTACACAGTTCAGTCTGATGTCCCTCTAATTTATCTGCCATTTAGGCTTCCTTTTATGCAAGGAAAATGGACTTGGAAAGACATGGGATACTCAGAAGAAAAATTGATCCCAGCCAAGAATAAGCTTTTAGCAGTGTAAGTTCTTGATCTGTGCCCAAGGACCTCAGAGAGGACTGTAAATATATGTATCTGCCAATGCAAATTGTTAATCTTGTTCTTCTGCCACTTTAGAAAGGAAAGCTCAGAAGGATCTGCACAGAATGAGGAGGGTRGGCAATTGCTTGACATGGGTACCTTTTGTCCTGGTTTGATATAGGCCTTCACATGCTTCAGAACAGGCTTCAGGTTGTTTTCATAGCGAACACACAAATTTTCTATCTTGATTTCCCCCTCCTGGGGCCAGTCTTTGGGGACYTGAGAAGGATCTGAAATAGTTACAGAAAAACAAACTGAAACGAGTGCTGCCAGAGGGTCACCCTTTACAACAGTCCCCTTTCCCCCCCATCTCTCCTGGCTGGGCATCTTCCTTTAAGCCACTGGAGAAATGGAGCCCCAGTTCCCTGCCAAGGGGAGGCTGAGCTGGGAACTGCCTGGCAGGCACTTGGCTTCCAGATCTCCACACGTAGGGAGAGAGGGCAGATACTAAAGTCTCTCTTGGCATTGCAAAAGGGAGAWGCCAAATGAGCAGAGAACGTGGTGTCAGAGCAGTGTTAGTGTGGCCCTGGGTCAGTGACCGGCACAGGAAGGGCAGCCTGAGGAAGGAAGTYGTTACTGCCACACAACATGAGCTGTTGACATTATCACAGCTTGTGTTTCATCCTGATTTGCAAATGCACAGCAGGTTCTGTCTCTGAACTAAGGAGCTTGGCTTTTCAGGGAAGCTTCTTGACCTACTAGCCTTTTCTTGCGCTTCAACCACTTCTAAAGTAGCAGTCAAAGCCAATTTGAAGTGGTTTTGACTGCTACTTGTGTGTGGAGCACAAATTCCGATGTGCAGCTCAGAGAAGTGCTGCTTAGGTCTGATTGCCAACAGTGGCCCTATTCCTGTAGTCCCCATCTGCTACAAAAATCAGAGATTTTGAAGTATGTGACATTTCTCATTTTTATCCTTATTTTTGTTTTCTAAGTAACTTACATGGATGTTTTGYTCATTTCATCTGTAACTGTGGTATTTTCTGATTGCATTACAGGGTSCTGCTCTGTCTCCCTGGCMTCTGATAGGATTTTTTTTCATGTTGACTCACATGAGCAACATATTTTCACAGCTTCTTTTATCTATCCTTGCCACTCACAACAGTGGCAGTTCCTACACCTCAGTGAGAACAGATTTTGGCCAGTGAGGTGTACATTTTGTATGACCAAGTCTACCATTCTTTCACATTAACATGTAAAGCCCCAAAAAGATTAAGAGCAATACCCAGGTAGCCTTCGTAGTTCTCCGACTCCATGTTCAGGAAGCTGTGTACTTTTTTCACTGCACCCATCTGCACTTCCAGRTCAGCCAGGTTCCTCACTACCCAGTTCAGGTAGTTGGTTATCTGCRTCACAAAATGAAAACAAGGACAGGGTTCAGCCTTCTTTCTGTTCATCTACCCATTTGGAAGTGAAGGTTGGAYACATTTGTGAAAATCCTTGGCCTGACTCAGGCACAGTTGGTCTCTTTTTAACATTACAAATGTTCAAGATTCAATGCAACAGCATCAAATGCATAAGAAGCCAATTATATTCCAACACAATTCGCCCAAAGACAGCAATTTGATGCTTGGTATTCTCATCCTTGGTTTTTGAAGGAGAAGTATGGGAGAGTTGTACCCAAACTCTGTCTGATTGAGGGAATCTTTTGTTTTCAGCATCTAATACTCAGCACTAAAAGGTGTCTTCTTTAAGCACACAAACAGAAAAGAATCAAAATTGAAAATTTGTTTGGAAATATTTCCTATTATATATATTCTATTCTTTCACAGACTGTAAGTAAAGATTAAGAAAGTTCACYATTTGCAAATATATTGAAAAGATTTTTATGATAAGTTCATTTCTGAATATTTAGATAATCCATTTCTCTCTGTGGAAAATATTAGAAGTTTTTAACATAGAAATATATGAGGAAAAAAAGTTGTATCTGTTCAGCAATATTTCCTTCCTGGTTTTTATTCTCATTTGTGATGAAAAGAATTTTATCAATAGTTAAATCAATTGTAAATGTATTATTTTTAGTAGGTAATTGTTGATTATTAGTTCTCTAACACTACTCAGTAGCTTAGACAAATTCTTTTCTAGGCAGGACTTTCTATTTAAGTCTGAAAATTGAAAACTTGTTTCCTAAGTCTGTATTTAGGTGCTTCTGTGAAAAAATAGAACTGATCAGAAAGAGTTGATTGCCAAGAACCCTTAAAACTTGAGATATTTTATGTACTTGAATGAAGTTTTASAAACTTAAAAATAATAACACCCTATGCACAAACATATTCAGAGAAAGGCTATGCCTTTTTTGTCGTGGTTTGTTTTTTTTTTTGTGAGTACCAGATAAGGACTTCATTAAGAATAAATCAGTCAGTCTCATTTCTTTACCACTAACCTAATACTGATGCAATAAGCAAAGAGTAAATAATTTCCATTGAGATTCAGCAAAAATAATTGTTAATTTAGAGGACTTGGCTGCTTTCTTTGTCCTTAAGAAAGAGTTCTTGATGGAGTATTCTCTCCTTTATGTTCAGAAACCTGCTTATTTGATGTCCAGCTTTTGAGTTAGGAAGTTAGAGAAATGGGAAAGTTTGCAGATAAACRAAACATTGAGGAACTGCTGCTTGCAGTGGCTGCTATCCTAGATCTGGCAGATTTGATAACACAGCCTGGCACCAAAAAAGCTCTGCCCACTACCTCAGGCTTCATCACAGTTGTGCAAAGGAGTTGACAACGTTTATAGAAGAGGAGGGAACAAGCTCAGGATGTCC
The DNA here is from genome assembly GCA_902810485.1 of Alauda arvensis. Taxonomy (NCBI): domain Eukaryota; kingdom Metazoa; phylum Chordata; class Aves; order Passeriformes; family Alaudidae; genus Alauda; species Alauda arvensis. Next base: position 396,578 of record CADDXX010000587.1, read on the forward strand.
ACTGTAAACACAACCTTAGTACAAACAGTTTGCTCTCATCCAGGTCCAARTACCAGCCCTCTCTGAGCTTCAAAGGGGAATTATTTAAAAAAMCCCTGATGTCAGGGGACAATGATCCAGCTGCCTTCAAAAGTTCATCAGGGTTATTGTGGGCAGGAGAGAGACAGGTGATCACTCACTGCCTACAGCTCTTCTTCATCCGTTGTGCCAGACTTCAGCACGTGCCTGTTTCACAGGAATGAGCTGTTTGCAAACACAGGCTAGAAACAAAGAAGCCAAGGATGATAGAGACATCCTGGCGCTTCCAGATCACTGCTAATGAAGCAGCATGGCCAGGAATGTTTTCAGAGTGAAGCTGATGCCCTGGGACTGATTGTTGGCAGATTCTCACACTGTTGCAACAGCAGCACAGAAGGGATCTAAGGTCACCCTAAGGCAGCTGCTGAGGACGTTCTGTTGTAGCCACGGGCTCACTAGAATTCATGTGCAAAGCCAGATCTCAGGGCTAGACCCACACCTTTATCCCTCCCTCATACCAGTGCTTCAAAGCAGACTTATCTTTACCATGCCAGCCATGGTTTCAAAAGTTCTTCCTGCCACTATCATCATCCTGCCTTTGTTCCCACTCTGGTGGTTAATTCAGGAATACTTCTACTCTCTGTGGTGATTGTCATTCACTCTGTGCTCATGATGAACACTCAGTCTCTCTTGCAGCCAGGTACACTAAAATACTGTTCCTTCTCCTCTAAGGACAGTGCAGAATGAACCAGCTACTGGACCACCACAACCTTGCCATCCCCAAGTCTATCTCCTGTGCATTCCTACTGCTACCCGGCATGATGAACCATGTCCACAAAGGTCAGAATCCCCAAATCCATTCATAATTGCATGGACTATCTTGGGCATCTCAGTAATTTCCCTCCAAGGGCAAAACTTATAATTCTGTTTCTTCAGCAATTATTTTATTTGGTCTTTGGTTAAAGATGACCCAGATGATGACAATCTGTATTTCCTGGCAGGTTTTGCCATATAGAGGTAGAACCAGTGCTGTATTGTACAAAACAGAGTGCTCAGCAGGTCCTCTTAYGCATTTTTAATTTTCCTGATCCACTTGGGAGCACACAGGGCCTGGGAATGCTTGTGTTTTTTTAATTGGCTCATAAAACCTGAAGCGAGTCCAAGTTGCCCTGAACTCTCTCAGCTTTGGCTCGAGTCCATTATTTGCAGGATTCTTTTTTTCCAGATTATGAAAGCTGGGAGATGACCATGTACACATGAAAATGTTATAAAATCAATGTGTTGGTCAGGAGGTTCTTACACTTGGGCTTGGCACGTACCGTCAGAGCGTACAGGAGACCCAGCCCCACGAACCCCGAGTGTGGCCCCTCAGTGATGGAAGTGACAGCAGCAGTCAGGACAATACAAGCACCCAGGTAATCCTGGAATGAGAGACAGGGAGACAAAATAGGAAAAAATGCAGCAACCAGAATATTTCTTTACCTGTGGAGCAGTCCTGCTTTACCAAGAATTGTTTATATAATAACACCTGGCCCTTWATTTTGGTTTGTTGTTTCCCTGGAAGAGGTCATGGTTGTGATGCCCAGCCTGAGCTACTCAAGGCAACTTGCTGAACAGTAGTGAAACAGGCCATTAATTGCTGCAAATTCATTTGGCCTGGATCATCCCATGGTGGCCACCCCAAAAAGAGCAGGGATCAAAAAATCTAATACGCGTATTAAAATAAATCATGAGAAGGATATAACAGTGACATTCCTAATTCCCACCACTAAARCAAATCAATTCCAGTCTCTCTACTGTCCTTCAGGTCTTCTCAAGTATGAGTTTGCCTCCTCAAAAAAGGAAATATCATTGACTTCACCAAGTCCAGGAAGGCTTTYAGTAGAATTTATACAGGTCATGCACATGTTTTATTGGCAGAAGCTTTGCAGGAGCTGGARCCCATTTTCTTGATGTTTACCTCAGGTTTGAAGTACATGCCACATGTCATTGCATGSAGTCAAAGTGCTGATTAATGAGATATAGTTGGTATTCCCACTGTCTCACTTCTGCCTGCATTACATTTACTTTGGATCACATTTTCCATTCATTTTTCTCCTCCTGTCTGATAATACCCTGTCAGGAATCTTTCCTTCTGAGATTTGAAATGAGGGCTGCSTAGTTCATCTGTCTGAAAAATGTGTTGTTGAGCAGAATAGAGACTCAAATTTTAGGGGGAATGGCTTCAAACTGACAGAGGGGGGAGTTAGATTGGGTATGAGGAAGAATTTGTTCCCTGTGAGGGTGATGAGGCCCTGGCACAGGTTGCCCAGAGAAGCTGTGGCCACCTCTTCTCTGGAAGACCAGGCTGGATGGGGCTCTGAGCAGCCTGGGATAGTGGAAGGCATCCCTGTCCATGGCAGGAGTTGGACCTGGATGAGCTTTAAGGTCCCTTTCAACCCAAACCATTCTGTGATTCTGGGATTCTGTGGCTCACACCTATGCAGCATAATGGTCTTGAGTCTCCATCACCAGCTAGGACAGGATTTAAGAACTGCTATTAAATCCCACAGACTTTTAGATGATCTTAGTACCACTGTGCCATTAGGCAGAGCTAGATGAACTATTCCTTGGCAAGATCACATTATTTCTAATGCTCTGATGAGACGAGGTGTATTGGACCAAATTCATTCTGCAGGTAAGCAAGTCTAAGGCTGTGAGACATTAAACACGCTTATTCCAGGATCAGCTGTTGCTCTGTTATTTATCTGTCTTAGATTTGGAAGCAATTTCAGCTGATCTTGGATGCTGTAAGAGGCTGAAAGCTTTGAGAACATAATAAAAATGGAGAATAACTGTTGCTCCAACAGGAAAAGGTATACAGCCTTTGATGTGAAGATTAATTGTGCCTGTTGCTATTTATGTGCAGCAGAATCAGGCCACTGCTCTGTTTATTCACTTCTCTTTCTATTTCAGATGAATAAGGGAATCACAGATACTTTGCTTGCCTCTTCTTGCCTTAAAGATCTCATAGAAAGTCCATCATAGAGAGCCCCCACAGAACCCAGGAGCCCATATCACTGTCAGTGGCTACATTGTGCCCTGCTGTCATCTTCTTTCTAGAGTCTGGTTCTGCTGTCTTTCATGATATCAAACAATAAAACCACAAACAGTATGGCCCTGCAAGGTTTAGCTTACAACTGTGGGATTAAACTTGCTGCTAGAGAGACATTTCAAGACCTGGGAGATCACTGTGCCTAAAACAGCCCTGGCAGAAGGATGGCACAGTTCACAAAGCCACTGAAAAGCCATGTTCTGCCTTGAAAGCAGTTCCTGCTGTGGCAGGTCTGTGGATGCTGCACAGTAGTAGAGAAAGTCTTGTTTGAAGTTATGTAAATGTTTGTTCTTGCACTCCCTTCAGATGCTAGACAGCACAGCAGCAGAAGATGAGGCAGACTTGTATTTTCTTACTCCTGGCCAAGAAAGCTGAAAAAAACCCTCTGGGTTTAACATAACAATCCCGATCTATTTTAAGGAACTGTGTGTATAATCTCCTCGCGAGATTAATGCTCGTTATTATCTTCTCTGCATCAGCCAAAGTCTCTGTTTGCTTCCAAGGTTTCAAAACCATGGCTGGGACAAAACTGAACGTACCGTCCTGACCTCCAGCCATCTGTTGGCAGCTGACAGAAATAAGTAGGCAATGTTGTTCGTGTCCGTCAGCTCCAGCATACGCTGTTTAAATCTGGCTTCGTGCCTGCCAAGACCAAAGTTGTCACATTACAACACATTACACACTCACACACAAAGGGGTGAAGCATTAACTCTGCTCTGCCTTCCCTCCCCGCCAGCCCATAACTTTTTTCCCTTCTGTTTTTGCTGAAGTTTGGGTTAAAAGCTTTTCCCTAAGAACGAGGATCTACTGCCACAGCTCCCCACAGCCAGAGCAACACGTGGAGCAGAGAGGGATTTGTTTGACAAGAAATTCTCTKGAACTAGGGCTTGGACCAGAGACTGTCCCCTCAAAGAGATTGTATTGCCAGCATGCTGGGACAGAGCTGATCCACTTTTTATAGCTGTGGATTGTAGTCCACTCCTCCCACAGATGAGTGCTGCTGTGGCCCCTCAGCTCCTCACAGGCCACTAGCAAGGGCAGGGGACTCCCGTCAGCTTAAATCTGATTTCAGAAGTTACCTGGCCAGCTGCAGGGATCTTTAACAGGGGTGACATGCCTAAAGTTTCAACTAATATGGAGGTAGAGTGATCTGTAAATCAGGCCTTTCAGCTACTCAGCTCAGCTGTTTTCTCAGCCAGTCACACTTTGCCTGAACAACTGGGAAACTACAATCAATGACAGCTATAGCTCACCTCTAAATCAGAAAAATGAGTGGTGTTACCTCCACTGTCACTTGTTCCTCTCTCCCCAACATGATGCCCACATTTAAAAACCAGTGCAAGGATGCCAGAGCACTGAGGAGCCAAGGTACACTTTGGGAAGGGGCCGGGGAAATGTCCATATTGGTACAAGTATATTAAATTCATAGTGCCTTGCACAGTCAGATGGAAACAATTTTGTTCCATATTCTATTGTCTGGTGAATACCCTCACCTGATTAAACCAGCTGAACTTCAGTTAGCAGCTCAGTGTCTGGTTTATCTTCCATTTCAAATTCTCCGGGCCCTGCTGTGAAGCACTGCTAATCCCTGTTCTTCCAAAAACTTCCTTTTCTTTTCCTGTTATTTCCTGCTGCTATTTTATTTCCCTCTGCACAGCTTATAAACATGACAAGCAACCTCCCCAGAACAACTGGTGACAGTAAGGATGTGGGCAGGAACAAGGATGCACAGACTACTCTGCTCATCCGCTTTCCTGGCAGCAAAGCTCCTGCTCTCCTAATGGAAAATCTGACACACTCAATCTGTGTTTTCATCCACRTTCAGCTCATCTTCTGGGCACTTTCAGACTTTTATCCTGTCAGATGACGAACAGCAAAGGTCACTGAGATTGCTCTCTGATCCAACTGCACTGCTTTGCAGTAAGTTATGTGAGGAGCTGCTCAGTTTTACCCTGGAACATACTGAACTCAAACTGCAGAGAATGACTAACAGGACCATCAGTAAATACAAGCTTGCAGATAATAAATGCAGGAGACTTCARGTTTGGTGGGCAGTGGAGCACAGGCAGGGAAATTAAATGGCTTAGATTAGCACCAGAAATCCTGAAAAACTCAATTGTTGTGGTGTCCTCAGGCTGCCTTTTGCTCTCTGCCACCCAAGCCCACATTGCCTTTTTGTGAGGCAAAAAAGAGCTGAACCACTCAGAAAGTGCTAAGCTCCTTCATCTTCYTCAGGAGATAACCTCAGGTTCATAACCTTCCTCAGGTGATGAAAGGCCACTCTGAACCTCTTAAGAAGTACTCAGCATACATCAGCATCAGGTCCTAATGATGACTTCCTGTTTCAATACATCATTCTGTTGATAGAGCTAATTAAAGCATTTCCTGTTGATTACTGGCTCTCACCTCTTCAATACAACTATGTTTTTGCTTGTTCTTCCACAGGCATTACTGCAAAACTCTGTGCTAATAGCTGAGGTCCTAAAGCTCAGCTTGATGTGAGGAAACAGCCTTAAGCTGATCAAATAGGTGTGGAAATGGCATTGCAGTGGGATCTGCTCTGGTTTGGAATTCTACATAGTGCAGAATGGGTGCGAGGTGCACTTACTGGGAAAAAACCTCAAGCTGGCACTTTGACAGAGTCATAACGATAATGGAGTGAACATAGGAGAGTTTGTAGTTTGCATACCTATATTTCATGTAGTAGAGAGAAAACATATGCATGGAAAGCTGGCAAAACTCTCAGGATCTTACAGAATTTATTTTTCAGTTCTGATTAACAAAGGGAGGTTTTACAATATAAAGATCAAGTTCTATTCTGCTGCAGATTTCTTGGAAAGTCTCTCAAATTGCACACTGCCTTTCATTTGGAGTGCCATAATGATGTCTCCCTGCTTGGGAAGTGGGTTAAACACTGCACTGATTCAGGGACACTTGGATACAGCAATGGTTTTAAAGGAGCAGTGCCTCTGCCTGCGTGGCAAAACAGATYTCCCTGCAGTCCAGGTTAAAGGCATGGTTAAAATAGACTCATTAGAAGTTTAAATATCATGTCCTAAAAATGTGATCATCTTTAATTCGGAGGAACACCAACACATGTTACTGAAAATATGCAAAATGTTTAASAGGCATGACAAAGCAACGGGAAAAAAATCTATTCTCTTTTTTTGAAATAGCTTAATAAAGTCCTTCAAATTCAGCAGTTTGCCCTCAGACACACTCCAAGGAAGCTGAACAGGCTGGCCTGACCCCCAAACCTCCCTCTAATAATTTGTTTTACAAATTTTACCCGAATGCTCTGATGGTGGTAAGGCCTTCAGCTGTCTCAGAGAAGTGACACAGCAGAGGGAGCTGGGTGCTGTCATCAAGTTCCTGGAGGTCCCTGGGAGTACAAAAAACAACAGATGCCCATTACAATGTAAACATTTCTGTGTGTAGAAATTCTGCTGCACAGCAGACAAGGATAGACATTTTATGTATTGCAGATAGATCCTAATTACCTTTTATCCTCACAGATTCTGATAAATTAATAATATTAACTTAAATTCAAAATCATTGATTTTAAACTTTACAGCATGTTATTTGTGACTCTTAGGTAAGGTATATGATAGGGTCTGTGTATCAAGAAGATGATACATTTTATGATTACAGCTGGCCTAACAAAAAAAGCTGTATTTCCACATAAACCTGGCCTCATTTTCTATATCTGGAAGTACCACAACATGCTGAAAGTAAAATACTTCAGATTATAGCAGATCTTCTCTTTGTGCTGTTAACATTGGTTGTAGCAGAGGCAGCACTGACAGAGAAATAATATGAGTGATAAATTTCCCTAATTACTCAGCAATGGCACTTCCAAGACCTGCATGGAGCAACAATATTTATGTCCAAAAAGTTCCAGTCTTTTAAAAGAGGAACGTTTTCCAAACCACAGAAAAAAAATTACATCTTTCTGTAACACTCTGCCATTGGCATAGCAGYCAGTTGTACAAACAGAAGAAAGTCCAGATCATTAGAGATTAAAACTTGTTATCAAAATCCTAGAAATTTTGCACACTATATTAGATAAGCTAGGAGAAACAACTGCTCGATGTTACTGAATGTTGCAGTGCACAGAACTGAATTTGMTGCTGATGTTTTGATGATAAATATCTTTCAAATTTATGATGGAAAACACACAGACGTTTTTGAAAGATGTAATGGAAAATACAACAAAGAGTCAAAGTGCTGCAAGAAATACTGTAAATATTTGCATTTCTAAAAATTAGTGAGGCTTGTATGCCTGTGAAGGACTGCATGCAAGTGAGTTACAAATACTGGCTGAAGTTATTCCTTCATCTTACATTTCCCAAGACTAATTTTTAGGAAAATAAATTGGATGTTTTAATTTCTATTGTTCATCAAAAGAGCACAAGTCACATCTGAAGTGATTTAAAAGAGTTTAATTTAACAGAATAATCTGAGAGTGAAAATCATGTCTCCTGATGTGTCAGCCACCTTGAGATCTGGTGTACTGCCACATACAGCTCCAGTCTGGAGGTTTGGTGGGACAAGAACAAGGTTTCTGAAAAATATCAGAGATGTTAAGCAAATTATTCCAGATTTAAACATTTCTGGTTTGGGAAGTCTGATTTTCTTATAAATAAATCTTCTTGTAAGATTCTGGCTGAAGASAAAAGACTAATGGATTGAATTTAAGAAAAAACTTCAAATGGACTGCTGAAGATGTTTTACAAAATTACAAAATGAATTTAGCACCAGAAGCATGGCTCTCTTTTTGCTGAAAAATTGTACTCTTTACACCCAGCCAAACCACACTTAATATGAAAYGTTGTACAGTGGAAATGACTTCCTGTGGAGCTTTCTTCCCCAAAATGAAGGGAAAGCCATGATTGATGTTAATCCAGGGAATTATTTTCTGTTCTCTACTAAACCTCAAATGTCAAAGAGGAGTTTTGACCAGATGCAAGCACAGCTGATTAACAAACTTCATGTTCATCTGACTCTAGAGCCAAAAAAATCCATTCAGTTGATGTTACTTCCTCAAATACCCCATTATAGCCAGATCAGTTGGAAATATTTCCCAGTTCAAGTCTCAAACTCACGCCTCAGAATCAAAAGCAGGATGCCATGGCCATTTCACCCCTTTTTAGCTCCTACAACCTCACATTCCACCACAGTTCTTATGTACAATATTTCATGGAGGAAACTTTCAGGACAGTTCTTTAATACATACTTGGAAGCAACCCTGAAGTATTTCTGGATGAAATAAAATGCTATGCCCAGGGGCACGAGGGCCACAAGGAACCATGGAGTGGCGTAGGAGATCATCCCAATGGCTGACAGGCAGAGCAAGGTGGATCTGGTCAGAGACTCCAGCGTGGGAGGGATGTGCTAGAGGGAAATGAAAAACATCCATGACGATAAAATCCCTGGTAGCACTGCCATAAACCTTTTCCTGTAAGAACAGTGGAATAATACTACTACATACTCATTGATACTCTCCTAATATCAGAAGTCTTTCTGTTTCTGTGGGTCTCATAGCCAAATGTACAGGGGTTAAAAAATGAGTCAGTAGGTTTTTGTTTTCTAAAGGTCAATGTTTCAAAGATCATGAGGAAATGGGAGCCATTTCCACCTCATTTATATATCAGGCAAAGAAGAGAAAATTGTACTTGATGTGCCAGATATTTAGAGAAGTAGAATGCTCTGTCTCAGTCTCATAATTTTGATTCCATGTTCCCATCAACCTTACATTCAGGATTATTGTTCATCCAAAACTTGTAATGCACAGCCATAGTGAAAACCCTTCCTCTCCCTGAATGCTCTAAATCCACATATGCTGCCAGCCRTGTGGAACATTTGTCACATCTACTCGAATATATTCAAAGTTATATTCTATTATGTTTCCTGTTTCAAGCCCAAAATATGATGTTTTCTTAATCCAGATCTACCAACAGAATCAACCAGTCTGCATATGAATAAATTAAGAGCCACCAACAGCCACTATATTTATTGTAATGGTTACCTGCCCTTATTCCTACAAATGTGTGTACTTTTACTTTGAGTGTCCCTATTATCATTCCCTGGTTTTACTRTGTCTTGCTCTACTGAATATTTTAGTACAGCATCTTATTCAGGATCTACATGAAAATTTGCAAAGCCAGGATAATAAAACAGAATATATTGATACATCTACCTGGTCAATGATATTTGTATCAGCAGAGAAGCGATTTAGAATCAGCCCCAGTGGAGTCATGTCAAAGAACCTGTGGGACAAATTAAAACCAAAAAGTAACCTGTGGAGGAATTCCAGTTTTGGATTAAAAGCCCAGTCAGACAGAAGGCAGAGCTGCATACAGCCATTGTCTAAAACCAAGTAATAAATATGAATAACATATTAGATCATCTTATCTCCATCCTAACTGTCTAAATGCTTCTTTTGGCACTTCCCCCTGAAAAAAAAATTTGTCTCCTCTTCCAAAAATCTGCTGTCTTGTGTCCTGATCTTTCCTTCTTGCTCCATCAGGATTTAAGATCCCTTCCAAAAATCACAGCCTGTTCCTGGCTGCTGCTCAGCCTCTTTCTAATGGGCAACCCCAGATGTTTCATGGAGCACTGTGATAAATTCATTTGTTATTTAGGCATCCTTTTGGCCGTCCTGCTGCCTGTGAGACTCTGAGTATTGTGCACAGAARAAGCCTTGGTGTCCACATCATTGGACACCATGGCCATTGCTCAGAGCTAGGTGCCCTGGAGCCTGAATTGCCCTCAGAGCTCTCCTTGACACCTCAGCCCTGAAGGGGTGCCAGCTTTCTGAAACACTTCAGCCAGATAAAAAAACAGGGGCAAAATTTCGCATGTTCTCTCATGGAAYGTTTTCTGCCCATGATTATCTCTCTAATTATTTTCCCTTTTTAAGGCCTTGAATGAAACAGATCAAATACAAGAGCTTTTCCTAAGAGTACCCTGCAGTTACAAAGAGGACAGGTTTTGACCATGTAGCTTTTTAAGGACATCATTTTTGCTGTACCTGATTGGYCCAAGGATGATCTTGTTGAGAAGATTGTGGTGTAGGTTCTTGGCTGCTGTGAGGCCCATCCACTCCACAGTCAGAGATGTGATGAGGCAAAGGACAATCCCAGCTCCAGAGAGGATGCTGAAGACAGCTACATGATAAGTCTAACAGAATGACAAAGACATCAGTCCTAGAAATAAACACCCATTTTTCTTTTCTGCTAGGAAATTCCCAAGGTACCTGGTGCCCATCAGCTACTATATCATACCTCTTGTAATACATAATTATATATAATCTTTGGGAAATAAAAGAACCATGATGGAATTGCTGTGATGGAACTGCAATTCATTAAGTCCACATAATTAGAAGTTCTGGCAGTTCTAAGATCCCTCACTCTATTCTACCCCTCAAGACATTGAAATGGTAGCTTAGAACTGTGAAGACTGATTATGGGGACAAATACAAAGGACTGTTAGCCACTTAGGGAAACTGAGTGCTTGAACCTCTCAAGAATTAAAGCATTTGAGAGATGTTAGAAAGTTCCACTTTACTAAGTTCAAGCATCATTAAATTCCCAGAGCAAATCCTAAACTGATTTGCCAACAGCAAATATAGCACATTTAAGCCTTCAGAAAGTCTAGTAAGTGGATTCCAGTGAGATATTGTACATGAGTCAAATTTACAGCTATAAGCAGATTGTACTTAAGTATTACAATTGGAGATTTCCTTATTTTTTTTCTGGCAGGACACTTGACAGCCATTACTTAGGAATGGTGAATGAATGTGTGGTCATTGACTTAGAAGACCAGTTGTAAAATCCAGATGGAAAAGTTTAGTGTAAGGCTCRTTACTTTGAAAGGCCAATCCTCAAATCTGCTTCTGTTTCAGTTCTGAATGGTCAAAAAGATTGATAAAATTTGAATTGCCTTCTTTTACCATTAAGAATCCACCCATCCTGTATAATAATCTACCTGTCATTCCAATCCAGCTGGATTTTAGATGAACAGCAAATACTTACTTAAAAACATATTTTCTTCCATTTTTTTCCCTGTCAGTCTCCAAGATCTGGCTCACCTTCCCTGTGCTCTTATCCTCATCAGCATTCCTGGCTTCATTTGCATTGTCCATGGATGTCCATGTAGCAAGCCAGTAATCTATGGCCACGATAACTGAGTGTTTCAACAGCTTGGAGAAAATCATCAGAAAGAGCAAGAAAAATCCTCCAGAGGTCAGATATCTCCAACAGGTTTTCCATGGCATCTTTGTCCTGAGCCTCAAGACAGTTGACATGTTATCATCTTCATCTTCTTCCTCTTCCTCCTCTGTGACTCAGATATTTGATCAAGTTAGTTTGGATTCAATAATAACTATACCTTGTTWTAGTGGATTTGTTGGCTTTTTTTTTCCCTTCTGCTTTGAATTTAAATTTTAAAGTCAAAATTAAATTTGTCATTTAAGAACAGCAAACATTTCAGACATATTTTCATACGACTTCCCCTGTGCTCTTTAAGCAATTMTATAGTTTGCCAATCTTTGACTTTTCACAGTTTTGTTAAGAAAAAAGTTTTATAAACCAAGCTTTCACTACTTATTATTTAGAGCAGAGACCAGACCTTTGCCAACCTGTTCATCAGCTTTTATTATAGAGTCAGCAGAGCAATTTGGAAGATTTTAGAAAACTCCCAAACCTTTCCATCCAGACTCTTCATCATCTGTTTGAATGAAAAAGTTCAATTTTCCCTTCAATCAAGAGTACTAAAATGATAATTAATCACATTCTATTGAAATGCAAATGGTGGAAGACTTCTACTGTGGAAAATACATATTTCAGAGGTGTATAAACATGAAACCTAATTTTTTTTATCCCAGATAATAAGAATATATATCTCACAGCCCTACAGGCTTCAATTGAGGAAAGGAAATGTTGACATGCTCTTGACAGCTTCATCTTTTTTTTTTCTTTACAATTTTTTCTGTTGTTGTACTTCTATCTCATCCATCAATACTCCAGGCACTGTGAGTCAGCAAAGAAATTAACTTCTTTTGATACACCTTTATTCTGCATGATGTTTATGGAAATACATGGAGAACCCTTTAAACAAGTCCTRTTGTAAACAGGTCAAAATGTTGGACTTTCCACAATTATTACCAGGAGTCTTCAATAGAGTCACACTTTGCTGCTAAGAACTGCCAGCTATAAAGGTGGAAATGCAATGAAAATGGTATTAAATAAAGTGAAATTGAAAAACAAACCTTCATCTTCATCTTCCAGTTGTGACTTGGATTCTCTCGGGTACATGGCCCTTCTAAGGGTTTTTCTCTCAAGAGTTGTCTGGTCAGCTTCCATATCCTGAAAGAATTAGGTCATCATTGTTATTATTAATCAATATTGGTTTTATTAATTTGATAAATCATTTATTGATTTTAGAGCTCAGCTGTTCACCAGTTGTAGTAGTACTTGCAGTAATCTCAAGAGACTTTATGTGAATCATTTAAGTCACAGAATGGAAAAACACTGTATTTTTCAACTTAAATTTCAGAGAATTCAGCTTTGTCTACTTCTTTCCCTCTCTCTGCCATTCTTTCATTCTCTCTCTTCTGGAATGGTAAAAACTTCAAATACAGTCTTTAGAGAATCCTAAATGTTCATGGCAATAACAGAATAAAAGGATAAGAGATACCATAGGAAATTTCTGGGTCCAACCCTTGCCCCACCAAAGGATCAGTTGTGCACCACATTTCAAAGGGTTTCTTGGCTAAGATGTCCTTACAAACCATCCAAGTGTGTGGATATACCACACACTTCCTGGGCAATTCCAGCCCCTGAAACTTCTTACAGGTCATGTGCTTTTGCCCTAAAGTCAGGTTGAAGACTTGCTTCAGACATGGTTTGGGTTTTTTTTTGAAATTGAATGACAAATATTCCTTTGCAGAAAAGTCATCCTTGCCATATTTACCTTTTCCAACTCTTGATCTTGGCGATTCATCAGAGTTTTCCAGTGTTCATATAGCTCAACATCCTTGTTTTGGATGTCCTTTAGTGTCCCTTCTCTAAGCACCATTCCATCCTTCATTGCTATGATCTAGGGGAGAAAGCACCCAGCACTCAACAWCACAGACACCATAATGACTGACCTGGATCCTACAAGATATGTCTCACCATTAGAGATGATACCATTATGCAAATTTCTGTCTTCATTTTATTCAATATTTTATTGAAAACTTCTTAAGTTTGCTGGCACAGCTCATGAACTGAAACTCATATGTCATGCTTTCCTGCACTTGTATTGAAAACATTGAAAAGAAGGGATAGACATAATTGCAATTAAATCAAAATTCTCCAAGCCTTTTAATGAACAACAACAAAAAAAAACTACTTGAATAATGTAAAAATAAAATAGCTCTTCCTCTATAAAATCTGTGTTGAAGTGGCAATTAGCACATGGCATGTGGAATCAAGGAGGGACTCTATTGCAGAGAAAAGTAATAATTCCATTAAATGTTATGGTGTTAATTTCAAGTGTACATTAAATCCTTATTAATCATCCTTATTAAATTTTCCCCTGGTACCTCTCCTCTTACCCAGTCAGCATGTGGCAGATATTGCAATTTATGTGTCACCAGAACAAGAGTCCTCTTGTCTTCTTGCAGAAACTTCAAAATCCCTTCCTGCATTAAGTGATCACTTAAGTGAATGTCCAGTGCAGAGAATGGGTCATCCTGCCATCACATCAAATTGAAAAATATTAGAAAAGGATACAAAAGTGAAGTTAATTCCTAAAAKAGTATTTTTAAAATAGAAAAGCATCTGTCTTTACTGATGTTTCATCTCTGTCTAGTGACTAGGACCCAGTCAGAGGGCTACACTCCAGTGAGCTGGAATCCACTGCTCTCCAGTTCRCAGCAATGGACTCAGTTTCATTTTTTGTGTGTTGTGCTGGTGCCTCACTGACAGTGCAGGACCACCAGAACTGAAATTTCCCATCCAAATTTGAAAATGCCAGGATCCAAAGCGAAACTTGGGCCAAATTCTGATGTGAAACTGGCACAGGAAAATTAAAGCAGAGTTAGCAGCTCTTCTCATTTCCTCCAAACTAAACTACAGACATGCTTGGTCTTCACTTTGAGTGAGTATGGCTGGAARTAAGGCAACATTCAGATAAGGATATCAATATGCAAACACTTTTTCTTCAAGAAGTCTCTACTTAGTTTTGAAGAGGCTCAAACAGCCCCTTCAYGAACCTCCCAAAATTCTTAATATGCCCTGAAAGTAATAACAGAGAAGGGAAAGGCTGTCCAACTCCACAGCACTCTGCAGGAGAGTGCTGAGCCCTCCAGACTGTTCATTATGGCTTCTTATCAGAAATCCTGCTGATAGTAAGTCACCACTGAAAGCAAAGAGAAATTAAGACAATCTGTTCCACTCTTCCAGTGGTAATCTGTGCAGGAATTCCCACCTTCATCAGTCTCCCAGAATGTTTTGAAGMTGACTCTTATTTCCTATCTCTATAATTTGGTTTTGGAGATGAATATAAGTCCGCATAGGTCTTCTAAATAGAAAGTAAATATATGGAATTACAATTTTATTACTAACTTTGCACATTCCRTGTGAAAAACAAAAATCTTACCAAGAAGACAATGTTGGTGTTCTGGTAGAGTGCTCGAGCTACACAGATTCTCTGTCGTTGGCCTCCACTTAAATTAATCCCCTAATGATTCAAATGGATCAGAAATAGGCATCTTTGAATAAACAYTATGACAGGCCTCTGGAAATGTGATTTTTCACAATTATAGAGTTCCATTAAAAATAAAAAACTTCATTAAAATGCTAATTCTATTGATAAACAAGCACAGTCCTCATAAAATACCAGAAGAAAAGTTATTATTCATGGGTAAGTGTAAATTAGGAAGAGCTGCTCTGAGCACAGTAGGCTTTTTAGATTGAAAAATGTAACCAATACCAGCATCAAATTCAGCAAGCAAAATATGGGAGACTTTGATCAAGAAATCCCATTTGARAAATAGCTGAAGAAGCWGAAGAGATTTCAACTTYTTTTGTAGTAACTCTTGGTGAATTAGTTATTGACCAGTCTGGCAGCCCAGTGCAGACTAGAACTATCTGAGTGACATCAGGGAGTGTCTTCTTAATACAAAGGCCAAGCAGAGATTAAAGCATTCACATTATTTACCCTTTCTCCAATTTCTGTCTGGTCACCAAATGGCAGTAAGTCAATATCAGGCTGCAGWGAACAGGCATCTGTAACAGCCTTGTACCTGGAAAAACAATGTGGTCATTGCAATTGTTTACCCAGCCACCCAYTCTGCTAACACAAAAACCTCCAGGTAGATGTCACCACAAAGTTTTTATTGCTTTGTGATGGCTGGATAACTGTAAAAATAAGTAGGGCAAAATGATCACTGAGAACTAATCCTGGAGCATTGTAAMTGAAAATTACATTTTWAAAAATKACATTGTAAAAAAATTACATTTTTATTAGAAGTCTTTATTGGCAAGACTGCTTCTTAATTATGTAAATTATAGAGTACATTCCTCCCTGTCATGGAGTTGTTTTGTTAGACTCTAGAGTGTTTGAAGTTATTTTCCACTGAGTTTTTATTCTTCCCCCTTTAAGTGCCTCTTCATTTTCTTTGGAGTGAWATTGCAGGACAAAGGATTCTTACAGTGCTTCTGGTCTTACCAGAACCAGGAAACCACTTGCAAAATTTTGACTTTTTTTTTGGTGAGATTTCTGGGTCTTTAGCAGTTGATCTGCTGATGAGCAGCTGGGATGAGACTGAGTGATGAAATCCAGCCTTGTCCCTTGAAGCTAGTGAAACAAGCTACTGGATGCAGTGCCATCTGATCCCTGAAATTTTGGTGCTTTTCTGGATTTTGAGGTATTTGGTCATGGTTAGRTTTTATCAAGTCAGAATGGAGTCATACATCTTAACACAGCACAGACTGAGAGGAACAGGGGGTATTTACAATAACTGAAAACAGAGTGTTGCCTTTGAAAATATCAGCAATTTGTTTTCCTGAAGTCCAGTCACCTTTTCCACATTTGTTAATTGACCTTTTAGAAGCAGGTGCTGGGTAGGCATCACAGAAGCTGTGCACCTCAGCTTTCACACTTCCTTCTCCTGTATTTCTAAAGGAAGAATTAAGGCCATTCCCTCGAGGCACCCCATTTTCATAAATGATGATTTTGGAAAGTGCCTGCTCCAGCAACTTGATCACAGCAGGATTAGCACATAACTCAATGGAACATGCCTAGAATCCCTGTTTCCAGAGTTCTCTGACAACCTTGGGCTTCATTAGACAAAASAAATATACATAAGCAGTCTCCAAAAATGGGATTAATCTCACCTTGGAAATGACACATATGGCTTCAGCTGCATTCCATGAGAGCCACTGCCACTGTGGGATTTCTCACAAACATCTCATACACATGCTCAGGTTAGAGGAGCAGCCTAACTTAAACCAGAAACCTTCCTCTGAGGGGAACAAAGTCAGGTTGGCTAAATCCACCCCAGGTTTAGCATGCAATGATTGATTTAGAATTTTTAGAATCCACAAACTTCCTCCAGAAGATGACAAAAAACCCTCTTTAAAAGGAGCTACCAGGCGTTTTTGCAAGGAGGTGGRTATTTACCTCTGCTTATTAAAGGGGCTGCCAAAGATGATGTTCTCCTCCACAGTGGCATTGAGCAGCCACGGCTTCTGAGCTGCGTAAGCCACGGAGTACCTGTTCCTACTGCAGACAGACACAGAGCTTTAGTGAGAAACAAAGCACTCACACTATGAAATGTCTGATAATCAGGTTTTTTTAAAGTTAATTTCATGAATGTGCATTCAGAAAAATACAGGGAAACAAAGAGGCAAAACAAAGTGAAGGGAAGAGTTTTAAATTCAATTATTTTGTTAGAACAGCACCCACTCTCTCCCCTGATGGCAAAATCTACACTCTAGGTTGTAKTCTATTCTACTATCACTGGCTGGTACCTACCTCAATCTAGTAATTGCAATTCAAATCCAAAGGCAAATTGTAAATTATACTAAGAAATATTAAATTCTCACAGGAATAGTTATTTGGCATTGTTTTTTTAACATCAAAACATGGAGTGAAAAAGCACTGTTCAAATGGCATTGGCACACTTTACTTGCTGCTTTCTGAAGTGAGATTATTTTATGTGGCAGCACATATAAAATACTTTTTTCTCAGTGAATACTTTCTTTCCTTTCAATTTATTAGATCCTCAATCATATTCAATCATATTGGAAAAGAGGGCAGTTAAATACAGATAGGGAAGGAATCACTGTAGCCTCCCAATGATTTATTAGACATTAAATGTGTCTAAATTCCTAACGACATTTGACAATAGAGGCATGAATGTTTTTTACTTCTGCCTGTTTTGCCAAGATACAGCAGCAAAAATGGTCTTGGAATTTCAGACATTTTTCTGAGATGCCCAAGGTGATGTGAGGAAGGAGGTGTGAARYGGTACCAGCTCATGGATCTGAACACTTACCATAGCATCATGGAATGGTTTAGGTTGGAAGGGACCTTAAAGATCATCTTGTTCCAACCCCTGCCACAGGCAGKGACACCTGCCACTATCCCAGATTGCTCTGAGCCCCATCCAGCCTGGCCTTGGGGATGGGGCAGCCCCAGCCTCTCAGGGCAACATGTGCCAGGGCCTCACCACACATACAATAAATAATTTTTTTATAATATCCACTCTAAACCTCCTCTCTGTCAGTRTGAAGCCATTCCCCCTTGTCYTGTCASTYCAGGCCCTTGTCAAGAGTCTYTCTCCAKCTTTCCTTTAGGCTCCCTRCCTGTTCYGGWAGGCCACAATAAGGCTCCTTTCTCAATCTCTTTAATGGTATTGCTTCCAGCAAAACTTTTGCTTAGCTTCATTTGTAAGCATGTAGGATTTACTACTGAGAGAGAGGGTGCTAAGGCAGGAGAAACAGCTGGTTAGAAGCTGTCAGCAATATCCCAAAACTTCCAGGAGTTTTAGCCATTCATACACACTCGTATGAAATAGGTCCTCAGGATTATGGGGCAGCAAACCATGGTGTGGCTCCCAACCACAGCTCAGTGTGCCACTACCTCTCTGTCATTTATGATATACTTTTAGTGGGGCTTGTCCTTCTTTTAAACCTGGAGCAAGGGTGGAGTCCCTGCTTGGCTTCAGCTGGAGCTGAGCTGGCTCCCTCTGTGCCCTGCTCCATCCCATCCCTGGTTAGGCACCACGGGGAGCCCAGTCCTGGGCAGAAAACTCAAAAACGTGTGGGAGGAGACACCTAATGATGCYTCATACATAGAGATCCTGTCTTGCATGACAGGGAGCACACTGAACTCCCACTGAGCGTCTTTCAGATGAGACAGAGGTAGTGGTTCACTGGCTGGAGAAGTGTGGGATCCACTGGATTTGCAAGACCTATAAATTAATCCCACAGTAAACAATTATCAACATGGTAAGGAAATATGGAGATGGCTTAAGAAGCACAAAGATGAGGATTTGGGGAAATTCTGATGAAATTAATGAGTGTTTTATGATACACTAGAAAAGAAATAATACCTTCTGGATGCTTCAAAAGAAGGTTCAGTTTCATTTACACTGTAAGTTATGGTAAATGACATTTAGTAAGCRGGAAATATAAAGAATAACATTTTGTGCTAGTTTTACATACAGTGAAACTGGAGTTAATTACATAATTTAAGGACTCAGCATAATTTTGGGTTTTTATGTCCTTGAAGGGAAAACAAACAAGGTATAAGCAAAAGCATTATACTTTTCTAATTGTGACAGTTTTGTATCTACAAGGCATGATGGCTAAACAAGCAAATTATGTTGTTAGAAAATGTATTAAAAATGAATATGGTATCATAAAACCTATTAAAAATTAAAATATTAATATTGCCTGGCAAGCAATAAGTTAGCTTCTCCACACAGTTCTGCCAGTGGCCTGCAGAAGTTGGTAACTAGTGTCAAATTTCCCCTGGAGTAAAGATGAGCTTTGCAGCTACACTRTAGGATCAGAACAGATTTTGAATCTCTTTGTAGCACTAAGGCTGTGCACAGCCCTACAACATGTAGGTTTTTCTTGTCATTCTCCTCTTCTTAAGGATCATATCCTTAAGAAATACATTCTGAAGAGCATTCAAATGGCAGCAATGACATGATTGATTTTGCAGCTCCCTCTGTTTGTTAATTSACTTTTTAACAGTGCCAAGACCCTGGAATGGCAGGGAAAGCAGTTTTGGACCAGTGGTGATGATGCTCATGGTGATGAACATGCAGCACTGCAAAGTGCAAAACCTAAGAGATTATACCAGGTAAATAGAAACAGGCATTGGAAGGGGGTAGAAAACTCATGTTAAAACATTATTTTCCTGACTTAAAAAAAAATCCATGAATCGTGTATTAAACATCTTCCCAAAATTCCAGAACTGAGACATGTTGTTTTCTGAGCTGCACATCAGCTCTCTGAGGAATTGGATAATTCAGGCCTCCTAAAATGCACAGTCTGYGTTTTCTTCATACACTAATTGTCAGAGAAGGTGCTGCATCAGAGGGGAATAAGCCTCAGAAGTGTCAGAGAGCCACACATTGAGGCTCAAAACAGACAGCCCTTTACTAAAACTTGGTCTCTCATTCAGCAGAAGCTTCCAGTCTATTCTACAATGGAAAAAAGTCAAAAGAAAGCAAAAGATGGAGTCTAAGGAGAGATTGAAAAGGGGCWGGGAATTAGGTGAAGGCAAACAAGAAGAAACCCTAAACTTTTGTCAGGAGCACTGCAGTGGTTGAGAAGAAAAAAATGCTTTCAGGTTTAAGTTTGGGAGCACCTTCTTAAGTACAAGTTATCAAAAACTGGGCACAAGCCTTGCAAGGCTCCTTGCAATTCCATACCAGATTTAATATGCTTGCCATTATAACCAAACACAGCATCTCAATGGGCAAGAACTAATTTTAGGATCTCAGTTTCTTAAACCCTTTTTCCTTGGTTAGAAATTTCACTCCCAGCTTAGCTTGACAAACAGACTTTGATTCTCAGAAATTATGAATGAGATTTCTGTGAGAACCCACATTTACCAATAATCCCATGAATAAACACAGAGAAGACCCTTARTGAGCTGGGGCATTCACAAACAAGGGGATTAAGTACTTGGTTTTATACTTTATTACCCTGCTGAATCTGAGAGAGTGATGTGATTGCAGGGCATGGGAGTGGGCTGAAATTGAAGCTCCTGAGATTTCTAAAAAGGGTATTTWATTTGCCTGAAGGGATTAGAATTTATTTCTTCTAATTCATTTATTTATTGAGATGTGGCTATTTATACTGATTTTTAGCTGTACCATAAAATATAYATATTGCCCAAAATGGTGTGTGGTAAGTTCAAGTCTGAAATGGTAGGAAGGACCAAATTAATTAGTCATTTTTATAGGATTTTGAATATATCAGATGAAAAAGGGGGAAAAAAAGGAAGAAGAAATCAATTGAAATCAAGGTTTTAAAGAAAAGTAAAAAAGACCCCTTGTTGAGGTTTAGACACTTTCATGGTAACTCAGAATGTTTTTAAATGGATTAAAACATTTCTAACCAGGCCCTGATTCCCTCATCCTACAAAGTAACRAGGGAGGAGAAGAAAGGTAYACAAAATCTCTGGGATACCCCTGTGACCACAGAATGAACCATTTCCTCTGCTAATATAAGCAGAAAATTAAGGCAAGATAAGGACCAAGCATCTACACAATTCCATCCAGGATTTTAGAGGAATTTAGGCCTGTCCCTGCATCCAGAACTRGATCCAGTTCTGCTGGGTTTGGCCACTGATGTTTATGTGGATGATTTTTTTATCCCTCCAGTGCTCATCCCTTCAGTGCTTTSTGTGAGCTCCTGTGTTGTAATCTTYGGGTGAGCACTGTACTTGGCAATCCTTCTGAGGGGAGCACTGACTTTTCCTAGTATTTRTCACATCCTTCTGGATACTTGAGGACAAACCAGGCCATTTTTGAGGATCTATTTCAAAGTTYTTATGTTTCCTGAGCTTTTCACTTAGTACACCCAAGCTGTTTGCACAGAAACCATTTCAATGTACAAAAAACCATGTAGCAAGTGAAAGGTTTCCATTTAGCCCCTCTTGGCTTGGCAATCTGAGAAGATGATTCTGACTGTTTGGCTTGATGTGCGAGAGGAGAATTCATGTCTCTGCATAACTCTCACAAATTATTTCATAATAAATAGCTCTCATCTGAAACAAGCTTGGCTGAATGACTRCACCAAGACAGCCCCATGCATCAGTGTCTAAAAAGCTTTTCAAGCTAATTGCTTACTGGGAAAACAAAAACCCAGCTCCATGTCTAAGAAGGTCACATTTCTGGACCATGTCTCATATAAGTRGGAAAAACTGAGACCCAGCCCATAAGATTTGCCCTGGCCAAGATCTTTTACAGAAAGATACACTGCCATGCTTTATTTCCCTGAGATGCCAAAGCAGTGACAACCCTAGCAGCAGGACTCACAGCCCTCACTGCAGTCAGCCTCCACAGCAACTGGGTATTTGATTCCCAGTGAATGCCTTGCAGGATTGTCCCAATACAACTGGGGCTGCAATCTTATCCATGCTCACAATTGTTGTTACAGCTGAATTTGTAAAAGAATTCACCCAGCCTGCATTTCATCCCTGGATCAGTAGCTGCATTAGTCATGCATGGAGAATCACATGGGAAGGGACTTAAAAGAGTAAAAACGACCTTTATTATGGTTTTGCAAAATACAGGAGCCACTTAGTTAAATACCTGAAGGATCCTTCTGTATTCATCTGTCTGCCAGGCAGTCTGAAATTACCAGCAAAATACAACCATGTTTGCATCAGCTATATCACAATTATAATGTGCAATGAAAAAATCTGAGGTGTTSGCTAAAACCTGAGTTTCTTGGTGTTGTGATGATGTACAGACTACCAATCAACTGACAGCATGATTCTAGCTCTTGAACAATATTAAACTTAATTTTTTTTCACAACTAGATTTCTCGTTTTCTAATCTTTCCAAGGTTCCAAATCTTTATCTAGGAAAAATCAGAGTCTTTCTTAAATATTTCTTTCAAAAAAATTTTGAGAATCATTTCAAGGTACATTCTACTTACTCCTTTTATTTTTTTTAACTATTGAGGAAAACCAATACCTGATTGTGGTATAAAAACTTTCACTGCATATCTCAAAGAAATTAACTGTGGTAGGTCACATATTCTTCTTCCTTCAAAGCCTAAATTCATTTATAATTAAACTAAATTTAGTGTAGCCTTGGCTTCAACTGTACCTGCTACTCCAGTGAGATCATAAGTTTAGAATAGCAGAAAGTGAAGTATAGCTAGAGAGCAAAAATGCCATGGATACTATTACAGGAAAAACAAAAAACATCCAGTTTACAACACTGCTGTAAGAAAAATATGACAAAGAGGTTTACTAGTCAAGGGATAGGGCAACAAAATATTGGTCTCTGTGACRAATTTCCCTCTTTTCTCAGCAAAAAGATAATTGAGAGGAGTTTGGCTTGGTAGTTTTAAAGAAACAGAACTGATCTTTAAAACCAAAGAACAAGTCTTGGGGTTAGAACACATCACTTGCACTGTGTCTGCCCTGCCTAGGCTTGAAGAGTGCTTGCTGCCCCACTCAGTTTCTGTGGGAAGTTCTCATTCACTGGTTCTGAATCCAATCCTGACCTCATGGGCAGTTSTCCTTTCAGAAACAGCTTTTGCCCAGCCTTTACTTTTGAGGTGTTTGGTGTGTTCAGACTGCTTTTTGAGTGTATTACTGTGAAGAGTGACACTGTTCCATAGGTGAGGCTTGGGTAAGTACCAGGGAAGGAGAAAAGCATTGCTAACATGTAATTACATTGTTTTTCTGCCAGCAGTAGCAGCAGCTCTGAGTGGAAATACATCCTTTCCTTTAGGCTGGCATCCACTGGGCTGGAGAACTCCACACATTCACTGGTGGGTACAGGAAAAATGTGATGATGCTGACTTCAATCATAGTGAAGTGAAGCCTATTTGATAAAAGGAATAGCCTATGCTTTCTAGCCAGGTCATTTGCTAGGCCAGTATATTAGWTATTAATCACCAGACTAGCCTCTTTCCCTTCCTGGGGCACCCTGCTCTGCCTGAGTTTGCAGGTGATGCATTCCAGAGAGGATCTGGGTGATGGTAATCACCAAACATGCAGTTCTGAGGCATGAAGTTTACATTTCTCACAGYAAATCTCCTCCTTTAATGAATACAGCAATTAACGGCTATATAAACATACTTGCTCCAGTGAACTTTTCCCTCCAGGGTCTGCATCTCTCCCAATATAGCAAGGAGAAGTGAAGACTTGCCACAGCCAACTTGGCCCACAATCATTGTCATCTGACCTATAATAATAGTAAAAACAGCAAAACACTTTTTAAAAAGAGGAAAAAAAAAAAACAAAAAAACAAAACCAGTTATACTCCAGTTCACAAGGCCCAGCTAGATTCAACTCCAGAGCACTTAAACTGATTCAATAATTTTTTTAGCATCCACTACATAAATGGGCAATATTGCAAGTATTCATCTATGGAAACATTAATGGATTGCAGTAACACACTAATCTCCAAAGGAATGAGACTTTTGCTCTTACCTATATTAACATTTGTTTTATGGGACTGTGTTACTCTGTGAAAGTTATTTGGGGTGAAATGATATATGGTGGGGAGTGATTATTCAGCCTCGAGCTTCATGAAAATTTGGGCCAATCTGATGAATTACCTGAAATGAATTTGGGCCAATCTAATAACTAAACTGAAAGAAGACCCWTTACTCTTCTCTGCTTTTCTGTACTTCTCCTTCCCCCCCACACAGACACTTTCCTACCTCCAGTCCTACTCTGCAGTGACACTGGTGCTTCTCAGATCTTCCCATAAACTGATTCAACTCACTAACTGTGCTGGCCAGTGCATTTCAYAGACTCACAGGATGTTTGTGTTGGAAGTGACCTTACAGATCACCTCATTYCATCCCCCTGCCATGGGCAATGACACCTTCCACTACCCCAGGCTGCTCAGAGCCCCATTCWAYCTGGCCTTGGACACTGCCAGGGATGGGACAGCCACAGTTTCTCTGGGCAACCTGTGCCAGAGTCTCACCACCCTCACAGGGAAGATTTCTTTCCTCATATCCAATCTAAACCTTTTCTCTGGCAGTGTGAAGAACTATTATAGAACTATATTCCCCCTTGTCCCGTCACTCCCTTGTCAAGAGTCTTTCTCCATCTTCCTTGTAGCCCCCCTTTAGGTCCTGGAAATTTTCCAGTTAACCTTCTCTCCAGCTGGGAAGCCAAGGGTCTTACAAATTCCAAAGGAGGCAAACTCTGGTTCACCCAGCCCCCGGTGAACCCATGGCCTCAGACTGTAAACACCTTGGAGCAAAGACATCCTGCTGGTGGCACTTAATGCTACATGGAAACAAATCATACAGGCTTGGGAATTACTAAATTGCCATGTGACATCAACCTAAAGTAATACTCTATTTTAAAACAAAGCCCTTGATAGGAGATCAAAAKAAAGCATAAGATTATTTAATAACAKGAAATGCCAGCAGACAGTGTTATGAATATTACAGCATTATCAAAAAACAACAAAAAGAAATTRAATTATTGTTGCTGTTATTATTAATAATAATAGGAAGCAATATTTGCTGCTTTTCACACTTGCTATGCAAGTATTCCAAAACAAACCAGCATTTTGTAAAYCTGTGGAATCCCTAGCCAAAGACATTGAGGATGCAAGAAATTATAGGAATTCAGCTTGATAAAAAGAAATTCATTGAGAGAAAAAGTAATTAAGGACTTCTTGATAGAAAAACTCCATCTTCTGAATGAAAATAGYTGTGAACTGGAAGACTATAATGTTGATAAATGGCTGAAAAAGTATAATGCATGAGTGTTGGTGAAAATAACATACTGAGTTAGATGAACCCTTGGTTTGAATGAGTCTGGAGTTCTCCATCTTTCTTTTTTTTTCCAACTTTTCTATTAAAAATAATAATGATATTTTTTCAACCATTTTTTCATGTTTATTCTGACTTGACTTAGTTTGTGCTATTATAGAACTATATAARCTATATAAATATATAAAAGCCACATAATTTATCTGATGATATTAATACATTAACAATACAGCTCATGACCTTGTATACACTTTAAACCTCTATTTTTTTTCTTATAAAATTCTAAATGTGTACCTTTTTGCATTTCAAAACATCAAGAAGTGGAATTAATAACAATTTGACATTCTATATTTCATGTTTAAGGTATGCTTTTATCCTACCTGTTGGGATTCTAATGTTTATGTTGGACAGTGTAGCYAAACCACTTCCCCATGAAAAGTATCCATTGGTCACCTACAAAACAATTACCACAAATGAGATATTTAAACACAGGAGGGGAAAAAATTAGAATKATTAATTTAGATTCAAAAATACCTTCAAAAAATAAATCTATGATTAATAGACACAGTGTGGCATGGTTGTACACACAGAGAAAAAAGCAAGCTAAGTTTGTAAAGATTGCCAAACCCCAAAAACCTGTGAATAAGAAAAAATAAATACACAAATGCATGTAAGGCAAGAAAGGGATGATCTTGAACTGAGCTCTGTTTACCAAGTACTTTTATTCTGCCAAGTATGAGACTAAAGACTTGGACATTAGATTCATGATGCCATGAAATAACTGTAAAAACTGGTGTGAAGCTCACTCTTCTCASTCTAAATTTGGCTGAAGTGTTAACTTATTTAAGAGCTTGCCCTTGCCATGGAAAATTTGAAATAACAACAGCAACTGGGCACCATCAGRTGCTGTTGCAGGAGGACCAGCTCCCTATTTTCATGAGAGAAAACATTTTCTAAACCACCTTAATGGCCACATCATCAATCTCCACAGGCCTTGGCTGCTTCCTTGCTGGCTGCTCGTAGCTTTCCAGCTGATACCTCAAGGGCTGCCTCCTGTTGATGGCCTTGGTGTGCTACACAGAGAGAAGTGAAAACAGGAGAAAAGTTGGAATCCTCATGAGAAGACAGCATTTGGTGCCCTTGTAAAGCAAACAATTCCTTTCCTGACACTATTCCAGCACAGGAGAAGCAGCCAGTGCTTTTCAATACAGTGATATTACAGATACACCACTGTCATGCACACATCTTAAATGTTTTAAACACCCTTAAATGAAGCACAGATAATATTGGGATWTTTTGCTTCCCATGCATAACTGCCCCAAATTTCATCTCTACTATCCTCCTCAAACCCTCTCCCCGTCATCTACACTCTCTGTAGGACTAAGCAAAAGGTGGACAGGACAAATGAAATAAAAGCTGAAACAATCTCATTTTTGTTTCTTTTGTTATCATTTTTAGCCCAGAAAAACAAGAAAGGTGTTGTTTCAGGTTTGCAAGCTAAAATAAAATTTATTTTGTGCTAATCCTTTCTTTCTGTTGCCGTCTTCAAGTTTCAGTCACATTTCAAATTGTACAGTTTGAAACTGTTGAAATATATAACTCCAGAAAAAAGTCAAAATGAAAAAACCACCTTTTCCCAAATCATCTTTGTTGTGGTTTTTTGTCCTCAAATTTTACTCAAATTCACTCTATGTTTAGTACTCCAAAAACAGCATTYTGGAATTAGTTCCTATTTCACGAAGATTGGTGCTGGTTTTTTCCACCTTAATTCTGAATTTCCCAAAGCAGGAATTGCTCCTCCCTAAGGATGCCCAGTATAAGATGGATTGTACAAGCAATATACAGTACAAACCCCATAACCACAAGAAATCTACCTGGRCCTTCTATAAAAATGAAGAAGGTTGAATTTTAGTCATATTTAATTATGTTGGCGTATTATGGTTGGTTCAGGTTGTTTGGGGGGCTTTTTGCTTGTTTTTGGTTTTGTTTGATTGGGTTTTTTGGGGTGGGTTTTTTTTGTTTGTTTGTTTTGGGTTTGGGTTTGTTTTGGTTTGTTTTTTGTTTTTGTTTTTTTTTTTGCTATTGTCACTTCACAATGCTTAAATCTGTTTGTGGACCCTTCATGTCATAAAAACCACAGAGATTAGGATATAGAAGAGGCAAAATTGGTCAATATTAGAGCCAGGCTAGAAGTAAAGCTCCCAGGCTCTGTCAGCTTGGTCACTGGCTTTGTATGGGGCTATATGGCCTCTCTACTTTGAAATCATAAAGCATCATAAAGCAGAACTTACAAGTCCTGTGTGCTTCTTACAGGATTCATAAGGTACAGAGCTGTCCCCTCCTCTCCAGCTGTCATCTCCAATCTCATCACTYAGGAGAAACTCATTCAGCTTCTGTACACTTGAAAGAAAACAGGGCAGCGAGTTACATAAACCCAGGTTTCCAGGAATACATTTCCTTTTTTGTGCAGTCAYGCCAGCAGGATTTATCAGAAATGTTCCAAAAGAAGTTCATGGGATACTTTCATCTGCCACCCTGATGGCAAATGAAGATTTATGTGTGTGAAAGAAGGACAGATGAAAATAATTTAGCATTGTACTGGTAGCTGGGAATGAAGAGCAGAGCAAGTCATGAGGGTGCCAAGGGAGTTCCATGGGAATGGTTTCCCTCTTGGCAGGCTTATCTCTTCTGTGCCTTTCTCAGGCTGGTGCAGTCAGGGTGCAGAAGTAAGTCATTCATCCATCTCCACCCTCTGGAAATGCCAGGGCAGTGGGTGCATCCTGACACAGCTTTTGCATCATATAAAAAAAAAAGACATTACACCTATTAGAGACTGTCCAAAGGAGGTCATGAGGATGGTGAAGGTCTGGAGGGGAAACTATATGAGGAACAGCTGAGATCAGCTGGCTTGTTCAGCCTAGAGAAGAAGAGACYAAGGAAAGACCTCAGTTCTTCAGCTTCCTCACCAGGGGAAGTGAAGGGGTAAGTTCCACAGCTTCTTCATGAAAAGAAGTGAAGGGGCAACTACTCTGTGATCAGTGACAGGACTCAAGGAAACAGCATGAAGYTGTATCAGGGAGGTTTAGGTTGGGTGTCAGGAARAAGTTCTTCACCCAGAGGGTRATCAGGCACTGGAACAGGCTCCCCAGGGAAGTGGTCACAGCCACAAGGCTGACAAAGTGCAAGGAGCATTTGACAATGCTCTGAGGCACAGGGTGGGATTCCTGGGGTGTTCTGTGCAGGGCCAGGAGCTGGACTCMATGAACCTGGTGTGTCCCTTCCAACTCAGCATATTCTRRAATTCCATGTTTCTATGCACTGCATGCACACAGGGGCTGGGTACTGAACACCTCAGCACAGCCATGGCCRGGCCTGGAGACACACAGCAACTCTTTGCCTAGCTCTTAAAATTGTCCTCTGAGAAATACAGCACACCGTTTTAATTCATTCTTCATCACTGGAGGATTTGATCCTCTTTTTGCGCCCCTTCCTTTCAGAGTGCCATTAGCACCTGGGTCTTTATCATTCCAARGAAGGGATGAACAAAATCACACACCAGTCATGGTGAAGCTATCACTTTGCAAAAACTAAAATTAAGGTGCATTGGGCCAGAGACTGAGAAAGCAGAAGGACATATGACTTCAGGTTAGTGATTTGAACAGTAATCTGCAAGTGGGAAAGTGGTCCATCTCAAAGCCAGTCTGTGTATTTTGTATTAAATTATCGATAMGTCTTCAAGCCACAGAGAGAGAGGTTAGCACAAAAGCACTGCTATTGTCATTATTTCCTCCTGCCAGCATGTCTGCTGCTATCTCCTCTCTTGAACAGAAAATTAATGTGCCACATAAATTCTAATATGTTTTCATATCAGAATTTCAGTCTTATATAAGGGGCTAMGCAAGAATTTATTTTCTTGCAGAAGATACAAGACCTTGTTTTGATTATGCACCTAAAATGATATCAACTCTTATTTTGCATTTGAATGAGGTACCCTCAGAAGTTTTAGTGGCACTAAAACTACTCTTGAACAGAAAATTGAGATTCTGMCTAAAGTATAAGCTCTTAATCACAAAAATAATAAGCACATACTTGTATATGCATTTGATTGAAGATAGAGCCATGGAGTGGCCAAACACACATTCTTTTTCCTTCACTTGGGGGACATGATATTCATGGGAGAAAGATGTTAGGAAATGAGTTTGACAAAGGATGCAGTTTGTTTTGGCAAATCCGGTCTTTAAATATTGCCCTGAGGGGTGGCCAGCAGTGTTAAGGAAAATGTACACACCATTTTGATATTAGGGCTATGCTAAACATAGTACAGAGATGGAGAGGCTTGGATGATTTATAGAGGAGATTTTCCACTACTCAGTAATAATTTTCTACCTAGGGAAAATATCTCATGTGGCCCGGCTCCTGCTGCTGCTTTGATAAAAATAAACTCTGTTTAATTATTTTTGTTTTTTAAAGTCAGTGTGGCACTGGAAAATGACAGCTGTGGAGCCCAAAGTCCCCTTGACTGCTGTGTGGTATTACCATTACCCACCAAAAAGAGGCARTGACAGCAGCAATGCAGTATCTTGCCAATGTGACTCAGCCTTGGCATGAAGGAATGATGTTTCTGGATGGGAAGGTTAGTTCTGTCTTCACATCCTGCTAGTGATTGGCATCTGACACTCTACTGCCAACCAGATGCCACTTTGCACCTCTTGGGACATCTTGGCAGTGTGTAGGTCTGCAGAACCACCCTATAACTGTGACTCTGTCCATACAGGCCACTGACACAATACCCAAAAGCCTGAAATTCAACTCATACCARTCAACTCCTTCAAGATTAAGTGCTCTATAGCCCAGCATGAAGGAAGCTGCTCTGTTGGGCTGTTTTACAGAAATAGATACCCAGAGCAGGGTGCAGGACATCAATAAATTYGCACTTACAGCCCAGTGCAGTTTATGTGGAGGTAGGGCTAAGCCAGTTACTCTTCCTTGCCTCAGCAGGGCTGGTCTTCATAGAGAGCTTCACACCAGGCTCTCTCACCCCTCAGTGCTGGCAAGAGCCCAGAGAGTGCCAGGGAAGAGCAGTGGTGGGTGGCCACAGTGTGAGAGGAGRAGCATCTCCCAAGGAAGGACAGTGCAAAACTGAACTGCCAAAGTTAGTGCAATTGTGAAAAGAATGCAACATYGGGAATCATAGAATCACAAAATGGCCTAGGTTGGAAGGAATCTTAAAGAGCACCTTTTTCTGACCCCCCCTGCCATGGGCAGGGGTACCTTCCACTATCCCAGGTTGCTCAGAGCCCTGTCCAACCTGGCCCCTTGTGTTCAAGGGGCAGTCACAGCTTCTCTGGGCAATCTGTGCCAGTGCCTCAGCACCCTCATAGGGAAGAATTTCTTCCTCATCTCCAATCTAAACCTYCTCTCTGACARTGTGAAGCCATTGCCCCTTGTCCTGTCACTCCAGGCCCTTGTCAAGAGTCTCTSTCCATCTTTCCTGTGGGCTCCCTTCAGGCACTGCAAGGCCACAATGAGGTCACCCCAAAGCCTTCTCTTCTCCTGGCAGACCAATCCCAATTCCCCCAGCCTTTCATCCCAGCAGAGCTGCTCCATCCCTCTGATGGCCTTGGTGTCCCTGCTCTGGCCTAGCTCTARCAGCWCCCTGTCCTTCCTGTGCTGTTTCTTTGTCTCTGTGTCATGCATTAAAAAGGAAGKGTCACTCTGATTTCTCTCACATCTTTCTCATCAGAGTCCCACCTCATAACACTCTTCCACATGCACAGGTAGAAACAACCTTTTCTGGTACTGAATGTAAGTGTTCAGGGGTTGGAGGAAGGAGAAGGACCACTTACCTCACGATGGCCTTCACTGCAAAACGAACCACGGTRGAGAGCAGGAACAGAGGCGTGACCAGGATGTGGAACAGTGACAGGGATGCAAATGCCTGGGCGGGCTGCAGTGGCTTTTCATTGGTGTATGCATAAGTCACAAAGGTCTGTCACATCAAGGAAAGARCATATCAAGACAAGGACTCTTGAACAAGCTGGACAAAGACAGCAAGCAAAACTTTTTTCTCAGCTAAGGCTAATAACTACCTCAGTTCACAGGGAATCAGGATAAACTGAGAAAGGTGTGTTCTGTTAAAGYGAAATAGATTTTAAAATCTTACTGGTGATTTCAAGAGGTTTACACATTGAAGAGTGAAAAAGTTTTCATTGTAAAATCTAGCATTTGATTACAGCCTTGTAGTTGACTTTAGGGTTTACAGAAAACACATAACCCAGAAAAAAAAMCAGTAAGAATCTAACAAATCTTGGGGCTTTTTTTTCACAGATGCAGAATTTTGGTCATAAATGTTCCAATTCTTGTACACACTCTCAGCAAATCCTGCCCTCAAAATCTGGTCTATGGAAGCTCCTCACTGACCAGCATGGCATAGTTCCTCTAGTGYGTGAGACTGAGACTTAAACCTGGCTACAGCACAAGCAAAATTTATTCCTCTTTAAACTGCAGCATACCCTTTCTTAAAAACTTGAATGGGGCCTCAAAATGCATTTGAAACAGGAATAAGTTCTGCTGCTAAAGAGACAAGAAAAGACACTCAAAAGCCCTTTCAAAAACAAGCTTTTCAAAATGGGTCTTCTTTCAAGTTGCAATTTCCTTCCTTCCTTCCTTCCTTCCTTCCTTCCTTCCTTCCTTCCTTCCTTCCTTCCTTCCTTCCTTCCTTCCTTCCTTCCTTCCTTCCTTCCTTC
>CADDXX010000587.1:428455-473509 GCA_902810485.1 Alauda arvensis
CCTTCCTTCCTTCCTTCCTTCCTTCCTTCCTTCCTTCCTTCCTTCCTTCCTTCCTTCCTGTAAAACATTCAAGATGTAATGATTTTTCTTTCTTATTAGAAAAAATTATTTTGCTCTTTGGTTTTACCAATCCACCTTCTGGGAATGAAAACTTCCAGTGTCATGCTCTCCTACAGTTGACAGGGGCAMCTTAGTTCATCTGCTGATTTTATGAAGAATAGGTCCTACAGTAACACTGGTGCCCTTTTTTCCTTTTTATACCCCCTCCCCCCACTTTCCTCTCACTTTTTAATAAGAAAAACTAAAAAAAAAAAAAACCAAAAAAAAACCAAAACCAAAACCAAAACCAAAAAACATATCTTACTGCAAGAACAGCTGCTATTGGTATGGCTGCATTCATGAAAACTGGGAAAGAGAAATAAAACAAGCGTCAGATTATAGGAAATAAGAAAAAACTGTTTTACAGTAAGTATATGACACTAAAACAATCCAGTTGTTTCCAATTCAAGAAATTAAAACACCCAAAAGGAAAATTAGTCTGCTGGAAGAAATTTCTTTCCCTGATAGTCAGAGATCTTAAACACACCAACAAACAAGCCATGGAATTCTCTCATTTGTCTACTCTASTAAACTAGGATAAAAATCATTATGTGCACAAGTAATATGAAACACAACTAAAACATTACTCAACCCTTCTACATTGCAGAAAACAATTTATGTGCAGAAAATATAATTTATCTTTGCTGCAGTCAGAGCTGCCAATATTTTCTGGAGCCTCCTTACTATAAAGCAACTCCTAACTGTAATGTCACAATGAAGGTAACAGAAAACTTACTGCAAAAAAAATCTACAATATGCATTTTATCATTCTGAATGTCTGTGTTATTTATTTATCATGCCTTTTTATTTTAATGACATTACACATAGACAAAAGTGTCACAGGCACAGCTGTATCTCTCTTTAGTTGAAGTTGGGAGGAATGTTGACATGAAAAACAGGATACTTTTCCAAGCACTAAAAACACGGTTACTTACTGGAAAGAGATGTATGGAGTGCAAAGGTTTTGAGGCTGGTGAGCTCTTTCATTCTCGTTTCTTCCACACTTGTACAAAATATGTGCTCCCAGGCATACAGCTTTAATAGCTTAATGCCTTTGAGTATCTCATTGGTTTTCTTTAATCTCTCAGTAGAATAGTCCTTCATTTCAAGAGAAAATCAGGGAAAAAATTGATAACCATTTGTAGTCTWAATGACAACCCTCTTTTCTCCTCACTTCTGTTTGTGATTTTGTACAGATGGCATACTGAGAAAAAGAACATAAAATTACATTTTCTTTGGAGGTATTAAAATATTTACAACCATTAGGGGAAATTAAGTGACCCTTTTCTGCAAAGAAAAATAACTCAAAACACCCAAACCCTTCAAAGAGAGGGTGAAACTCAGGGAGGTGGGTTAGCAGGTCACTGGTGTCCATAATAATAGACAGAAACCTAAATGTGTGTATTTGCTGATGCAAGAATCATTCTGGGATCCAGGTGTGAAAATAAGTGAGATAGTTATCAATGTATTTAGCTAATTTCCYCTCATCAGAAAACAGTAATCATAAGTTGTGGTAAAATCATGAGTTGTGGTAAAATCATAATCCAAAGGATGCTGTGAGTCAGAGGAAGTCAGAATAGAGCAGTAGGAAAGATCAAGATTATTTCCTAAATTATGCAAAGATAAATCCTCTGTACAATTTACATAGTTTATAAAAACTGACACAACAGGATTGAAGTGTGCTGGCAATTAGATCCATKCATCAATAATTTGCTTAATGAATGTTAAGATAAAAAGGATCTCTAAATATTTGGCAACTTAAACATCAAAGGTTTATTTTAAAGTTCAAAGGTCACAGCAATAAAATTAAACATTAGACAAAGGAGTAGAAAACATTTCTAATTGGTGAATTAAATGAGGCAGACAAACAAACTTACAGCACTGAAGAATTTAGATGTGAATAGATAATAATCCAGCAGTGCCAACTGATTATTAGAGAATACCAAAGCTTGGGCTGAAAGTAAAAAGTCTCTAGCCTTTACAGAGAGAAGTGGTGCACATTCTTGAATACTTTCCTGCTGTAATTTATCAGTCATTTGCACTGTTTGCTAGCATGAAATACAACATCTGCATGTGGGAATAACACCCTTTCATGGAGTGGAATTCAGACAAAATTGTGCTAGTTGGATTAAAAATATTCTTTGCAGAGAAGGCAGGTCAAGGCCCACATACTTTTTTGAGATTCTCTTCTGACACATTGTGAGGAAGGAAGAGACACTGAGTCACAGAAAAGCAGACAGGGAGGGACAGGGAAACTGAGGGATGGCCTGCCCAAACACACACAGCGGTTTTCACTAACTGCAAGAACAGAACCCAGAAACCCTGTCCTCATTTCTGGATCACTGAAATAATTCACTTACAAGAGTGCTCTTCTGAGCCTCAGCCAGCTTGGTGGCTATGAAGTACTGGATGGGAGCTAAGAGCACGATGACAGCGGCCCCGACCAAGGCGCTCACTCCCAGTAGGTTGTAGAGGAGRATCACACCCATTATGATCTGTGAACAGAAAAGCAACACAGGAAAAGAAAAAAAATGTAGATTTCAATATGCCAGAACCACACCAAGAGAAAAATGTTTGTTCTTCTAATAAACACTTAAATGGTTCACAGGAATCAGCTGAGCCTGTACTTCAGGAGGTCACATTTGGAAAGTGTGGGAAATAAACCCAGAAGTCTTTCTTTTTGACATTAACTAAATAGTTTGTGTTAGTGCCTGGTAGTTCTAATTCCAGTCTGGGTTTCCACAAAACTAAAGGAGCACTAAAATGATGGTGCTTGCCCCGAGGCATTTTACAGAGCTCCTGGCCTCAAGTCCTGTTTACACTAGAGCTCCTTACCTCACTCTGGAAACATTCAGAGGTCTTAGGGCTGTCATGGATCACAGTTGCATTCTGTTGTGGTGTCCCTGTGCAACTGCAGGCAGAGGGACATTGCAGACGGGCACTGAAGCACGGAGCAGATGTGCTGCGACTGACACAAACTGAGCTTGGGCATCAACACCACACAGCTCTAGAGAACGCTGCCTTAGCCCTGGAAAGGGTTTGGGAAACACTTCCCACAGAAGGTTACCTGGGAATGRCTGTGATGTGACTGCTGTGATTCTGGTTCCTGAGTTAATTCAAGCTCTGCTATATAAATATTCCTATTAAAAGCTCCACTTTGTAGTAGAGAGATGTCCTCAGTGATAAGAGGGCATACAGAATTAGTTGCATATCTCATACTTTTATCTATTAAACAAGCCTGTCTTTAAATCTCCTTATTATACAACATCAGAATTAACAGTCAATG
The DNA here is from genome assembly GCA_902810485.1 of Alauda arvensis. Classification (NCBI taxonomy): domain Eukaryota; kingdom Metazoa; phylum Chordata; class Aves; order Passeriformes; family Alaudidae; genus Alauda; species Alauda arvensis. Next base: position 431,841 of record CADDXX010000587.1, read on the forward strand.
GAGTTTAACATTTTTAAAGCAATATTCAGCTTTTCAGGCTCCTGTACTGCAAATTACTACGCCTAGCCACAGCAATCAGATCACTTGTTCATTTAATAACTTTCAAAGTATTGAGAGCAACACCTCCATCCACTTCCCAGGATATGAAACAGTGAAATGAAACCCTATATGTTTTTTCTAATTTCTGTTTCCATGTAGTCTTTTTTGCCTTTTTTTCATAAACTATTTCATGACACTCTAAACCCTACCCAACCCATTCATAGYAGCAATTACTGACTAATAAAATAGATTACTGATACAGTTTCAGGAAATTCAGTAAAAACAGATCTACTRTAAGAGTTGGTCCTACCCCTTTTAAAAATTCTTTCATGTCAGTGGGATCACTGAAAGGTAAAGACCATGCCAAACACACCCTGAGCTAAAATTCTAAAAAAGCTGCTGAAGTCCAAGCTTCATGGAAAATCAGCATGTCTCAGGTCATTAAGTCATGGGCATTTTTGAAGATTTCTTTCAAGCTAAATAATCTCAACCTTTCCTTCCTGCAGATCTGCCTCCATTTCTTTCCCAGTCTAGTTAAGAAGCTGATRTGTTCAGTGACTAAGTTTGCTTAGCTGAGAGCTCCTCTGGGCACTGTCAGTGTTCATGTCAGTCACAGAACAGGATTAAATTGCTGTTGGTCCTGCCACAAAACCCAGTTACAGGGGGACACCACAGAGGCARTGTTCAGTGCTGATGCCAGGTGGCAAAATAAAAGCAACAGATTTGTGTCAGCAGTGGAAGAAATATGAGCAGGAAAAGGATTGCAGGTTCTCACTCTTCAAACCACAGACATGGAAATCTTGCCAAAAAACCCCTCCCTCTTCACTGGCCCTTGAAGAAACACCTTTCCAGCCCTTGGGTCACCTTTCTGCTTGTTAATCTCAGTGGGAAGTGCAAGTTCCCCTCTGGATTTTGTAGCAGTGTCCCAGACATGGACTCTCCTCAGCCAGGCTGGAGGATCTCTGAAATCAGGCCCTGACTTGGATGCTCTACCTGAACAGGCATTGCCCACAGATTGGGGCACAGGAACAAGAACCACATCAATTGGTTGGTTTCTATGGCAACCAAGTTATTGATTTGTCCCAGTGTCATCTCTCCCATGGACAGGTTGGATGTAGAAAGCCTCAGGATCTTATTATATATCATTGCCTGTAAGAAAGGGAAAAAAACCAAAGTTATAAAAATTATGTAATTATAAAARAATAGTAGCAGTGGGATGTTTCAAACTGCATCATCAGCCTTTACCTAGGACAGCCCTTCTCCCAGTCTCTCACCTGAGACAGAGAGAGATGGAAACAGGGTGAGAGAAAGCACAAGAGAGAGAACTGACTTTAAAAGACTCCAATTCCTCTTAAAAGGTTTGTTGCTTAATGCAGACCTAAAATAGAACAAAAAATGACAACAAAATATCAAAATTTAGGAAATTGGCCAAAGAACCTTTTGTAACCAGCATTTGGTGAGCCTGCTTTGCTGTGACACTGTCTGTCAAAGAGATCCTTATTCCTGATAAGACAGATAAATTCATACTGTGAAGTTCGATCAGAGTGGGTGTGTGTTCCTTTGGGTTTCTCTCCCTTACCTGGCCATTCCTTTCCATAAAATCTGTAGGAGTTTAAAAGGGTTTACAATTAATCAGGCCTTATATCTACTGAATTTTAAAGACAAATATTGTGAGCCCAGTGTGCAGTTATGACCAAACACCAAACACAGAAGCTCCAAGAAAGTTTTTAAAATAATTTGTCCTTTTTGACCCATTTTCTTCATGAATTAAKTATATCCTGGAGAATTAACCAGAAATGCTTAGTGAATTAAGTCAGCTGCATATGCTCCTAAGAGTCCCAATTTTGCTAAGTGGGAGTCACAAAAAGGAGTCACTAAAAGGAAATAACCAGGTGCTCTTTCATCCCCAAGTCTGTACTATCTATCCTGGAGGAAGGAAGAAAATGTTTGAAGCAGCTCCATCAATCAGAGCAAGTACAAAAAAAAAAGAAGCCTCCATGCTGAGCTGATATTCCCATGGTTAGCTACATCTGGCAAAACATCAGTTCTGGCTTCTGGATTGCTACTGCTGCCTGTGGAGTTTGGTCTGTGCAGAGCCGTGCTACACTCCTCCCACGTGCTGGAGCTGCTGGCTCCAGTTCATAACCAGGCTCTCACTGAGGGTTAAGGGATGCTGGGGTTACAGACACAGCCCTGCAGATGAATCACTCCCATCCCACAGAGCTCTGTGCTAAAGGGCACAAATATCCAGAGTCACCACTCCTGATGCATGCACAGCGTTCCCATAAAACAAGGACGCTCTGCAGATGACTCTGTCCACAGTCAGCACAAGCAAACTCATAAGCAAATGAACAAAGCAGGTGTAGAGCCAAAATGACACTGCTGATCTTCATCTCATTGTCTATAARGATGTGTTTTTATATGCATGGGTCTTTTTTATGGGTGTTAAACTTCCAACAGATTAGAATGATGGGATTAGTTTTTAGCAAAAGGAAATGCTGCCAGCAGTTTGCCAGCACTGCTTTGTCCAGCTTTCTGTACAAAAATACACCACATATCTTCTCTGAAACCATCATTTCAAGTCAGTCTTCAAGTAAAGAATGAGGCAAATGAAAACACAAGGCTGGAGCTGGTATTAGTGAATCTCCTGGCAGATCTTTGCTCACCAGTAAGGCACCACGGAGGTTGATGCCAGTCTCTGTAGTCACGTAGTAGGAGGCTTGCAGGAATGTCCTCTGCAGAATAAGGGCCAGGAAGAGAAGGACTGCCAAGACATAAACATTCCTGAGGAATTCCTCCGATGAAAGGTAGGAGTTTGATGGATCCTTCACCTGAAAAGAAAGGRAAAAATGCTGCAAGTGCCATAGGAGGGATTGTATAGTCCTGAGAAGCTGGAAACAAGCAAATTTAATCATTTCATTAGATTAAAACATACTGTGGTATTATGGGAAAGTTATAGAAATCAGATTTCWCGCTGACCTCTGCGTGAAAATCGTTTGGATACAAATTTAAGACTCCACTCCTGTTCCAAACACAGAGAATTGAGAGGTTTYAGCAGTTCTAAAATTATTTCGTTTTAGCAGGAAAGGAACACCATGATCACCATGTCTGCTTTGTCTTTAGTTTCCCCACCAAATTCTGGTGATTTGTAGGATAGAAATGTTACTCAGTAGAAAATAAAGCTCCTTCCACCTACCCCAAAGAGAAGCTGCAAGAAAATATTTTTTATTATATGGGATTAGTTATTTATGTTGCATTTGCATATTATGGAAACAATTCCTTCCACAGATATAGTCTATGATACCCAYAAATTCTGAATAACATAAGATTACACATGTCAGTATTCTGCACAAAATGAGATTTAAATGCCTCAACATGGAAGAGAAGAGGAAAAAAAAAAGTCTTGTTTAAAGCCCTTTGTTTTCATTTTCTAGTTTTTGTGTTCACTGTTCTGCTCTGTTTTAGGCAGAAAAGGAAACAAATGTACCAAAATACTCCAAGGAAGACTGTTCCTTTGGTATTTCCGACCCAGCTGGAAGCAGGATGTACTGGAATTCTTACAGGGAAAAAAAAAAAAGAAGGAAAAAGCCTGTTCTACTGAAATATCCAGCCTGATTCTGAGATGAAAGGAATGGTCAATATAAAAAAGAAAGCCATCTTCCCAAGACTCCTTTAAAAAAGGGTTGCTTGAGTGCATGAATAGTGAGATAAATATTTTTTAAAACTTCTTTCTTAATGTTCTGATGCTTCTAATTTCCTCTTGTTTTCATAGTGGGGATATCATTTAGAAAATAACATTTGTAGATATCCTTTTTCAATGTATATAGTTCTCAGGAATTAAGGCAGAATAAGCATAAAATTAAACTTATTCACATTAATTGGAACTAGGGAGAATTTAAAGGAGAAATGTTTAATAGCAAGAGCAACCAAGAAAATGTTTATCAAAATCCATAAATTAAAGGCAAATGCAGTCTGGAATGTATCCAAGAGAAATAGTGACTGTCACCAAGCCAAGTACTTTCAAGATTTCCAATGATTCCAATCTTCCCTTTATTCAGTGCTCATTGAAACCTTAAAAAGCATAACTGAAGGCACTACACCAAAGAGTACAAAAGTTAAAGGAAGAAAAAAAGGTACAGATTTCTAAATCTGAGATCCAGAAATTATTTTCAAGCTTAAACACTTCACCATGCAAAAAAAAACCCAACATTTTTGAAGGAAAACAGGCATTTGCCTTGTAAATCTGTGTCTCAAATCCAGCATGCACAGGTTCAAGGATGAYAAAAAGCTTTCTTTGGTAAGCTGTACAATTAAACTCTCCTTCAGTGCAGTGAAAGCCTCAAGCCAAATTGAGACCAAGAAAATGAATGTCAGGAGTGAGCAGCCAAGAAAAAGATATTTGGATAATGATGATAGTCAAATAGTTAATCTGGAGAGGAAAGTGCTATTCCATTACATACCTRTCTGCTAATTCAGAGATAAAACACTCCAAAAACTGTATGGAGATGTTTCTCTATCAGAAGACAAATGCAGGAAAATGTCATTTCTTCTCTGCTGTCAGTAAAATAATTTTACCTGTATCTTTCCATTAGTTACTCATAAATTCTTTTTCTTSTGATAGAAAATGTTCTGTGTCAGAGGCTTGCTCAGCATTTAGAGGTGATCCCTCAAAGTTCAGTCTCAGTGAAACTTGGAATGAGCACTGATCTGGCATCTCTTGTGCATCTCGAGTATCAAGAACATCATTGAGTAAAGTGGATACTTTTCAATTTCTCAGTGTGCCAACACAGTTCATCACAGCAGCAATCAACACAAACAGCCACAAACAGGGACTAGCTACTGTCAGCCTCCCAGCAAAAACTGATTTGACAGAACTCAAAACTCTCAGTGAAGTTTCAACTGACAAAGGGACAGGAATTAAGCAAAATTCCCAGGTGGATGCATCACTGAGGCACCACCAGTGTGTGTCCTGCCTGAAACAGGCACAGTTGAAGAGGAGCAGAAAAAGTCACTCCTTCTTCCCAGAACTGCTGGGTTGACTCCATCAAGACAGATGGCTGGGGAGCTGGGGGGAGCTCCCATGACCTATGTTCCATTCCTATCCAAGGCTCCCACTGCTCAGATTTATAACTTGACTGTGTCTCACAACAGAAATACTCAATTTGCTTGACAGAAACTGTGAAATAACACAGTGATGACCACAGACCTATCAAAGCATGAAGCCAGCTGTCTTAAATACCTGATACGACTCTAAAATTATTATCAGATCCTTTCAATCCACACTGTCAGGTTACCTTTTCTGTGGTATTTGTGTTATTGGTGGTATTCTGGAAGCCCTGGACAATTCCAGAAATGCAGAGTGGCCCAGCAAAGCCCAGCAGGTCGGCCAGGTAGCGGAAGGTGCTGCTGAGCAGGATTGGCCGTCCAAAAGCRCTGTACATGGCCAGCCAGATGGAGGGGCTGCGGTTGGGATGGCACTCCACCTTTTTCTGGAAAACAGAAATGGGTACACAGTGCATTAAGAGAAGCCTCCCAGGCTTTATATGGCAGCATTCTGGATGCCCAAAAGGTTCCTGAAAGGTGGACCTTTGGACCAGRTGAGGCAGCAAACGTGCTGTAATTATTGACAGATTTCAGACATCCAGACAGCAAATTCCAATTCTGCCTCCCCTTGGTAACTGGGCTTTTCCACCTCTATATCCCATCACTTTCCTCAACCTGTGAACACAGGAATGCAAGCACAGATTATCATCCTGGCAGGCAGCCATTGTCCCTTGTCACATGTGTGCTCAGGGAAAGGTTTGACCTTTCAGCCCTTTGCCCACGTGGGTAATCCYGGTTTCACAAGCTGTGAAGGCTTCTGATTGCAGGAAAAATCCATGACAATTACAAGAATACTATTTAATTTATCTGGAATTTTTTCCATCTCTTGCATGCCTTGCAGGATGACACACTTCAATCAATCAGTGATAACTGCTCAAAAAAATGAGAGCAGCAGATCAGGATGGGAAGTAAGATTAAATCAACCAAGGGTCCTTTCTAGCCTTCAGATCTTGAATTTACACAGTATCACAGCTCTTGGCTAAAACACCAACCAGCAGATATGGCTTTATGTAATCAGAGGAGTTCTGATASTTCTGAGTTCCTTTCAGTTTAACAAAGGAAGACTTTTATTGGCCAGAGCTTGCTCTGCAGAGTGCTTCCTTGCACTTCAGGCAGCAGATTTTGACACTTTAAACAAGCACCTGTCATCTCTCAAGTAGCACAGATGCCTGCAAGCTGCAAGCCAAGCCAAGCCCTCTTGAGCATTCACAGAGACATTTTAAGCACAGCCAAGCAAAAACCACCCCCTGCCCCAGCAAGTTCACCAAAGWAAAAGCAAACATGCCTGTAACCTGCCTGGCTGCCTCATTACCTTTTCCCCCCCTCTTTTCTCAGTTTTTTCCCTTTTATGCTATTATTACAATGAGATGGATTGCATGCATGGTGCCAAAAATGTGCAGGTGGATTAGGTGGCAGCCAGAGACTGGGCCAGGTCAATGCCAAGGAGCTTATGAAGCAGAAATAAGCACCRTGGGGTCAAATTAGAGCTACCATTTCAGAAAGGGGTGAGAATGAAACTGCTTCCTCTGAGGAAGGAAAGAGCACAAGGGCCTCGTGTGCTGCCCAGACAAAAGGCTCTGAATTTGTGGCCTAATGGGTTTTGAGCTTGAGTGCCCTAAAAGGGTTAATCACCCTCCTCAAATAAATGATGAATAACTTTAACAGCTTGAGAGGAGCTAAGCTAATTTATTGGGTAAATGGTTGCCATCCTTTGGAAAAAAAATTGTTATATTATTCTGGGCATTCAATAAATAGTAAATTTGTCAAGTGACAATGGTAAATCCTTATTTCTCTAACAATTTAATAGCCATTTTCACTGTCACTGCAATTCACACATTGGTCATCACTGTATGAAATCTGTTTCCTTTTCATTAAAAAAAAATACTAATTAAATTATCTAATTTATTGCTAAATACCGGGTTTTCTTATTTTTTTAATCAGGACTGCATATTAGCTGAAGCATGTAACAGGAAGAGGGGAGGAGGACCTTTTTCTAATCATAATTTCTTTTCCATAGTCATCCTTCAGTGTTATGGGCTTGCACAGAATGTTGTGGTGTTAATTCAGCAGTGTGGGCTGCTGTTCTCAGCTGTGCCACTTGATTAGGTTTTCTTTGTCAACTTCCTTTCAAACTCCTGTAATTTTCTCTGCCTTGGGCACTCCACAGTTGGAATAAAGGGCAGTGAGAGAGTGCTTGCTGATAAATCAAGTTACCCATAAGGTTTGCCTCAGTAAATATGGAAATCTGACTGTTCTGGAGCTGTCAGTAGAAGCCTGGTGCTGCAGGACAATGCCCTGTCCCTGTCATTGATAGTTAACACAGTTTCATTCCTCCTTTTATTGGCCCTAGCAGGTAAGAGCCACAGTGGAACATGAATASCAGACATAGGAAACTAATTTATTTTTCTATTAAGTGCCCAAAAGAAAAGCTTTCTCTTGACCATTAGTACAAATTATATAGGGTTTTAACGTSCTGAATCTATTTTTGGATATGTGATATAAGGTGCACTGATATGTGGTGTGAAACATCTAGACTACTTCAATAGAAATGGAAACTAAAGCCAAGCAACAACAGAAACAGGATCATTTGGGGGGGAGAGGGGTGGGGTAAATGGAATTATGTGAGAAATTATACAATTATTTCCATTTTCGTAGCATGCAGAAGAGACAGCAAGACAATGTCATGTGAGCTGTCTCAAAGGCATTTCAGGGTCATGTTCAGCATCTTCCATCAAGGTGTGAGAAGTGTTTGGGAAGGCACAGGAGTTTTCTCTCTGCAGGGCTGYGGAGCACAGCTGAGATCAGCTATCTCCAGGCACAGGCTGGGATAACCCCACTTAATCCAGAGGAGGCTGTGAGGCTCCCCTCACCAGTTTCTGGAGATTAGTGTAAAATACACACTTGGCAGCAGAGACAGTGGYTTATCACCTCCCCCAGACTGCAGACTTCTCTCCAGGCTGAAGAATTTTCCTAATTCTGTGGCTGTTTTCTGACCCAATCAGGCACAAGCCAGTGCATTTCTCCACAGGAATGAACTGCAGTGAGTCCCACTGCCTGGCTCCTTGGATTTGCTTTAGCCATTTGGTTTACTTCAACTTTATCTACAAAATACCAATTTACTTCAGGGTTGCAGCCTGTTTTGAATGACAGCACAAATGTGCTAGAAGCTGTGGTAATCTCAAGACTTAAAACAGCTACAGAACACAAAATATCTGATGTAAGGCAGCATCAGAAATGTAGGTGAGTGTAACTGCATACATAACATTTGTGCAAGTGTTTATGTGTGCATGGCACACACTGAGGGAAGCTTCACACTGAAAGTTTGTGCTCATGCACACGAGAAATGCACATTTAACTTGCCTTTTGGCATCTGAGCTGCATTTTTGTGCAGGCRCAGACAGTACCTGCAGATGTGAATKAGCTACAGACAAATGCTGGCACCCAGATGTCATGCCTGCCATCAAGAACAGCACAGACTCAGGTGCTTGGGCCACATTGGTGCCAATCCCTCTTTGGCCTCTTTAAGTAGGGTTTAAGCACTTAAAGGATCTGGTTTAAGGGATGCACCTCTCCCAGACTGCTATGAAAAACTCAATAGCTTGCTCCCTAAATCAGAAGGATCTTGATCTCTGGTTTCTGCAATCCTCAACTGCAGAAGGAAAGAGAAACAACCTATCTCTATTAWAATATAAACAATTGAACTGATAATTGTTTCATTTCAGAAGGAACAGAAAGCAGCCTGCAGCTCCATTAGCTGTTGGGARCAAAGAGCTGCCTAAATGCATCCAGAAGTTTGCCTGAAAAATCCTGCCCTACCCAGTAAGTTTTCCCAACCATGCTTTCTGTACTGGGTCTGGCTGGGATGGAGTTAATTTTCTTCATAGCATATGGTTCTGTGTTTGGGATTGGTGACTTAATCACTGCTAAGAAACCAGTGTTTTGGTTATTCTTGATGTGTGGTTTTGGCTATTTCTCTGCCTGGAGGGAAAAAAAAAAGGTGAAGATGAGTATTTCCAGCTGAAACTATGGACAGAATGTCTTCCAGTTTCCTAAGTAGCTAAGATTTAAACAAATCTTTCACTATTAAAATCTAGCAAGTGATCAGTCTGTTGTGGTTTTAGTTTCCAGTTGCACTCAGTTTGGCAACTCTGTCCTGYTATAAATTCACTTAAAACCAAACAGTAACTATTGGATTAGAACTTCCTATGCCAATGTTTCACCTTGGAACAAACAGTCCTAAGTAAAAATTCCTAAAACGAGGACTTCATGAAAGCTGAAGAAATTCAAAGTGATACATTGGCTTTCTAAGGCCAAACAGTGACATAGACACCTGTTATTACCTTTTGTTCCTCATAGGCTTCTTTAAGACAGACATAGTTTGTCAGTGCTCTCATTGCAATTGGGAGCTTCCCAATGGCCTTCAGGTCCACAGGTTTCTTGTGAGCAGAAATAATGAGAGTGTTCATCCACCAATAAGTTGCCTTTGAGAGCAAATTGACAAATGGCTGCAGGAACCTCACCCCCAGRTCCTGCAGATCCTCTGGAGGCTTTACTTTCTGAGGGTTCATGAAAAACACATACCTCTGCAGAGGAGAAAACAGATAAACATGGGCTCAGAAATCATCTTATTGATAGTAAAGTTTTAGTAAAAACTGTATGCAAGACAACCACAGCCTCAAATTTGCTTTTAAAGGTAATTATATGYTGAATTTAAATATAAATTTGTGTGTAAATAGGAGCATTTCCACTTTGACAGATAACTGTCAAATAGTGGAGCAACATGAGATGTGGATACTGTTCTGAAYGATATCAGTACCACCTATCTCAAGCTGAACAATACTAAAGATGAATTCTTGGGAAATAATTTTATTTTAAGCTACTGTGGGTAAGAACATATGCTAACTTACAGATTCACTACATAGCTCATCAACACTAACATAGAGCACATTTTACAGATTGCATCCACCTACACCCTCCTCATGTGCACAAATATGCATCTATCTGCACAAATATGGGTGCACTTTGTGTGGATAGATGCACACAGGCACACACACACACACACCAAGCCCAGGGGATACATCAAGGACATACATTTTAACAAGATTTAAATCACCACTGATTTCCACAGAATTAACCAAACCTTTATGGCTAAGCTAAACTTGGATCTAAACTTGACACAAGCCAGAGTTGCTGGGATCAAGGAGCCATCTTCACCCCCATGATGCCACTGGCATTTTTCCAGATCCTGAGGGAGAAGCCACATACCCTGACTCGGATGACATTGATCTCAACAGCCATCAGCAGCCCATAGAGGATGACCATGATTCCAGTGATGCAGAAACGCAGCTGAGAAAAAGGCACCCCGTCCTGGCAGTATCTGACAAGCTTGATGGTTTTGGTGACAAAGGCCATTATCCAGTAAAGGAACAGGGCTGTAAAACAGGTGCACATGCATAATGTAAAAATAAATTAATAAAGAAGTGTAACTACAGCATTTTATCTTCCATGGCTTGATACAGTGCAAGCAAAGCGATCCTCTGTGTCACCAGCCACTGTTATCTTTCCAGAGCCACACTTCAAACAGATTCATAATGGCAGATCTTTACACAAAAGTCCACTGATGGGGACTTAATCTGAAGGGGAATTTTGTTCTTAAAGTGAAGGAAAAGGCACATAACTCAACAAAAGTCATATTGCCTCTTAGAAAAAGCAGGGTGCATCCCAAGTGAGAATATGGAAATGTGCTCATTTTTAAAAAGAGTTTATGAAATTTAGTGTTATCCTGGCTGTTATCTGTCAGGGGCTTGTTCAGGTGGTGGAGTTACAGGCAACTTGGACAATATACTTGTATGGAACATAATTCTGCAACATCTGGTCTGACCATCTCCAGACTGAGAGAGCAGATGGGATAATCTTGGAATCAGCTGCAAAGATGCTGAGAAAGTGCAGCATCTGCACAGAAGAGTTTGTGGTCAGGTCACTATTCAAAGTGGCCTTTTGAAATAGCCCTCTTGAATGCAGAYAAGTTTTTCTTCAAAATTATTAGCAGCGTTAAAAAATACTTAAAAGCTTGTGATAGAAATGCAACAGGCATGCAAGGCTTTCTCTTTTTTGGCAACTCTGTCCTGCTATAAATTCACTTAAAGTAATAACTTAAAAAGTAGTTTTCTGTACCTTATGAAAGGTGCAGAAACTCCTGTGATACTACCAGTTACAAGAACAGAGATTTATTCCTCTCTGTTTTAATATTCTCACACATTCCACCATCCTCCTCAACCTACACAAGATGACTTTGGCTAAAATACAGGGGTTTGTAAGAATACATAAATATCAGATTTAGACGTACCCAGCAGTAACTTTGGAAAGTTGGATGTTTCAATATTATGGTAATACACTATGGATACAGTGGCAGCCACAAATCCCATTATAGCTGGTAGAAAGAGATGCAGGTGGCGAGATTTCATTTGTCTGAAAATAAATACAGGATAAATTAGTGAAATTGGTGCCTTTTTTTCACCATTGTGTGAAACCATAGATGTGTTCTGCTAATCTATTGAAGAGGACAAACATGAATTTTTTACAGACAAAATATTTTTGTCCTCATGAGTGCTTAACTTTGATCAACATTTGCTTGCCATTATAGCTTGAGAGAAGAAAAAATGCCAAGAAAAATGGCTTTACCTTTACCCCATTAAAAAACTTGACAGATCACAAAAGTATTCTATAAACTTTTGGGGGGAAAACCTCCTCATGCCTTACTAGCCATCCCACCAGACACAAAAACTGTTCATTAACAAAGGCAATGAGCGTGGTTATCCACCAAACTCTGCTGCTTACGTGTCAGAAACAATGCCCTCTGCTATTTCACACACGTGCACAAACAGCAGGGTGAAGGTCAGGATCCACCGCAGGTTGTGYCCGGGGAAGTGCAGCCAGGTATTGTGGTGAATCTGCACTTTGGAGCTCTGGCTTCCCCAGCCTGGAAAATGGCAGCAAGGAAAGAGAAAGGTTATCTTACAGTGACTGGTCTGGTTATCAATTTCCTGAGCCACACTGATATTCAGTTGACACAAACCTCCTACAAGACCACRGTGGCTGTTGTTATTAAAAAGATGAGCCAGGAGTGTCTCAGTTGCCCCATAATTTAAACCAAACCCTGAAGACAATGAGACAACACTTTTTCCAAATTACAAGCAAGGAAAAGTCATTTCWGGACAAGAAAAATTATAAGAAAACAACAAMAAAAAAACCCACCCCAAGCAGCACCCTCAGACAACAGGGACTGACAGATCTGAAGTGATTGGCGTCCTCACGTCTTTCACAGGCACAGACAAGAGTGGGAAGATTTCCAACTGATATAAAAGTTGCATCCTCAAATGAGGCCTCAAAGAGATGCACTTGCTTGAAACAAGTAACATTTATTACCTGTTTCAGGCCTGGTTAGGAGCACAGTCTGAGTGGAGGCTGAACAGTGATTTCACAGCTCCTCTCCCTCAGGCACAGCCCAGCCTCCAGGCCTCGGCATTCCCGGCCCTTCAGAGCTCCCGACACAGCGCCAGGACTCAACCAACAAATTAAACCTGAAGCCAATTTCCATGTCATCACCTCAGATGTCACCTGCCTTTTCCAGGCAAGATCCTCTCTGAGCAAGCCAGCAAGCCAGCAAGAAGTGGGACACAGAGGATGTGAGGGCTGGGGAAGCCGAGGCCTGACCACGGGCTGGCTTCTCTGGGCCTGGGCCTCTGTCCCGTCCCACACAGGTACGGGGCTGTCCCCAGCCAGGAAGCACAAAAGTCCCTCCTACTGTAAGGCAACTCCTGGAATTCCCCGACAGGCTTCCCAAAGCCCTAGAGAATCCCAGCAACAGCACATTTTGGGGAAATAAAGAAATCAAACAAAAGGAAACAAAACGAACTCAGTTTAAAACCCAGGATGTGCTTTTGCTACACAAGGATGCAGTATCTCACCGTGCTCAGAGGCTCATCAGGAACACATCAACCAAAACTTAAATTTATTCATTCTTGGAAACTCAGCATTTTACCATTTCATCCGTGTTTATGACACAAAATACTGCAAGAACAAAATATTCTCTCTTCTCCATAGCTATCTCAAGTATTTTTATAGTTCTCTAAGACTTTCCTARTCCAATGTGGTTTTGTTTGACCTTGCTTCTGTCTTTTTCTCTCCTGAAGTGCTTTCCATTTTTTCTTTGCCCACACATCTACTCAAACAAATCACCAAATTTCAGGTTAGRAGTCAGTCTATACAGTAGACTCCAGCTGGCTTTTAATGCTCTGTTCAACAAGTATTTGTCCTGATAATCAGCATACAAAATAGAAAACAAAGAATTACATACTGACATAAATAACGTACAATTTAAAATATTATATTTTTTCCTAACCTTGTTACGAAACAGAGGGAATTTTCAGCAGCTGCAATACTATTTCAAAATTAATTGGCTAATACCTCTAGAAAAATCAAAGCAGCACTTGATGTTAGAGTGTTCTAAAATATTATCTCTGCCCTCAGACCTTGCATTGTACTTCCATCAAACACTTCTGCACAAAGCCCTGTCCTTCAAGGATGACTTGCATCTAATCCAGCACTGTTGGAGAGAGTTTCCATAACTCTGGGGTTTCTTTCTAGTCTTYATAATTTGTTAGAATTTGTTTCTAATTCTCTTGCTTAAATATTTAATTCATTAATTAAATTTTTATTAATTAMTTTTTAGTCACTGGGTCATGTCGCAGTTAGGTACAAAKTGTCTCACTCTAGAAGTTCCTGTAGCATTTTATGCAATCTCTTTGGAGTCTTTTTTGCATTATGAAATCCCTTAAATCTCACATTCAAATACAGTCCCAAGTTCAAATCTTCCTTGTGGAAGAAATGCATTTCCATCCACACATGCAACACCAGGAAGGTAGCATGGAAAAACTGTTTCTCATGCAGTTGTCAGGAGAATATTTATTTTCACTAATATTTTTGATGGTTATTCAAGTCTCTTAATCTCCTATGATCAGTTAGAATGCCATTGTTTCACCTCTCTGGAAAAGTATTAAATTGCATTTATTTCACCACTGCAAATTAACTGGGATAAAAAAATAGCTGTAGGAAAAAAATATCATTAGAGTATTGGCTTAGATTTTTACAAGACTATGTGAGTTAGAGCTCCTCCACTGTCCTAAATTCCTCAAGAGGGATTTATCATTTATTCCTGCTGGGAAAAAAATTATCTCTATTGATCTACTTTTGTTTACAAATGTTGGCAAAARAAGCAATTATTCTATTTTAAATACTTCCTACACCTGTCTTAGCCTTAGCTCCAAGGTAAACTTTTTGGATAGTCTCTGTAATTCATGTAACTTCAAGGAAATTCAGACCCACTGTCCTAAGTCTTCTAATATCKAATAATAACAAAGGTTGCAAGTTGCCAGTTTCAAATCTGAAGAAAAGTTCTGCAGAGAGAAGTTTCATAGCATTTGGATCTGATCTCTCTGGTTCTCATCCATCTTTTTATGCTGATTAGTTAAGATTTATATCTAAAATTCCCACATTTCAGTGGTTTGGCCTCACATCCTCTAGGTGAAGCCATTCTGCCTCTTCTTTTTCAGAATTCATAAATACAAAGCATCCAATGGTTTCATCATGCAAACATGACTGAGTACAAACACATGCTCAAGTGTTTGTGGGATGGCAGTGCTCCATGGAATAACTCACCAATGAACAAAATTGGGAAGGTGATAAACAGCAGGAAGACATGAGGGACCAAGTTGAGGGCATCAACAAAGCAGACATTCCTGAGGACACCAGCACTGATGTTGTAGGCTGAGGCATTGTCATTACCACAAAATGCGAGCCTCATCTCTTCTGGAGGGTCTGGCTACTACAGAAATGAGAGAAAAGTTGATTGCCAAGAGTGCTAGCATTCCCTCTGGCTAAAGATAAAATAAATATAATAAAAAGACAGGGAAGAAGCACACTCAAGAACCCACAGGGAATAACACAGTTGTATTTTGAAAATTATTTTGGGCTGTGTCAAATAGAGCACATTAGAAGGCTGTGTTTATATTACATTAGTATTATTTATATTTTGATAATACTGTTTCTATTTAGCTGCATTCATTATTTAAGTGCTATTTTTAAATACATTATGCTATAACTTCTAGTGCTCATTATAGGCACAAACACTGTGCTGTAAAAGCTCTGTGAGAATATAAAGAAAGTAGAAGATCTGAAAACAAAGTATTGTAACAAAACCCAAATGGACATAAGTTGACCTGTGTGTTGCTGTTTCTTTGGTGAGCCAACACTSTCTGTGCAATATCTGCAACAAYTTGTAGCACTGCATTCCCAGTGCAAGCTCAGAACCTTTGGTATTTGTGATCTGGCAGCTTTGCWCTCACTGTCATTTTGTGTTTCTTCATTGTCACTTAGAACAATGGCCACACACACGAGACTTCACAGATAAATGACAAACTCTTAACCACAGTAGCTGGTACTGAAGATTGCCTAGGCAGTAAGTCAGCATTTATTTTTGATCCTGAAAACCATTAAAAACGTGTGCTTAGACACATCCCAACAGTCTCTGGCTTCCACGATTTCTTGTGAGATTATCTTTGTGCACCAAGATAAGCTCCTGTGTTTGTGCCTGCAGAGCATGGGCCACAGAGTGACCCAGAGCTAGGGCCAGGTTCTTGCTTAAATCAACCTCTGCATCATTTATTTTTTCAGTCTTCTTTACAAGAAGATGRAACAGGACTGCAAACAAAGTCTTTGCTCGCTCGTTTCTTTGCCTGAAACTTACACAGAGCAACATAGCATTGTAGAATAAATTGTGGAAACTCATTTATCCGCACCTTTTTCTTTTCTCAAATTTTACATGCTAAAATGGAATATATTTAATTCAGCAAAACATCAGTCTGCAAGAAAATTGCCATTAATAGGTTTTGCAGAATGAGAACAAGATAGGGATGCAGAAAATGCATGAATGCAGTTTAAAAACAAACAAAAGTCAGTTGAATGGGGAGGAAAAGGTTTCCTTCTTTCCTCAAATAGTTCAGATTAGTTCTGTAAGATGTTTAAACAAAGTAATCATAAAAAGGAAAGCATAAACTACACAAGTAGTCCCTTAGAGACAAAACAARCATGCAGATCTTCACAAAAATACAKAATTCAAWRAARCATTTTGAACCTCTGCTAAACCCCCTGTAAGCTTTTAACCAAGTTCTTTCTGGATCTGAAAAGCACAACCCATATCAAAACACATCAGTGAAGAGGAGTTTCTCTGAAAAGAGTGTGATAAATGAGCTCCCTTTCCCATATGTATCAGYAGTTTATGGCTGAGATTTACCAGAAGTTAAGCATAACTTGCATYCATGTACTCACTGTGAGGCAAAAGCTGAGGGTCAACAGACTCAAACTTCAGTAACCACCATCTGCTAACAGTCCATGTGCTGTAACACAATTGGATGGAGATTTTGGCCCATTCTCTATAATGAACAGAGTGATATGACCACTATCATTCTATAATTTTATTTTTATACCGAAAGACATTAATAAATTAATAAGGCTAGTAACAAAAAAATAAACATTCTGTTAATGTGGGATCTGTCTGAGTATATCGAGGGGTTATTAGCAAAACAAATAAGGAACTTCAAAAAAAAAAAACTACACAGGGGTTGCTTGGGTTTAATTTGTGAAAGCTTGACATTAAGGGAAACATAATGATAATGGTAATCTCTTGAAAATCAGAAGTGTTGTTTCCTCATTTTTATTGAAGGTCAGAAGTCCAAGGGAGTTCTGCTGGGAATTTTCCTCCCTTTCCCACAAGGATGACTCTCTTCTGAGGCAGCATAAGATGCTGTTGTGGTCTGGTGGTTGGGGTGGTACTGAAAGTCAGGAGAATCCTGGGTTCAGATGAGCACTGAATCATTGACTCCCTSTGTAGCTTTTGGCTTCTAGTCAAAAATCAATCTGGGAGAAAGGATGAAAACCACATCCAAGGGAAGCTAAGGGAACTATTGGGTTTTTTCCCATTTTTCTGGAAGGGAAACAGAATAGAGGCAGCAAATATTCAAGTGAAGGACTATSAACTGCAGGAAGAGTGTTTTCTCTAACTCGAGACCACCATCAGTTTGCAGAGGTTTCCTATCACACATCAAACCATAGTAGCTAAAAGCTCTCATGTAAGATGCATCTTTGAAGACTCCCATCTGAGTCTTTACAAGAATCTGTGCTGTGCCTAGTTTTGTGATGGAGTATGTCCAKTAACACTCTTAAAACCAATTGTCCTTAGCACATTGCCAGGGCTGAGAAAAGAACCTGGTCCTATTAGTTAATACTGATATCTGCCCATCACACTGGTGATATTTTTCAAGAGAAGGTAAGGGCAGTCTGTTCACAATACTTTTGTTACCTGAAAAAAAGAGAAGTAGAATTTAATTACCTCCTCTTAAAAAGAGAGAGAAAATCTCTAAACCTAGGCTGGTTAGTTTGTAAAAATTTCCAGAAAATTAAAAAGATTATGTGGCAAATTAAATGAGATAGGGTAATTGACAACAAATTTCTAGGATTTCTGATCAGAAAACTTCCTCATGAATCAGTTTATYCAGTGACCATGTTCATTAAACTCCCACAGGCTTAAAATCYATCAAAATATTCTGATCAGTGYTGTGATGCTGTGCTGCCCCAATGCRGMTTTGRCCTCATAAAATGCCAAATCATAAAATGTACAACTTCCCTGTTTAGCAGCACTCAGCTCAGGACACACATCCAGTACAGTTTGGTACTGATAGGGAATAGAGGAGATAAGAACTGTRGAAGCATTAACAGTCCAGTGATTCTTCTTTCCTCCCTTCCCTTCTTTTTTCCACCCATTTTTCCATTCCCACTGTGCTGGGAATGAGCTGTGRCTGGAAGTGAAGGACTAATGTTCTGCATCTGTTGGCATATCCCAAATCTCATAATACCTTGTTCTGCTGGCAGTTCTCTGGATCTTTAAGAATGGTTATGAAAACAACCTGCACTACCTTAGAGCTCTGAGAGATAATGTAATCTCCAGTTGCCTTGTGGGGAGACAGGAACCACTCCATCCTTCCCTTCCCATCCATTCCTGGTTCAGAAGGCAGATCCCACACACCCTCCACAGTTTTGTGRCTCAAACCTCTAGACCTTGCTCTGTTTTTTGGAAAACTTAAAACTTAGATACAGAGGAGTCTCTGGAGGTGGAGAGATGCACAGAACCATCATCCCCTGGAATAAAGCACATAATGTAGTTTCTGCCTCTTGGCTCAAGTTTCCTAGGTACGGGACATATACTGGATGAAGTTTTGCTGATATGAAMGGAGGATGCTTTGCATTTACAGTCAATGCCTTTTGGTTTGAAGCTGAAATTATCCATTACTTTCTTCAGCATCAGGGCATGCCTCCAGAAGCTCATTTTCATTAGCCTCAAAGTTTGACAAGCTGTGTTATTCTCCAAAGAAGGACAGAAAGAAAAGCCCCTAAGGCAGAAGAACAAGTCCTTGATTTCTCTAGACAGTACAGGGCATTTTTCAACAATGCTTTTGCAGCTCCACTAAAAATAACAGGAGTTGGACCATGACAGAGTTTTCAGATGCAATCTCTCATCCAAGAAAACAGTGCAGCCTTCAATCTTTTTCAAATAAAAATTTGATAATATAATGGCAAAATTTCATGTACCCAGGCTCAGATCCCACGCTTGGAAAGCTCAGTGTAGCCACAGAAGGACACATTTTTAGGGCTGCAAATAGTGTAAGCTTCAGGCTAATTAAAGAGTCAAAGTTGCACTTTTAAATAGCATTTCAGTACTGCAAGTTAAAGAGATCTTTAATAATTCTAAGAATTTGAGTTTTAAAAGGTCTCAGCTACACTGACTTYTAATGAGTCCTAGTTTTGAAAGCTTTCACTCAAAAAACTGAGCCTGGAAATTAAGACAGTTTGAAGATCTTGATTGCAGTTACCCAGTGAAAGAGTGAAAAGGCACTATTCCCTTCTCCTCTACAACCATAAGATTTCATGAAATGAAATTAAAATGTGAAAATTTTAATCTCTTGAAAATGATAAAAAAAAAAAAACCACAAAACATAACAAAGCCAAAGCATGAAGAATTGAGGAATTGCAGTTGTGCTTACTGTTGGAACTCATTGAAAACTGCGTCAGGAAAGGAAGATGGATCACTTCTATGACTGACCACTGACCAAACTTGATTCCCTGAATAAAAATTAAACTATTAAACTGTTCTTCCCTTGGCTTTTACTCTTCTAGTAAGCAAATGTTGGGCTTCAGTCAGAGCTRCATAGGTAGAGAGGGAAAAATAGGTATCTTGCCCATGTCAGGAAGTGCTGYTTGTTTCTCTCCATGCTGAGCTTTATGAAGGCACATAAATACACTGAATATTTATTCTGCTTTCCCCACAAAAAAACAAGAGCATGCTGATGACAYGGAACAGCAAAACCTGTAATGCTGAAGGTCTTTGAATTAGGCCTAGGCAAAYCAGAATACAGAGCTGACTCAAGTTTTCCCACCTTGTGGCCAAAGGTGATTTTCTCCTTCCCAAAGATGAGGAGACAGACTTTTTAGGCCACAGTAAATATGCAGGGAGAGATCAAAGGGATAAAACTGCAGAGCCACRGGAGGAGAAATTTGAAGAGATTTCTGTTGTATTAGGGATGGAAGAGATTAAAGCCTTTAGTGCTGCACCTCAGAGGGGTTATTGCATTCCACAGCAGCAGCAGCAGCTGCCCTCCTACACCTGCCAGGACCCTTCCGTGGGAACACTGGGAACAGCCCTGCCTGGAAGGGTACATGGGTGAATCAAGCAGCAAAGCCAGGTGGGTTTACCACCCTCAGCAGTCTGCCTGCTTTGCTGTGGGCTCACAGTCCAGCAGAGAGCCACACAAACATAGTTCAGTCTCACAATTAACACTCCTAATCACTGTGGTGCTGTTCCCAAGATAAGAAGCCCTGCTCACATCAAGCTCGACATCAGAGCTGAACTGCTGCAGTTGCCCTACTTCAATTCCCAAGCTGGCTCATGCAGGACTGCCTCAACAGTGGAGAAATGTCCACCAGCCTCTCAGGAAAACTTTATCTGTGGGTCCCAAAGGAAAGGAGAGGCACTGGAAAGCATAGGCCTCTCCTCATATGAATTGATCTCTTCTCTAAGCTCATGCTCAGGTTGGAATCTTTGGAGCTGAAAGCTTCTCTACAAGGAAGATGGCTTTGACTGGCAAACAGCAATGTCTGAACAAAATGGGAGCAGTCTAACTGCCACATTGAAAAAGTAAATTGTGTAACCTAAAAGTGAATATTCTGGTGAAAACAGATGAAGAGGTAGCAAGTTATTTTGAAACTTGTTGGTCATATGCAGTTATAAACCACTGCTTCTCATCAGGTGGTAGCAGCCATTCAGAATAACTGTTGAGRTGCTCATAAACTCATTTTAAAAGCCAATGTTAGTCATAGTCATTACAAAAAATGGCTTTCCCAGAGAAAGTTTCACTTGCTGTTGAATACAGTAGGCCAACAAGTTATGCTGGGGTAATCACACCAGTGTGGGTACATCACAATTTGCTTCACTGCTAATTATAGCAGGAATGTTATACTTTATAATAATGTTGCCAAGCATGCTAGGTTTAATCTATCATTTCAGACATGAAAATGTAGTAATGGGACAAAGATCTTCTGATTGCAAGCATGTGTCATCYGAGGACACCAGCTACATTCAGCCACCCAGCAGGAGTGCCAAGTGCCAGGTAATTTTTTTGTTTTAAGGCCTTCATCTTTCTAAGTTACTGTCAAATTATTCACTTGAACTTCTGTCTTTATGAACTCTACAACTCATCAGAGATTCTCCGAGGTGGTTTTTCCTTCTCCCTTTGAGAATGGCCTGTACTGGTTAGTCAGTATGAGCTAAAGCCATCAGMCAAACTTCACAGAGGAGGGGAATGGAAAGAACAATCAGAAGGATGGGCCCATSTTGGTACCAGTGGAAGGCAAGTTTCATCTGTGCTTTACATCATTTGGGAATCTGATTCCCTGTTGGTTTACATTAATGAGGATGTGAACTCCCTGAACAGCAGTTCACCCTTCAATGAAATAGCTAAAAAAACCCTCATGTCCCTTAAGCATTTAAATTATTRTGCTAAGATCCCCATTACTGGCAAGTTGAGACTTCCTGGTTCTAGGCTAAGGTGGACAGACACAGTCATAAGAGAATAAACAGAAAACAGCACAAAAGTGATTCATGAACAAATATTCACTATGAAGAGGAGATAAGTTTTGGGAAGAAAGAGAATAGGTCAAAGTTGTAAGCATGGAAATGACAGAACATTGAACCTAAACACTTACAAATCTCATTTTAACAAGCATAAATGGGGATTCTCAGGGCACTAAGCCAGTTCATGAGATATATTTTCCATAAGCAGTTCTGAAGAAGACAATGGAAAAATGGTAGATAATCTAAATTTCCATTAAATTATGAGAACATCCTCACCAAGTACAAAACTATAAGAATCCTAATTAAAGACATTTTAACTACGTTAAGGGTCTTTTAAAGTGGACTTAAAAATCTTCATATTCAAGAGTTTCATCTTACCTGAATTATCACTCTGATCGTCATGCTCTGCAAGGTACTTATGACTACAAAAAAAAGAGTATAAGTACACTCCTCAGGTGGAGCTTGTTTGGGGAATAAGAATACTTGAAAACATTTATTGCAGGAGTTCTGTTGTCCATACTTAAAAAAAAAATATATAAATTGGTAGTTGCACTTCCTAATTAAAATATTTGTTTACAGAGCATATTTGTGTCTTAGTTCAGATGAAATTTCATTTTGGTCTTACACACAATGTGCATTAAATGCCCATATATACATATAAACATGTATGTAATACATATGTGTATGCATATAGGTGCAGAGGGAAGAAACTACTCTGTTTTTCAGAAGTACTTAGTTTTTATCTTCCAAATAAATCACAATAGTAAATTTTGTCTTTCCTTCTGGTATTTCCCACAGTAAATTCCAACTAAGGACAAATGATTAATTTATAGCTTTGAATGGAAGGCCTAACTCTGAAGTTTTCCACAGATTTTAGGTTAGTGCTCTGAATCCTTTTTCTTTCTACATTTAACCCTTCTAGTTTGCTCTTCTTAGCCTCCCAAAAGCCCTCTAATCCAACCTATGTGATCCATAGTCTTGCAAAGAGCTCTGCTGAGGTAACGGCAGAAAGCACTGTCCCTTTAAAACCTACTTTATCMAAAATGACCCGATACAAAATACAATTTTCCTTTTATTCCTTATTTAAGCTGTGACCACCTATGCTCCACAGACCCCTCTTCCTTGCTAAGCGCTGTCCCGGCTCCCCTGGGCCTGAGGATGATGAATTACCTCTGGTGCTTGTCAGCATTCGCAGCGCTAACAGCCGTGTGCCACCGCCTGATCCAAACGGTGCTGAAGTCAATGCAAAGAATCTCATTGACTTCGGGAGCCTTCTGGATCAGGCTCCAAACACGGGGAAAATCACAACGGCAGTGGTGCTAAACAGGCTATTAGCACTGCAAAGCATTTCACACAAACATCTGCAGTGGTCTCACACATCTAAACGCATTGCTTTTGCTTTTTTTTTTTTTTTTCTTTCTTTTTTTTTGTAAAGTTTCTTCACACAATGCGATCCCCAACACCAGCGTGCTACGCTGCCTGCTGTAAAACCTTCGACTTCACATTGCCAACACAGGACAGTTTAAAAAAAGAAACATAACCCTGTGAACAGCAGCAAAGAAAACATCAGCAGGAGGGGACGGTAAAGGCTGAGAACG
The DNA here is from genome assembly GCA_902810485.1 of Alauda arvensis. Classification (NCBI taxonomy): domain Eukaryota; kingdom Metazoa; phylum Chordata; class Aves; order Passeriformes; family Alaudidae; genus Alauda; species Alauda arvensis. Next base: position 454,821 of record CADDXX010000587.1, read on the forward strand.
CCTGCAGATGGAAAAGGAAAAAGAGATTKGAGTTGTAATCCCAGGAAAGAACGAGGAGCAGCCCTGTCCCACAGATATAAAGGGAAGGAGGAGGAGGAGGTGGTTAGTGGGAGATAATGGGAGGAGGGTCATCGCATGCCCCGTTTGGTTGCTGAATGTTAGATCAAACTCTGCAGCTTACCTTTGTAAACACAACCCCAAAATACCAACCCAAAGTGTCACTCGGTTGTGCTATGTGATCAATATCATCCCGATGGCAGGATTTTCCTCCACTTAGTGAAGCCGCTCCAAGCCCTGGAGTGGATTATTTTTAGGCTGGTGATGGGAAGATCAGCTGCTGCCTCCTATCGAGTTTCCAAAGTGCACAGACTCTTCTTGCCTTTCTCATACGCTGAAGGGGGCAGGAAACTGGGAACAGACAGGCAAGCAAAAAGCACCAATTTTTCGCCTCCTGAAACTACAGTCCCCTGGGATTTCTTCTGCTTGCTTTTATTTTCATTTTCCCCTCTCTGGAGCAGTAAGATTCCAAGAAGCTGCATTGCAGGACATGGACTATTAGCAGATGGCTATTCTGAAGTAATTGATTTAGACAAGGTAGTCTAACTTTTGGCAGGCTTGCAGAGATTCAGCTTTTGATTCCTTTGTAATTAATCTTGRATAATTTGAATTTGACAACGTAATTTTGCATGTCTTCCACCATATTAAGCAGAAAAGTCTGCTCAGATATTTTACTTTACTGGCTTACCTAAGTCCCTCCAGCCCTTCTGCTTAAAACACAGACCAAATMTCGCTTTTTGATCACACAGGTCTGCTTCTTGTGAAATGGCTTTTTTAATACTTGAAATAAAATTCCAAACTAATTTGATGCTCATGCCAGGAATACAGTTTTCAATATAATAGCCCTTATTTACGTGGGATAACATTTTCTGGTTGCAAAATCCCTTGTATATGTTTACTTAGAGGTAAAGAAGTCCTCAGAGAGCCCACATGTGGTCAGTTGGTTTGTTTGCTCATTTTCTCCCAGCACCATCAAAGAGAGATGAACCAAGATTTGGATTTTTCCATCGTGACAGTTTCACTTGAGCCTTACAACTTGGGACCACAAATTGCAAAGATCTGGGACTTGTGGTGCAGCACAGGACATGTGGCAGTGCAGGGTGGTTTTGAGCACAGCTGCTGGAATCACAGAACAGCCTGAGCTGGAAGGGACACACAGGGATCACCCAGACCAACTCCTGTTCAGTCATTTGGTATTAGAGCTGGAGGCCCTKGGGATAGAATTCTGCTTAGACCTTGCAGAATCCAGGGATTGCATCKAGATCATTAGAGAGTAAATGGGTTCCAAGGGATTGAGGTCAAAGATGTTTTCATGAATGGGGTTACAGAGAATGCTGAGCTGAGAATGACTTGGATGGCTGGATTTATCAAAACCTTGGCAAAGCCAGACTGCTCCTTTTTCTCTGATGTTTCAAACCTGACTGTTTTGTGGGGATAAGAAATCAGAAACCTCAGAGCCAGAGGTAATTAGTACCTTTTGTTAGGTTCCATTGATTTGAAAAAMCAACACATCTTTACACTTAGACAGACTTCAACAGTCCTCCAAGGCACGTGTAATCTTAAACTTGTGTTTACCTTTTTTCCCCTTTTATTTCTTCTCTTTTCATGTATAAAATGCTTTAGAAAAAAAAGATTATGGATTGGAAGTCTCTGAGTTCTGCTATATCTTTGTTAAAGAAGTTTTTTTTAAAAAAATTAAAAAAAAGTTTTAACCCATCCAATCATCTGAAATTGTCATGTAATATTTTTTAAAATACATTTAATTACAGAAGTGAGTGACATTTATGGTTACAATTTTCTTCATCAAAACAYGACTATTTAGTTCATTGTAATTCAGTTCTGTCGTTTCTACAAAATTGTTTAAACAGGAAGGAAAGATAAGGCAAAATGAACATGGAATCAGCCATGTTTCATTTTGCTGCTTCTAAATGGGGCACTTTCATTTCTCTACATGACAAGCTTAAGTGTTTTGAAAYGCGTTTTGAAATGCATTTTAAAAGGATTAAGAAAAATGAAAAGCTCTGAAATGTCAGAACAGTCAGCCCCGATCTGGCATTTTGTATCAGGGCTTTTCAATTTGGGAGGGGAAGGGAGGGGGGAAGGAAGGGGGGAAAATGGTAATTACAGGAGCTCAAAATGTTTCAGGGAACGTTTGGACGTTTAAATGAATGAAAACAACCACAGGCCGATCCTCAGGTACCCCCACGTCCAGCACGTCACCAGTTTTCCCAGCCAGCCTCCAGAAGACGAGATCGGGTACCGACATCTCCCCAAGCCGGGGCTGATCCAGCTGCGGAGGTGCCAGCCGTGCGAGAGGCGAACCGGGCACCGGAACCGCGGGACCCAACCAGGCACGGCACCGCCGGCACCGGGACTGCGGCCCGGATGTGGGCAGCGGAGCCGGGGGGAGGCTTTGCGGGGAGGGACGGAGGAGGGCTGCGGGGAGGGATCCCAGGAAGGATGCGGGAAGGGATGCGGGAAGGGACGGAGGAGGGMTGCGGGGAGGGCTACGGGGAGGGATGCAGGAAGGGATGCAGGGAGGGAGGCAGGGAGAGATGCAGGGAAGGACGCAAGGAGGGATGCGGGGAAGGACGCGTCACCTCCTAGGGTGCCCAGGGCACTCACCGGCGACGGGGGTCCCTCCGCGGCCCCGGAGCGAGGGGAGTGCCTGACCATGGAGGATGGGCAGCTTAAAGGCAGAAGCTGCTTCACCTGATTGCTCTGGGGAGGGAGAGGCAGARTGCAAAATATTCTAAGCGGATCTTAACAAAACCGCTGAGTTTTGGCTCCTTCGTTCTGTGAAATTCATAGCCCGGCTGGCACTGACCTCCACACCCTGGAGGRCTTCCATCAGCTTGTCCAGCTGAACCCAAAAGAACCAAAATGGTGGAGGGATAGCATGTGCGGGGAAAGGTTTTAATAAATTAAAACACACCTAAGGAGGAAGGTGACCTGACAGGCACTGCAGTGTGGATTTATTTACCACAGGTCCTGACTGAGCACTCTCCACCTGAATTGCCTTGGTTTATTTAACTCATTAACCAGGAAAGGAAGGGTGGCTGCACTCTGGACACTGGTCACACCACAAGCTGCTCTGGTTTCAGCTGCCAGCAGCTCTCTCTGCCATTTCCCATGATGTGGGCCAATCCATAGGTCTCCTTCTACAGCATTTATGGCAGTCCAGCACTGACAATGAAAGCACTGGACCATAATGAGTTTCCAGTTACTACCCAAGCTCAGGGAGATGCCTGAAGGCTCCTTGTTTTTTCCATTTCTTAGGTGAAGAGCTGAAATCACCATAATTTTATCCACTTGTGCAGATTGGTACTAAAGTAGCTGTTTTGGAGAAAACCTGTCATTGAGCTGAGCTGGATAAATTCTTTGACTGATTTTCAAACCAATTTACATGATTTATACCAGGGCTTTATGCTAACAGAGCAATACAAAAAAATATTCAGAGTCTTAAAATAACTTATATTTTAAGTTATGGACTATCAAGTCTTTATTTTGYTTCTAAATTTGTCGCAGTGACAGAATCCCCACAGTGCTGTGTCAGAACTTGTGCCACCATACAAAAAGATCAGACTGACACAGCTTTCAAGATTAATATTACTTACACTTACAACCCTACTTTAAAAAGAAAAAGTTTGCTATATTGCTTTTAATTASCCATTGTTAGTTTCATCTAAAGAAAAATTAATGGATCTACCAAGAAAATTGTTATGAAGTAGCAAAGACTTAATTTTTTATTTAATTTTTTAATGTCATAGAAAATGCAGCCTGCTCTTTGGATAACTTCTCTGTCTGTTTAAAATATTTATTGTTATTAAGCTTGGAGGGTGGAAGCAGTAGAAGCTTAGTATTATTTGAAATATTTTCCACAGCTTTTTTTTTAAAGCTATCATGCCTGGTTTCTATGGAGAAAAGTGTTGTGGAAAATATATACAGCAAAATTTCAACAGAGCAATCTAAGAAGCAAAGAACTCTATATGGAGAAGGATGAGAAAAATCCCAGACCTCAGAGTTCATCTCTATAAAAGGTGTAGAAAGCCACAGGCCTAGAACAGGGATTTACAAACCTTCTGATCTTTGAGGGACAAYGGCACCAYGGTGGAGTCAGARAMACAAAATATGATGCTGCCATTTGSCTTGGTAGCTCTTAGTCTTGGCAAMASTTAGATCCTGCACACAATACGAATTTTCAGATCTCCAGGTTTACTTGTTCTGTTTGATAAAGGCTGTTTGTACAAAAAAAAAAAAAAAAAAAAAAAACACCATGGGCAACCAAACACATGTGGCTTGCAGTACACTTTTTTTTGTCCCTTCCAAAACCCCAAAGAGTCTAAGAGCTATTCTTTTCGTACTGAAGGGCTTTTCAAGGCTGTCAAGAATAATGCAAGATCTTCACACCCTCTGGGTGTAGAGGAGTTGCATCATAAATATCGTAAAGCTAACCTTTTGTACTGCAATTTAGATTCTACCAAACTCATAGACTCACTTGTACTATAAATTAAAATGATAGGTGATTTTACTTGTATGTCTGTGTGTGAGGAACTGGGAAAAGGGGGATTCTTTTTGTTTTTAAATAATCACAGAACCACTAAGGTTGGAAAAGACCTCCAAGGGTCATCAAGTCCAACCTGTGGCCAATCCCTACCTTGTCACCCAGCCCAGAGCACTGAGTGCCAGCCACATCCAGTTGTTCCTTGTACACCCCAGGCATGGGGACTCCCTCCTCTGTGCTRTCTTGGATTTGAGTCCTCTAGTCTGAACCTGGACAATTCAGACCATTCTTTTGCATTGMCCAGAAAATCTTCATTACTTCTAACCCAGCAAATGCACCAGTCAGATTTTAAACTCTCTGCAACCAAAACAGAATTCATGTGGGATCAGGTTCATTTTCTCCCATTAAACTCAACAAAGCACCTACATTGTTCAGTCCCATTTATAAATGCTGGCTTTTAGAGATGTAGTAGTCAGAAATAAAGATTTTAGGTGTTTAATTTCAGAGTGAATGCCTGAAAGGGGCATCAGACACTAAACACAGAACTCACTTTACCCAGGATTAAATGGCAGATGCTTGATTGCTTGTGTGTCTGGCTGCTACTGGACTCCCTATAGAGCATTTGGAGAGAAAAATACATTTTCAGATTATTATTCTTTTCATCCTAAACCAGATATAGAAGATAGTGGGAACYAATTGCATGCTGGATATGACTATCTCACCTGGAGAATGGAAGTGTCTATATGGTTAAAGTTTTGAAAACTTTACCTGTATCTTTTTTTTTTCCTTCTTTGAGATATGGAAATAAATTTTCAGTCTGATATMTTTTTGCATGTATATTTTTAAAGGGCAATAACCGTGACAAGTGTCTTGTAGAGGCCATCCCTACCACTTTTACTACACTTGKTAGAACCCACACAGAATGTTTCCCACACGTCTTTCCGTGTCTGATTATAATTCCAGAATTTTCCTATTTGAGACCTTGCCACATTCTATGCTGGGAAAAATGTATAGCATTAGGAAAAACAAATCATCAAAACTATTAGAAATCTCTTTGATAAGAAAAGATGAAATTCATTTGCCTATACTAACCCTGAAATCTGACATCTGTTGCACACAGAATGTAGTTTGGGTTTTTTTCTGTTATTTGTTCCATACAGAATACATTCTTTAAAAATCCACTACCATAAGAGGATGTATTTAATCCTTAAGAAGATTCATATCTTTTTTTGCAGGCAAGATATGTAGTGCAGTGCCTTGCTTTCAGAGAAACATTCAACCATAAAGGGTCCCACATCTGCCTTTTATCTAAATCCTCATCCTCCAGCCTCTGCATATCTGTAAGCTGGAATCTTCTTAACAAATCTCTGYTCAGACTTCTGGGAACAGAAAAGAACTTCTGTTCAAATTCATTTCCATAAAAAGGACAAACCCCAAACACATTTAAAATCATTGAGATCACACTTTATGTTACATTTCAGTTAATGATATGTCATCCAGGTAATTCAGCTGCTGCAGATTAAGTGCAAGAGTTGAGGATTTCATACACTCTGTCCTGTCCTTTGTGTTATTTGCTACCCCTGAATTTAGCACAAAACACTGATGTCCTGCATCTCAGATCTTTTCTTGTTCTCTTCTACCTGAAGTCATCTGCTACCCTTGTTGAAAATCAGGGAATGGTAATGTAAATCTAAAGTCCATTTTATAACACACAGAACTTTACATGGATTAAATCTCACTTTACATGGATTAAAATTGGGAATTAAAACTAATCAAAATATCAAGATTAAGTTAAAATTACTCTGCTCTTTTACAGTAKGACATGTCAATGGCCCAGCAGTGGAAGGCAGTGTCTTAGCAGAAAACACATTTGAAAACAAACTAAAAACTTTCTAAATTATCCAGTAATCAGCTTACTGCAGAAATTTTATGTGACAAGGAATGCTGCAGCCACAGATTTGCCCAAAACTTTTTGAAGCTCCTGGGTAGGGTATATCTAAGATACTTCTGTAATATTTCATCACAGGCTTGTGACACCAGTCTGACAGTGTGGTTAAAGGGTTTATATAAGTAAAGAAAAAATGGGATAMATTCTTACAACACAATTGGTCCAGCTCCAAGACAACCACAATGCCATATGGTACAGAAATTATAGAAAATTCAACAGCCTTTGTGGTGAAAACAGCAAAGTAGTAGCAAAACACTTCCCTAAAGTGCACAATACTTCCAGGCAGACTCTTGGCAGACAGCATAAGATTTATTAATGTGACTTCAGGGACATTTACATCAAATTTGCTGTAATAAAGAAAAATCTCTGAGATATGTAAAAGGGAATTAAACAGACTTTCATCATTGTTCACTCTCTGGCTTACATCTTGTCCCTKTAGCAGTCAAGAGCAGCACCATCTCATTTCAAGTGGCCCAATGGGTTCTTTTGCATTTTTTCATATGAAATGCTGGCACACTGAGACAATCTGGACACTATCAAAATAATATGATCAAAACCACCTGAGCCAAACCTTCACTTTGTGAATTGGTATAGAAATGGACTGCACTCAGCTATTCTGATGARCTGATTCTTCCCTCCTCCCAGTTATCTCAGAAAGACCACGCTGGTCTATGTGCACAGCTGTGTTAAGCATTGTCACTCTAGCTGCAATTAAAAATTAACCCCATCTGTAYAATGCAGACCCAAATCTGGTCTGCAGATGCATCATCAGCAGTTGATCCAGCAGTTGCTTCAAATTACAGGGTTTTATCTACAATGAGACAGATTCTGTGAGCCAAGTTGCAGCAACTGTCTGCAAGATGGGGCTGAGGAATGTCTGAGAGCAGCTGAACATAACTGGGTTTAACTTTGAACCATAAGGCAACAGCCACTAGTGGTAAGAATCATACACATGTGACAGGTTGTGCCTGGACAGGTCAAATGATATCTTCAGGAGGTCAAACTCCCATTTCCCTCTTCAGAAAATTCTAGATGGAAATACGAGTTAATATGTCCAATACTCATTTCATACATTGCAGGGTGCCCTGAGCAGCTGATGTGCATGGGCACTCTTCTATTTAGACTAAAAAATCCACAGCAAACTCACTTTATCTGTTGCTATGGCAATACTATGTTGTTGGAAAAAAGTGGCTAATGCTGCTTCTCATGTTGTGATGTGATCCATGTGTTCATGTGATTTATGTTTTTCCTTAGAACAGAGAAAGAAACTGTGAGAAAAAGCAAGGGGGAAAGACAGGAAAGATGCTTTAGAGGATGTCTCTGGGAATATTTGTGTCTTTCAGGGAAAATACAGCTGCCCATCCTTCTTACCTTCATTGAGCAGACCCTTTGTAGGTGTCTTCATCTGAGCTGGATATTTGGCTAAATCACCACTCAGCCCAGGTAGCTAGTTAATTAAACTGGTTCAATGCTAGTTGATGGGAAAAATCACAGCTAGCAGAATTGGTTGGAATTTTATTTTGAAAAGCTTTTGCTGTTCTGTCTTACTCATGAAAAAAAAAGAAATTCACAATATTTATATCATGTATTTACTTTTTACTTACAAAAATGCAGTATTTTTCTTATTTCTACTTTTTTCTCCCTCTTTTATTTCCTCCCTCCTTTTAGAGGCAAAATACAGAGGAAGATTTGAGTCCCCCACTACCAAAATTTCCTGGACTGGTTTCATTTTGAAAAAGTGACAAAAAACTTGCGAAGGCAAGGATAAGGGTATCATAATATGGAAGAAGATAAAATTACTAGATAATATCTGTCTCTAAAAAGTAGAGCTTTCTGTGTTCCACTCTTTTGCAAGATGTAGCAAGGAAAAAGTCCAGGGAACATGAGTTACTCAACGCCATTTTAGTCACCTCTTGGCTCGAATGGTCACCTCAGCCCCTGTTTCCCCTCAGGAGGCACTTCAATCAAAATKGCATGATTGAAGCTGATCACCACAAAGCAGAGTGGAATCAATCAAAATTGCATGACTGAAACTGCTTAAAACCAAAAACTGTAAAATCATTTTATAGTACAAGTATTTTGAATGTTCAGTATCTTCATTAAAATATTAATCCAAWTATTTACTGCACAATCAGCACAGTACTACTTTTGGGTAGGGTTACTTTAATGGAAAATAAGAATTTATCACAGATGTCCTATGGCCTCTACAAATACACACTCAATTACTTGCTTTCCCAGCAGCAATTACAAAGTGAAATGTGRTGTCTGGGCAGTCCAAAATGAGCATTTGCTCGCTGCTGAGCTGGACTGTGAGAAAACCATCTCTCAAAACTTTCCATGGCAGTGACACAGGAAGATTGTACGTGCAGACCTGGGCTCTGCAACGCTCTCAGCAGCTGCGTTGAGGCAAGTGAGGCCAAGGAAATGTGACACAAGATATCAGAGAGGACAGCCAGGCCCACGGGGGCACRAGAGCTCCGGGAACTCCTCTGGCTCTGCCGCCCATTGCGCAAGCCACGGGGAATGGGAAGTGGATTTCCCAACAGCCCGAATTACAAAGGTGGGATCAGGAGCCCCTGATGTCTGCCTGATCTTTTGCACATGCTCATAGAGAAATTATGAAGAGGATTATTTATCCAACCCTGCAAATTTCTGCTCGACCTGCGCATGTGATTCCCTCCCAGGCCTGCTCTGTGGGTCAAAGCCAGCCATGAGACTGGACACAGGAACTGGGCCAAACAACTCCTGACTTATTTGTTTCCCATCCAGCTTGAGGCCTAGACACAGGGAGGCTGTTTACTTTGAAAGGAAGAGGAGTAACGTACATGTAGAAGGGATTCATCTCACTTAAAGGGAAACCACCTCTGCTCTAGACCTGTAAGAATAGGAATTCCAACTCAGTGTAGCCATAAAATAAGCAAAAAATAYAGTCATTAGAAACTGCAAGCAGTAATAGCATAATGGCAACAGCAGAAGCTATTCCTTGTGCAACAATCTTAGATGACTGTCTGGAAATCTGTACACAGCAAAAATAGTGATATTGCTGAGTTCTTCMCATGGACACATTTTGACATCACTGTTAAAGTAAGATGGGTAATTCATTGCACCTCTGATGATGATTCTCTCGGTTGATTGTTGCTGTGCCATGTGGTGTTCATGCTGCTGTAATGGCACTAGATGGTAYTGGCCCCACCAGCTGCCAAAATGACATATGAATACTCCTTTGGGTTGCTAATTCTGAGTTRCTCAGGGTTACACCAGGCTGTGCTACAGCAGCAGTTTCAGAAGGCAYAGCAGACTATGAGCTGTATGAAACTATAATTAAACCTACTCCTTTAGACTGACAGAGGAATAAATTGCTCTAGACTAGGCAGAAATAACGCTCTGTTGTGATTAGACCACAATTTCAAGTTGTGGATCTCTCTCCTACTGAGAGACAACACACAAAGCTTTGCACTTGGCAGACCAAAACCATTAGCAGCAGSCAGGGATGTTCAGTGTCAGGCAAAAAGGAGACACTATATACACATTCCTGTGCTTCAAGTGAAAGAATTTGTTAATATGTAAAATAAACATGCATTTCATAAATAGTTTTGACATATATTGTGGGCAAACTGCTGCAGCAGATTGAGGATGTTTATGCACTCAGCCAGTTTAATGACCCAGTGCACAGATAAAATGAGTGAGCTGGCTGCTAAAGTGGCAGAGATTTGTGACAAGAAATATATTAAGAGTGTTATGAACACAGAATGAATGGAAACACATGTACATGAAAGCAGCAGATGAGAAGGCAGAACAAGAGGTAAAAGAATAGCCTGTACTAATGAAAAACACAATTCCCTTGACACTGCTCCCAGAACATTGTTCTCAGCAGTAAAATTGAGTCATGTGATGTTTAGGGCAAGCCCAAAAGGCCTGCACTGAAGCCCACAGGACAAGATGACTTCACAGCAGAAGGTGCTCCAGCATCCTCACAACAGGATGGCAACAAGGCTGCAGCCTKTTCTTCCCMCATTGGCCTTTTGGAAAAACAGATRGAMATTTCAAGSAAACWAGTTAAAATGGKCAAAATCAGCARCTTTTCCAAAGGTTTATGGAGGCTGAAGTAWGCAGGAACCCRAAACAACWGATTGCCTTACAACAAACACTGACTCCTACAGTTTATCAAAGAKCCAYCAAAAACCCAGTTGTTGTCAATCAAAATTAACACCAGAGAAATGATGAGCCCATGACAGACAGTGTTCCCTGCTACCTGTGTTGCACACAAGTGATCCTTGCACACAAGTGATGGGGACTTGCAGCTGTGATATGGGACTGTGAGTGAGTGAAATATTTGAGAGAATGTTAGTGCATAACATCAACTTATACAGAGATTTTATAAATAGGTTAAAAGTTCTCTTTCTCTAAGATTTTGTTACATTGGATTTTTCTTTTTTTTTTTTTTAATACTTCCATGTCCCTTGGTGTCTTCACCCTTAGCATTTCTAACAGCTGGCCTGAATATGCCATGATGTAACTCATGCTTGTAACTTGCCCTAAACAAGCCATTGACATGGCAAAGATGTTTTTTCTTGCAGAAATCTTTTACTTGTGTAAGTAAAAAAATATCACTTCCTCTCTCAGTTTCTACTTAAAAAGCCCAGTTTCCCTCAATAGCTCTCCACAGTTTTATTATAAGAAAGAACATTAGGCAGGATTTTTGGTCTTTTGCTTTACCAGCTGTTAAAAAAATTCTTTATCAGAATTTTTTTGGGGTTGATTTAGAATCCCATTGGCTGGTTGATAGAGAAAATATAAAAGAACAATAGGCTACAAAAAATCATTTGTTCATGCATGGGATAGAGATTTACTTTAAAAAAGAAAAACAAAAAAAAGAGAGAAAAAAGAAAAACCACCCACAAAATGCTGAACCATCAAATTCCCTGACACAGTAAGAAGAGATACATACAAGCTGGAATAAAAACAGTGAAAAGAAAACATCATTCCTATACTAAGACCCTTAAGTAGGATGGAATTTCTGAAGGTTTTAGGGAGGATCAAGATTAAATCACACTGCTAAAAAAATGTTTGAAGAAAAACAATCAAGGTAACAAAGATACTTTAAAGTCTGAATTCAGGGGAAAACTTCTGTTTGCAGATTTGACTAAAAGCTTAACCATGTCCGTGTAATTAGGACAAACTAACCTGGCATCTGAAAAAGCTGAGTATTTGGGGATACCTAGCACTGTTAAAATTCATTTTCCAGCTGGGGAAAGCTGTTGATGTCCTCTCTCTGAGAGCAATCCAAAGTTAAGTTGCTTTCAAATGTTCTCTCCAGGTACTTTCTGAAGGATACTTCAACTGTAAACTTTGACTGTATAAAGAACCTGAGGTGTTCAGGCTTCTACCTCATTGCTCATTTGGACACCTGGATTTATGCAGGATGAATCTAAGTTATGATGTGTGCATGTAAGTGTCTGCAACACTGATTTGATTTACCAAGGTGTTTGGATCCTTTCATAGTAAAAAATAAACCAGTGTTGCTACTGCAAAAATTCCTAATTATTTTATATCCAGACAGGTAATGTGTACACTATTTGTCAAATTGTCTTGGTGGTAATAATAACAATAACAATAATAATAATACTTCAGCAGTTTGAAATTACTTTTAAATATTCATATTTCAATTCTGACTTCTTCTGTGTGCATGAGATTGTGAAAAGRAACACAGTCCATCCAGCAGGCACTGAATTAAACACTGCATTTCAAGCTGCTACAGCAAAGTAGTTTGTTCCATTTCATCTCTGCAGAAAGTCCAAGRAATACACCAGGCCAAGTGTATACTCTGAGCAATCCTATTCCTTCCTGCCTGCTTTTAAGATATTTCAGACCCTTGAACACTTCCTTGACCTCTTTTATAAACATGGTAACACTTACTCATTTAACTCTCATGTATGGACAAGCTGTATTAGCCCAAGATCTGCATGAAACATCCAATAACAGGAATGGATAATTTGATAAATTTTACCAGGCCCATTCCCTGTTTCCTTTACACTGGTTTGATTTGAACATAACTGCAAGGATTTCACTGGAGCTATCCATGGTTCAGGAAAGGAGGTTTGGAATTCTGAACTTTCTGTTGCTGCAGAGGCCTAGAAAGAGCATATCCCAGTTCATCCTGAAAGTGTACCCCAGAGCTCCCCACTATGTGCTTCCATTGAGCCTTTCTTACCTGTTTCCATACTATTTATTAAATTAGATATGTCCTAGGAAAAGACACAACTCTGCAGCTGGGCCCACCTGCACTGCTACTTACAGAGCCTGAATTAGACTCCATGCACACAAAATTAAATCCCAGACCCAGCTGGGCCAACAGCAGTTGAATCATTGTTTTTTTAATGCATTTGGCTTTGACCCACACTCCAGTGGGAGCTTCAGAGAACCACTGTGAAATGCTTTTCCTGTCTTTTCACAATACGAAGTGTGGATGTCAGAAAGGGCAGAGCAGATCTTGAGATTAGCAATTCACAAGGGCAGGGCAAATCCCATGCCAGGCAGTTCAGAGGTGTGAAAGCAGACCCCAGACATCATTACTGAGAGATTTCTTACCCAGCCATGCCTGATACATGTTAATAGCAGTCCCAATGCTGCAGAAAATGTCCCTAATTAATCAGCTAAGTTCAGTGATGTGCTCCCTGGTAGTTGGGTTACAGCCTCTGAGCATTAACAGCTCAGCACACACCTACTGAACACCTCTGGGTTTGTCCATCTGCTCTTGGACATGGACACAAATGAATGGACTTCTTTCTTCAGAAAAACAATAAACTGAYAGCTTATAGCAACTGAGTGGTGGCCAGAAAGGAAACACACAGATTTTACTATTCCCAATGGAGTCATATGGCATGGAACATATTTTTAAAATAGATTTATTCCCACTAATTTTACTGCTATACCAGCATTTCCTTGAAATGACCCAGTTTGGCTCTTCTTGTTCMGGGAGAGTCGGGAATGACAGGATGGGGATATCAGTGAGGGGAAGGGAACCTGTGCAGTTCCAAGACCTTGTCCACACCATGGGATGTGGGAATGAGTGCTGCACTAGCTGGWGCTGATGGAGGAGCTGAAAACCCATCCTCCATGCTGGGAAGCCTGTGCCTGCAGGCCACTTTCATGGTGCCCTAAACCAAAGTACATATTCCAAAGATGAGGAAAGCATTATATTCTTTGTTCTGTTCTCCACTTCTCTATTATTAGAACAGAAAGTGTCTTTATCTCCCTGAGTGATGTGGCCCACRCAGTCCCTCCAGGAGCAAGACGTCAGTACAAACACAGGGAAAGGAGYTAGGATGTGTTTAGGTGAGTAAGGTGTGCTCAGAGCTGAGTTTCATCCTTGGATACTGGAGCAGGCAGCTGATGAACCCTCTGAACCAGGCAGAGTTCTCTGGTTCTTGAGACTAGAAAGCAAAACATGYTCCCTGGGTTAAAAACAGGGAGGAAGGAAGGGCTTGAGGACTATCCCCTCGGTCTGCTCTGGCAAGCAGTGTCACACAGTAACAGTTTAAGTAGCTGGAGACTCATTTCAGAAATACACTCTTGATCTGAACTAAAATATTGACAGAGATGCATTTGAGCCATTAGTTGAACACTTGATCCTGGGGGGGGGGGAAAGGCTGGAAGAAATAATTAAAAAGTTTTGAGCACATAAAATAAATTAAAGCAGTTAATAGTCAATAAAAATTTACAGAGAATTAGTCAAACCAGTATAATTTCAACCTACAAATGCAGATCTGTGGCTAGGAGGAGATGGAGTAGATGCCCAATATCATAAGCTCAATGAAACTCAATAGCTTTCACATAAATACACTACAGGAATGTGGTTTTCATGAAATGATTTAWATATGGGGACAGGGCTGGTTGCTGTAGGAATGACTGCAGGAAGCTTCCTTGGGGCACACACAACCAGAGGCAAAGGGTTGGAAGTATCTGGCCATGTCCCAGCTCCTGCAGAAACAAACCTTAGGTCAAAGCAAGCCAGTGGCTGAATGCTGCACAAGCAAAGTAGTTTATATTTAACTATAGAGGTGCATAAATGAGGTATGTGAAGCAGCAATCCTTCTGCTTCACTGCCTTGCAATGCCCTGTTTAATTCTGAGCACTACATTGTAGGCAGCCCAGAGGAGAATAACAGTGATGATGGGAACTCTGGAAGATCTGAACCAGAAGACTGAACTCATGGGTCTGATCCTGAAAAGGAAAAGTCTGAGCTGACATGGGGCCTGTTTTCAAATAGGCACATGCCTGCTAAATCTAATCTCCAGATGAGTTTTGGATAAGACAGGAATGAAGGGACTCATATTACAGCAAAGAAGATTTAGTAAAGATTAGGAAAATCTTTGCTATCATACARATCTCTATATTGCCTGGGCAGGTTATCCAGTTAACATCACTGATAGTCTTTAGGACTGGGTTACATACATRTCTATGAAAAAAGACAGAAGTATTTAAGATGCTTGTTTGAGGAGTGTTTCAACCCTGTAAGTGGAAGATTTGGTTTTGATATGAAGAGAAAAAAATTAAGTAAGTTTTAATTTTTCAGAGATCTGTAAAAATATTCTTACTAGTTGAACCCCATCTAGTATGGCATCTCTGATGTGTGCCAGATGTCTTCATGTCACTTCTCTGTAAATGAAAGTTGAACTCAGACTCAGCTCCCTGTTCAGGATATTGTTAGACTGTGAGAACTGAACTGAATTATGTAGCTGAAGCATTGTTATTGATAAATCATAAAATTGTCACAATGTGGTGAACCAAATTACAGATGGTTTTAATTTCCTCACTGTGGTCAARAATGGGCTGTCCAGGCAGGTGGTGGGGTCAAGAAACCACTGGGTATGGTACTTAGTGCCATGGTCTCATTGATGTGGTGGTGTTCAGTCAAAGTTTGGACACAATAATCTTGGAGGTTTTTTCCAGCTTGGTCTGTTGTGGGCACAGCAAACTGACAGAAGCATAGGGCTAAATGTGTAGGAGTTTGGATGTGGCAAAGGCTTAAAATCCTACAGTTTCAAAAAAGAAAATTAAAAATAAGTGGAAACATGGAAAGTGACCTGCAGGAATCACACTCCTCAGAACCTTATGGCTACTCATTTCATCTTATTAAAAATGAGGAGGCCTAAAAGGTGCTGCCTTGATCTGCAGAGTAGAAGAGCAAGCTCTTTGTGTCTGCTGGGTCTCTTGGAACACTTCAGAAGGAACAAAACCCCCTCCAGTATGAATATTCTTCTAAAATGCCTGCCTACTGATGAATCTAAGAGGGAATGTGTAGTTTGGCAGTGATAGTTAAGGTCCTTCCGTTCCACAGCACATCTTGAATAACCAGAGGACATCAGTGACCCTCATGTGGTACGTTTGCACTATGGGCTCACACAGGACTGAGATCCTGAGTCTCCAGGAGCGACTTTCTGACTTCTTCGACAGCCTCTACTTTCCACTTTCTAAACTATATTAAACCCCAAATTCCCGTGCAGTGGATTATTTTATTTTGCCCATTCGGTTTCTATAAGACAGTTGGAATAGCAACACCGTGCGTTTTTACGCTCAAATACATTTTTAGGAAGTGGAAAGGAGAAGCAAGGAGCRCGTTCCAGCTCCCCTTCCCACTGCGAGGCTCCGTGTGGCTGCTCTGCCCTCTGCCGGGGCTGCTCAAGAGGGAAGGGAAYGACGCTGGAGAAACCCCTGGAATTCGGGGACGGAGGAAAAGCCGGAATTGTGCGGCGCAGTGCCCGGGCTTGGGCAGCGCGCTCAGCTCCCGGCGGCCGGGGCTCCGCGGATGAGCCCACCTCCCTYACAGCCGTGTGCTGTGTGCCCACAGGATGGCAGCCACATCCTGCCAGCAAAGAGCTGCAGAACCACAGAACAGGCACGGTGACCTCCGTTGTAATGAATATAAATGAATATAAAGACCATAGCTGAATAATCACAGTGGGTAGTGAGTTGTGTTTGGAGCCTGCGAGCTCCCCGTTGATGGTTTGTTGGGCTCCCTGTTGGAGCCTGCGAGCTCCCTTGCCGGCGTTTTGTRGACCCKCGTGTTGGAGTGGTTACGTTCCCCAGTTCTGCTCGATTGTACCCCAAAAGCCTTTCCCTGCTGATTTGCCCCACTTGGAAACTCCTTTCCCTGGTCCTAGTTTCTTGTCCCAATGCCTCCTGTCCCTTGATATCCCCTCCTCACCTCTCACAGCCGCCGCTCCTGCCATTTGGACCCCCTCAGCCGCTCCCGCCATTTTGGCCCCCTCAGCCGCTCCCGCCATTCGCACCCCCTCAGCCGCTCCCGCCATGCTGCAGGACGGGGCTGCTGTCAATGTGCAGACGTCCCTCCCGCCCACGACTCCGCCTCACCACCTCGAGCTGTCTGTCGACGAGAAGGCGACGCCCCTATACAAATCGGGGCGCCCGGAGCCCCCTGGGACAGGAACGAGCCATAAACCACCAATTTCCACCAAAATGCTTTATAGCCCGGCGGACTGGAGTGCCATAACACCAAGGGGACTACTTGGGGACCCTTGCTGCGGGCCAGCCAGACTCGACCTGTCTTCAGAGGTGGCCGACCAGAGACACCACTGGACTCCAACGAGTCTATCGGCGTTTCGGGGACTCCCGTCATGGACGGATTCCTAGCATTGTAGCAGTGTAGCAGCACAAGCGGCACTGCTGAAGAGGTCCATTCACCTTGGCGAAGTGGCGGCGCAGGCTATCCCTTAAAGGACACCCCTTTTTAATAAAGGCTTAAAAGGAGTTAAAGCTATTGTCTTCTGCCCATTTATATCAATGCTGAGCTTCTTGTGTTTAGTTTACGGCCAGTGCTCCTCGCCCTGTCACTGGAAAGAGTCTGGCACCATCCTCTTGGCATCCTTTGAGATATTTACGTGCATTGAGATTTCCTCACACACCACAGACGTCCGTCCGTCCGTCCATCCATCCATCCATCCATCCATCCATCCATCCATCCATCCATCCATCCTGCCGGGAAAGCAGGCACGAAGACCGAGCTTTGCGGGGCACTTTGTGCCAAAAGAGTACTCTCTCCTCCCTAAAGGCCGGATGATCCCCCGAACCCACCCCAAGCCTCCCAAAAGACGCGACCCTCGCCGTCACCTCGGGGTCTCCCCGCCGCTCTCCCCACACGCATGCGCGGCAGCGCAGGACTACAGCAGGACTGCATTTCCCGGCATGCCCCGGGGGCGGCCCGAATGCGTGGCAGGGAGCGGCGGGAGAGGAGTGGGGCGGGACCGGGATAGGGTCAGGGACAGAGACACAGACACAGCCATGGATGCGGGCGAGGGGCGGCCGCAGCCCCACCTGGCCGCGCTGGTGCTGGCGCGGGGCGGCAGCAAGGGAATCCCGCTGAAGAACATCAAGCTGCTGGCGGGGGTGCCGCTCATCGGCTGGGTGCTGCGCGCCGCCATCGACGCCGGCGTCTTCCACAGGTGCGCATGCGCCGCCTCCCCCTCTGCTTCCCCTTCCCTTGGCGGGTGCTGGTTCGGGGTGGACGTGCAGGGCGGTTCTGGTTCGGGATGGACGTGCAGGGGGTTCTGGTTCGGGATGGACGTGCCGAGGGACCCTGCCGTAGGGCGGGGCTGGGGGAAGCCGCCGCTTCGTCAAGAGGGTGTTAGGGATGACTGTCAGTGTCTGCAGGGAGGGCTCAGAGCAGGGACCTGCTCCGTGGGGCACGGCAGTGGGATAGGAGAAACGTCAGGAACTGGGCAGGAACTAATGCCCAGTTCCTGGACATAAGGAAGAACTTTACTGGAACAGACTGCCCTGAGAGGGTGTGGAGTCTCTCTCGGTGGAGATACTCCAAAGCTGTCTATGTGGAATCCTGTGCAGCCTGCTCCAGGTGACCCTGCTGGAGCAGGGAGGTGAGACCAGATGACACACTGTGCTACCCTTCCAGCCTGACCCATGCTGTGATTGCCAATGGGGCAGGATTGATCCTCACTTAAGACAAGGGGGTGCAGTTACTGTGGCACCAGGTTAAGGGTCAGGCAAGGCAAGCGCCCTGTCAAGGTGTAACACATTGTAACATACTTGCAGCATAAGCTGYCCCTTCCTGCTGAGGGTGAGCAGCAGAGGAATGCAGGACTCAAAGTCCTACAACTCAGTTGTTTAATTAAAGTTGTTCTGATGTGTGGTTGAGTGGCTACT
>CADDXX010000587.1:481550-499885 GCA_902810485.1 Alauda arvensis
TAATTTTATTTTGACAGGTTCGACTCATCTCTGACAGAGATTGTTCAAAAACACTGTCAGCCATGCAGCTGGGATGTGTGGCAAAAGTCAATGTAACAAATAAACTGCAAGTTCTGAAGGATTGGCAGGAAGACATGGGTTTGAGCTGGAAAGAGGTGGCTTACTTAGGTCAGTTCCTTTTCTTTTGGTTTATTTAATTTAAATAGTACGGACAAATAGAATCTTTGTACTGTTGCTGAGCTTCAAACCATTTTTCTCTTTGTAAATACACTGAATTTAATGGGATTGTTGTGCACATTGCAGCACACAATCACCAACAGCAGGTATTTTAATGCCTGTTAGGGTACAATCTGAATGTTACAGATGTTGATGAATCTGTATAATTTTGTAAGGGAACTCTTCACTGTTTTTCCAGTGGGATATAGGAAAACTATTAAGGAAACATTTTGATATCAAAATCTTGATAAGCATACACTTAGAGCTGACAATTTTGAACTGGTTCTAGTTGGGTTTTTTTCCCGAAGGATATTGTCTAGATTATGTTCTGAAATGGTAATCAGAAATGGACAGAATTAGAACTGAAAGCCATGTGGTTCTGTGCTAAACTGTATTTCAGTGACAGGTTAAGTGTGGAGTCCTGCCAATGCTTATTCAGCTGCTCACATAATTTTACTGCTCTTAGAAGTACCATTCTCTTGCCTAAAGATTGTGAAGTGTGATCAGCATTTACATGGATCACCAAGATTTCCCAACAACTGACATGCATGTGCAAAGTGCTGTTGAGCTGCTGAGATGAACTTTGTGACAAAAAAAAAAAAATACAAAAATCAGATCAATGCATACAAAAAAAACCCCACTGAGAAAAATACGGATTCTTTCCCTTCTGTGATATTTGGCCTTATCTGTCATCTTCCTCCCTAGGAAATGAGGAGTCTGATGTGGAGTGCCTGAAGCAGGCAGGGATGAGTGGTGTGCCTGCTGATGCCTGTGCTGCTGCTCAGAAGGCTGCTGGTTACATCTGTAGGAGCAGAGGTGGCTGTGGAGCTGTGCAGGAGTTTGCAGAACACATATTCCTGCTCTTAGAGAAAGTGAACTCTGCAAGGAAACAACTGGAAGAAATCAGCTCAGCAGAGAAGGAAATGGGGAGAAATGAGAACAGCAGGAAAGGAAATAAGGAACTGACGGAAAAAGAGTAACACCATTGGTCAATCCTGCTTTTCTTCCTCAGTGCATCCATATCCCAAAGGAATGCTTGCCTTTCAGATTTTACAGCACAGTAGAGTTAAGAGTGTCTCCCTCTAATTCCAGGTCCCACATTCATGATTCTATGCTGAAAATATGATGATTCCATGATGATTTTAAAAGCCATTTAAGTGCAATGGGAGGAATGCTACAAAAGAGAGTGCCCTGTAAATCTACTCTTAATAATCACACCTGTCCTATATGAATGATGCATCTTTATTTCATAATCTGAATGTTTTCAGGGATCAATGATTTTGCATGACTTGAAGATTTGTAATTCAGGCTTAAAAAACCCAAAACTTCTGCCAGTTTTGCTCATGTGGTTTGCATTTCTTTTATCAAATGCACAGTGTTGTGGTTGTGTGATTGCAATTTACAGACTTTGTCCTTAGCAAGGAAGAGTTTTAACATGTGCTGGAGAGGTCAGGTGTAAAATACTATCAATGAAACTTCCTCCTCTGTTTTTAAACTACAACAGTTATTTAAAACAAATTAATAYTMATTTTAAAAACCACTTTAGCATGTRTTCAATTTTAAGCTCATGAATTATTAAATCACATTTGGAATTCTGCTTCTTGGAATCTGTTTATTTTGGATTTTATTGGCATTAATATTTTGCCAGTTTTGGAGTTCAATTTCCCATTGTCTTTGATATCTYTGCAGAAACTCAGTTTCTTTCTAGGAAGACTTTATTGCAACCTCAAATTAATTAAGGCCAAATAAAACTCTTTAAGTTTATTGTATGGAAAAGTAGCTGCTGTTTAAAGAAAAACAAAACACCAAACCATGGTTGATGTGGATTTATATGAAATATATATACAGACTACTTTCAGAATGTTAAAGCTGGTTTACATGCTTRTATTTATTGAAAATAGGATTTGTATTGTACATTACAAATACAATAATATATATCAGAGTCAAGTTCTGGTTTAGGTTATGCTAAAAAATAAAAATATCCATGGTACACAGGCAACTACAAGTGAGGTGAATGATAATGGCTTGTCATTTTATTTTCTTTCTCTGCTAAATATTGTATTGTATATTTATACTCCCAGTATATCACCTGATATATTGGCCTCTGATAAACTTCGTGTTTACTTCCTTTSACAAAGCAAAATGTTGAACTCAAATTATTTACTTCCTATCTACAGTTAACAGATAAATTGTTTGCTAATCAGCTCTAAGTCACCTAAGTTTTAGTGACTCCTTTCAGTCATATTTTAGGGTTCTGTGCTGGATAAATCMCATGGACTCTGACAAGAAGAGAGCTGCATTTTGGACATCAATGTTTTCACTTTGATGAATTCTTGTTTAGCAGAACATGGTTATAATCTTATATTGGGAAGAATATGAAGGATAAAAGCTCTAGAGACTGTTTACCCAAAAAAATATATGGGATTATGCAGGATCTGCTGCCTGGAAGGTTCAGTCTGTATTGCCCACTCTGTAGTGGGAAGCCTAATTATAGAGTAGAAAACGGGATGCCTTAATTATTCTTCTTGATTTTATAGAAGAGCCTCAATCATGTGAAGGATTTAGGGGTCAGAGGGGCAGACACAGTGAGGGTAATTCTGTCACTTTAGAGGTGAAATCCCAAGTCCCAGGAAAGGTTCAAATGYGTAGAAGATTTTTCCAAGCCATGTTCCAGTACATGTGAATCAGAGCTGCCTTTGGTTAGAAGGGTATTACTCATTCAGAGTAATTTTCAATGGTGAGTTTTATTATTYTGGGCTAATTTTGAGATCATATTTTGGCCATGCTGAGCACTTGGTTTCTTGCTTTAATTAACCTAGGATATTCCAGAGATCATCTTAGGTAATGTGGGTCGTTCTGTCATGATTATATGRAATAGAGAAAAAGGAAATTATGTAAATATTTGTAATAAGCTATTATGAAAAAATAGCTGATTACCTCAAATTTTAAATAAACAGCTTTCTCTAGTCTTTTAAATAGAGAATGGTTATGGGCTGGCTTGTGGTGAGTTTCTGTACTGCAAACACATGCTCCCAAGTTCATGTGCCACACAAATGTTTTATGGTGGCAAAGGTGAGCAGATTTAATACCCAAATTAATCACATGCACACCTTCACCTACTTCTGACTCCATTCATTTATTATCTGCTCTTCCTTCTGTTCAGTTTATCTTCTCCAGTTCCTGTTAGGTGATGCAACAAGTTCTGACCTTAAGTCGTTTCAAATCAATATRGTTCACATCTATTCAGCCTTTTGAAGTCAGAGGTGTGTTTTAATACTTGCTGATTTCAAGGACTTTTAAACCTTGAACACACATTTTAGGTAACTAGTTTTTCCAGAGTCCATGTGGGGGAAGGTTTTTGGTTTTAATTTTTTTTGTGCTGGGACAGGTTGGTCTATCTCCATTTCTGATTCTAGATGTGTTTATGGGTGTGGCTCTGGTGTAGTAGAGCATTCCCCTTGCTCTGGGGGAGGCATGAAAGAGAATGAGCAGTGACCAGTGTGAAGGCAATGATACCAAATTATTCAGGTTAGTAAAGGGTGAAACTGAGGAGATAAATATAAAATAAGCTGAGCTTAACTTAAAAGCAATCCTAATGTCAAATATATTAAAATACCCATTTTCATAGACCAGTTATAATTCCAAAAAGTATCTAGTGGTTTGAAGTGTGTGCTAGCAGTTGAAAAARCAGGAATTAGTAGAAAAAGAATATATAGCAAATAGGAGAAAAATAATTAATCCACTGTATAACTCAGTGGTTTGTGTGTATCTTGRATACTGTGTGTTTGGTTTATTTTGTGTTGAAACGACTGTAGCATTCCAAATGTTTGTGGGAGGATAAAAGGGATGATGGAAGAAAGGAATSAGRTTCRGTGGCAGCAGTAGCCAAAKCAGAATTCTTCACTTTGGAAGAAGGATTCTTCACTTTGGACTGAAGGGAGTTGTGTTAAAATATCTGTAAAATTAAGGACAGGAAGCCATGGAAAGGCCACTGAAGAAACTAGCAGTGACCAAAATCAGGTGCCTGAGGAACATAAATTTGCCATATTGTATTTGGGGGTGCTTTCCAGCTTTTCTGTGGYCTCAGCACCTTTGCAGCTCGTGCATTTTCCAAAGTTGGACATGGGTTACAGACATTTAATGAACCTCAAAACRCTTAAAACAGGCTTTGACCACATCTTTCATGAGTCTGACACTTGATACAGTTCTGGTTCTGAACCTTAGATTCTTCCTCCTATTTCTGGTGTAGGAAATACCCAACTGCGTTTTATTTTGCAATGTGTGTTAGTGGTTCATTCCACGTCAGTGTGTAGCTCTGACACAGTGAGCAGCAGGACAKGGCAGTATTATTATCAGTAGGAGTAATCTAATCTTCAAAAAKTAAGGAATATAGGGCAAAAGTACATGCAGAGTTATGTAAGAGTACAGGTACATGGGATTAATCAGTGTCATTATTATCTGTAGTCAGATATGGTAAATTCCTGTGAAAGTTCTTGGCCAAAATGTTGTCAGAGGTTTGGAGAACATTATGCAAAGTAGCATGCTTTTCCTGATTGTTCACWARTTTCTGGCCTAAAYTGAAAKATATCTGGACTARTTATGGCTACTCTTGTATTAATCAYKGAAATGGTCTCTCCAAGGATGTAACCTTTAACTGAGGGTATAGTTGCATGCCTGTTTATGGCTAGTTTATGGCAGTCCATGTAAGATTCCATTTTTACTGTTCCAYTTCTTTTTTCCTGGTTACACTTTGTTCACAGCAGTTCAGTCTCAGGTTGGGAGGGGGTCAGTCACCACACACTGATCCTTCTGAGCAGTGAGGCCCAGCAGAAGTGTTCCTATTCATTAGGTAAAGCCAAGAGAATAATGGTCTAAAAAGCTTGAAAATGGGATGAAGTACCTCAGAATCACAGAATAAGCTGAGTTAGAAGGGACCCATCAGGATCAATCCAGCCCCTGGCCCTGCACAGACACCCCAACAATCCCACCCTGTGCATTCCTGAGAGCATTGTCCAAATGCTCCTGGAGCTCTGGCAGCCTTGGGGCTGTGACCATTCCCTGGGGAGCCTGTTCAGTGCCTGACACCCTCTGGGGAAAGAAGACCCTTTCCTGATATCCACCCTGATCCTCCCCTGACACAGCTCCAGCCATTCCCTGGATCCTGTCCCTGATCACACAGAGCAGAGCTCAGGGCCTGCCCTCCTCTTCCCCTCACAAGGAAGCTGTAATTGCAGTGAGGTGTCCCCTCAGTCTCCTCCAGCTGAACAGACCCAAGTGCCCTCAGCCTCTCCTCATTCCCCTCAYGGCCCTTCACCTGATTTAGACAAATATAAAAACACTCCCATTCATTTCACCTAATGAACTTTAAGTTCTCCTGAATATATTTCTCATTATCTACTTTTGGACTGATTCCATTCTCTGAATGCTGCCTCTTCAAGGCCCTGGAGCTACCCTTGTCCCCAGCTGGAGTGTGAACAGATTTTATGGGCAGCAGTTCTGATAACTCACCARCAGGCCCCGGTCCTGACCCGCCACATCAATATATCAACACTTGGAGCTCTTTGTTCAAACAAAGCACACATTTGATTTATCATGGAAGTCRAGAGATCTCAGAGGACTTTGGGGTAAAGTTGCAGGCAATGTGGAGAGCAAAKTGGGCCAGTGCCTTGCAGTGACCCTGCGCTGAGGGGTGAGGGAACTCAGGCCTGGACTGCTCCAGTTGGGCTGCTGTCATTGGTGTCAGAGCCTGGATAGCACAGACACACGGCCTGGCTCTGTCTCATTCACCTGCTGATTAAGTCCTGATGAGCCTTTTTTTTTCTGTTAATCCAGGTAAATCCTTAATTTAGCCAGTAGGCCATGGTGCAAACTGATTGATTCCTCATSCCCTGAAGCAGCTRGGAAATTAAGTGWTCTTTGAGCAGCACAGTGTTAYSWSCCTGGCTGATGGGTAGGTTTAAGTAGTCTACCAAGCTCACCTTGATCCACAARGCAAGTCCTCATCCTGTCCCTTCACACACAGTTCCATGTTGTGAATATGATGTTGATATAAATGATCCTTGTTGTGTGTGCTGGCAGTGTGTGCTGCAAATACTGCTTACAGCAGCCTTAGTGCAGCTAAACTCCCTAGAAAACCTCATTTCCCCAAGGGTCCTCTGGCTTTTTTCCCCACACTCAAAGGGCCAGAAAAATAAGTCTCTAAGTAAAATGTTMAATTATTTTCATTAGCTGATCCTTTGCCACTTATAAATAGTAGAAGAACTGAATCTGAAAGGAGGGCAACGTGGCATTTTGGGGTAAGAGTGAGTGATTTTAATGTCAGAAGAGCCAAGTAACACATCRAATGGTTATCTGCATAGAGTAGGGCATCATCTCCCTTAGGTTGTGTTGCATTGGTAAATAGCAAAGGACTGAACACTCCTTTTCTCCTGCTCTCCTCAGCACCACAACTGCTGTGTCTTTGTGCAGTTGGTGTTGATGCCAGCTTGCACAAGGCRGGTATGAAATGAAAGAGCTGCCCGGCAAGTGTGAAGTGCGTGGCTGGAGGGAGATTAGTGTTGATGAAACAAGGCTGTATCTCGAAAACAACACACCCAGAGGAGGAGCTGCCCTCACACACAGAAATCGTGTTCTGCCTTGGAACTGTGTGGTTGGGTAGAACAGTCCCTGGGATGTGGACTGACAGCTGATTGGAAAACCTGTTTTATCAGGGCAGAGTAAATAAATAAGTGCTGTTTGGATTAAGCTGTCTCTGAGTTGTGGTTTTGTTCTGTTGCTAAAGGAGTGGGAAGTAAAATCGTTCCCACCAAAACTCTGGAAACAGGCATTTTGCTGGAAGAAAACCAAATGGAAAACAAACACATTTACAGTTGCCCAGCATGTGGTGCTGAAATTTATTTGGCTTTGTATGAGTTGCATTTAAAACACAAAGACTTTCTGGTACCTAATCCAGAAATAAGTTACATCAAAGAACTACATACTGGTAAAAAAAAAAAGGAAAAACAAAAAAGAAACATTTTTGTAAACAGACTTCAGATCTTCAAATGCTGCAGTTTTCAACTTAATTGTCAATAACAATGTCCAATAAGATAGGCACTTCCAAATCATGGTGTATCACAGAAGGTGCAAGTCTGGGGTCAAATTTTTGGTCATTTTCTTTTGATGCGTTTTTAGATTTCCCATATATTCAGCTTCTTGCAAGTTTGTTTTTTGTTTTTCTCTTCATATTATCTTGGGTAAAATTCCTAATTCATGTTTATGAAGTCTATTCATATCCCCTTGGAGCAAAGAAAATAAATAAAGGATGAAGTAGATTTGGYTGTCAAACAACTGGTTTGACACCTGACTCTGTGAAACCATGAACAYCTGCCCTCTGAGAACTGAGTTCAGCTCTGCACTGTGTCAGAACCTTCCTGTTCTCAGAAACCCCATGTTTACAATCCTTCCTGTTGGAAGCATTATAAACTGATGGGAGCACCCATTCAGAACCTCCCACCAATTGGTCTGTGCATGTTTGTTGATAGCTGGCTATTGTTCTTCACGTGGACTCAGAATTCATAGGTGAAACTGTCTGCCATCTTGCTGAGTTTCATTTTCTCATTAAATATCTCCTGAAACCTAATATTCTGCTTTGGAGTGAAGTAGTTCTTCCAATCACCAACAGCACCTAGGAAAGCAGGACAGAAAGAACAGTGAAGTGAGCAATAGGTGGAGCAGAAAATKATTTAAAAACCAGCCTGGTTTTGTTAACCCTCATCCTCAGAGCYGATTAGTGCCAGCAACACAAGTGATGGAAGAAGAACAGCAGATTCCCAAGGTGGAATTACAGCTCCCAGTCATCTGGGCAGAGGCACATCTTGCCATGCATTAGCTGAATGTTTTTATGTTTCTTTTTTATTGGCAGATTGTATGTTGTCATTTGTTTCTGTTGACTGGTAAAACCATTGTGAATGAATGAAAAGYAACATTTCTCTGTTTAGTAACTGAAACAACTCTTCGTTTTAAACTGTCAATTGTTGTTCAAAAATTAGCTAAATCAAAATAATCAAAATCCATGTAAAAATGGTGGGTTTGATTTGCTTGTTATCCAAACCTGTGGAATCTTCTGAAATGCCAGGAGCAAGGAAAACAGCTCCTGGGGGTATTTTAAAATCACATCTGAGCTAAGAACTGTGGAAAATTTTCCAGGGTCTGAAAGTTCCCTATGACCATTCTTTTGTGGTGGTTGTTGTCAGCATATTCCTTCCTCAGGAATATTTCGGGAAGATAAGGGGCGTCATTCAGAAGGAATGTGTCTGGCTCTTTCTTATTCTAGTCAGCTAAATTACCCTGGCAGGTGGATATCAGAGAGACATGTTGTAAAACACTGAGGTGGTCCACTTTTAGATAAAAAAAGGCAGATAAAGAATAATGCTGGCTGAGCCTTTCCTTTTGGCTCAGCAGCTCCCATGGAGCATTATTAGTCAGGCTATAGCTCAGACTCCTCTGTGCTCCTCTAGTGCAAGTTGGAATTTTCAGCCAGAGAAGTTAGGAAGTGATTTTTAAGAGGGTTTCAGATAAAAGAATCCTGTMATCACTTCCCAGGGCTGACCCAAAGACTGCAGGAAAGACCTGCACTGCACTTTGTCTGGCTTTCCACTCCTTAGGCTGTATTAGGCACAAAGGAATTCACCTTTTCGGAAAATCAGCTTCCTGTTGGATGTCAGAGAACACACGGTGTGGTTGGGATCASTGTTCTCCTTCTCTGTGTCATTCTTCATCTCTGAGAACGAGGACTTYTTGCAGATGTCTTGGATATCGCTGTCACTGACGTTTAAACTCAGGAACAAACTGATTTCCTTTACAACCTTAGGGAGATCCTGAGGTATAAGAAAAATACAGCTTTTATGTTTCTGGGCTGACTATCAGACTTTTAGCTGATTTGAAAATGATCCCTTTTATTACATGAGTTTGTCACACATTKATTTGYTTKCAAGCAAAGCTAAATATGTCATTGSATTGTGCAGRTGAYAGGTGCAGTAAACCTGATTCCCCTCTTAGACATACTCACAGAAATTAATAAATACWGAGTATGTCATATCACACACAGTCACATTGTCAATTTTATCTCCTAGTTCACATAAAAKGTTCTTCTCTCTCTCAGAATTATTTCCCTGGAAATAGAGGAACACCCAAAACCCAGCTCCAAGTAGCTTATTTCATTGCACATGCTACATCTGGAGATCTAAAGAGTGACTCAGCATCCAGAATGGTTTGCTTATATTCCTAGTAGTTGAATTTATTTTCCTGAGAAATGAACAAAGCTATTTTCATGGAGACACTAGAAAATGTTTTCTATTCACCTAAAAATTCATTCTCTAAAAGGTAAGGTATGTTGTTATTTTACTTTTTCAAGAATAGCAAAGTTTTCCCCTACCCCTCCAGGCTATAATTTTCTTTTTTATTGTGAACACCAGTCTCAAATGTGAGTTCTGTTGTCTTACATCACTTTTTTAAAATTTCACCTGAAATGTCACACAAAGCCAATTAAWGGGTGGCCCTCAATAGATGTCCTTGGTTGGTCTTTCCATAGGACAAAAAAAAGAGGAACTTAAAATTCTGCCTGAGCCTTAGGAAAATTGTCTAATCTGAGTCCCATTCCTGCATCTAAGAAATGCAACTCTCACAACTCTCACAAGAGTTGATATTTCTATAACTTGTAGCCAGAATGATTTAATACAAAATTCCATACAAATTAAAAATATGCCCTAAGATATATATTCACATTTTCCTTCTTTCTTGTTTTTCATTATTACTTCCTCTTTGGTGTTTTAATGAAGTAATGCCCTCTGCACCTAGAGCAGAGAGCATATTTACCTTCTTCATGTCTTCATAGAACAAAAAGAGGATGTTTTTTTCATCCTCATGTTCTGCCCAGCTTAGGAAATGATCAAACCAGGATCCACACACAACTGAAAGGAAAACCCATGTAAAAGAWATTCAGTTAAACTTTACTCAGAAATAGCTGTAATGCTACCTCACACATTTAGGGGAATGATGCCTTCGTAATATACAACATTCCCCTAAAACAGAGGCAGTTTTTGTGTTATGCAAATTCACAAAATGAACATCCAAAGAGGTTTCCATTCTTGTTGGAATTTGTTTTCATACCAGATACTATTCTGATAAATGATTCTGTAGTGGAAGCAGGATCTGGAAGGCTCCARATCTAAGGGAAGGCCAGTAACAGCACAGTCCTGGTGGCTTCAGGAGAGCMTTGGAAACACCAAGGGAATTCATTACAATTGTCCCTGTGTGTCCTAACCCTTGTTTTGAGCAGATATTAACTCTGCAAGAGTACTGCAGGATTTGGATCAAGCTGCACAACCTTGAAATGTTTTTACTAGGAGCAAAAAYTACCTCCTTTCCCTCCACATCACCTATGACCTAAATTTCTCTGGTAACAAACATTGTTATCTATTTATGTCACACATAAGCACTCTGAAAATAGAGGTGGCTAGTAATTTATGGGGAAATAGGAAATGGTTTTAAAATTTAATCATTGAATCACAGAATGCTTCAGATTGGAAAGGACCTTAAAGATAATTTATTTCCAGCCCCTCTGCCAGGGGCAGGGAYACCTTCACCAGAGCAGGYTGCTCAGAGCCCCATCCAGCCTGGCCTTGAAYAGAATCCTCTTTCCTTTTTTTCACTACTGGACTTTCAGAGTTGATACTAAACAAGCCAAGGTCCTGCAAATCACTGAAGCATGTGCCTTAGGGCTGCTCTGGAATACCAGATCTGAGCCAAAGCCTGGAGGAAGCAGTAAACAAATTGACTCCTGACGTGAGCCTGTGATGACTGCAGTGGCACTTTTCTTTAAGAGTTTTCAAGGTGATCAATCATTATTGCTGCTATCACCACTGTGGTGACACGTGTMCTCAAAGGAGTAATAAAACACTAAAAATGGGAGTGGGCCATGTGAACAAGGTCCTGTTGCCAGCTGCAGTCCCACCTGAAAAATCTCCCTCCTGTCCTTGGTCTTTGGACCCCATTTCTGAGACAACACATCAGGGAGAGTGTGTGCAGAAGGGCTTTAGAAACATGTCCAGGCTCCTTTGTTGGGGTGCCCAGGGTTGTCCCCCAGCCTGGAGGGGACACCAGACCTGCAGTCACAGCTGTCCCCTCACATGCTCTGTCACCAGCCAYGGCTCTGCTCCCCCAGGGCAGCAAAGAGCAGCAAAAACCTGCAAAGAGCTGTGCTGGAATGATGCAGCTGCTTCTCAGAATCACTCCTTGCAGGGCTGAAGAGAGCATTCTGTTATTTGTTCTTGTTTAGCTCAGCATTAGGATTTATCCCCACCAACCCCATTTGAATGAGGAGTTCAATAAGGAGTTTTCACACAGTTCAAATTTCTTAAGTCTTTCTGTGCATAATAAACTAACATGAAGTGCAAAGAGAAAACATTTATCCTTACCATTGCCTTTTAAGAACAGGTCAAAGAAAGCAGTCCAGGTGTCTACAGTAGGAAGGTTTGGGTTGTCTCTGTAGTAATGAAACATGGAAACAGCAGTGTCTTTTGGATTTCTGCTGATGTAGATCATCTGTAAATGAAGAAAATGTAATTGATAATGATAATAKCCTCCCTTTATTTTAGAGGAGCTAAAATAATGTGTGTAAATAGAGCATTGTCATAGGCAGTTTGCAACATCAAAACCGTTTCCTTTAGGATTCCTCCTTCAGTGACCATGCCATTAAATTAGAAATGTATTTATCTCTTTTTAGTAAGGAGTACATAGTGATTAGTAAACAATTTCATGTGGACAGAGGTGTATTTGCCCCAGCTGGGTAATGTTTATGTTATATAAAAGAGCCTGTGTTAAGTTTAACCCTGAGTCAATACTTTATCTAATATATCTCACATACGAAAGCATTTACTAATTAACATTCAAAGGACAACTGCAAAACATAAATTTTGGCCTTTCATTCAAATCAGCTTTGTCCCAAAATTCTGAATCTGAGTGATCCTGAAATTTTTGACTTTGAATATAAAATTATTTTTTAAAGATCTCCCATGGGAGGAATTACCATGGGAGGAACTGGTTTAATAGGTGTCCCTGCCCATGGCATGGGGATTGGAACAAGATGATCTTTCCAATCCAGGTGATTCTGTGATTCTATGAACTCAAACCTGTGCTCTGAATCTGCCCCCCCACATTTCATTTCTCTTCTGTCTGCCCAAAACAGAAAGCTCCAGCAGGAGGGTCAGAGTACCTTTAATCCCAGAGCAGCCAGGATTTTCTAAGACAATAGGAAATGGGGTCATGAGAACACCTCCATTACTAATGACAGATTTCTGATTGAAAGAGGTTGATGTCCTATTKTGTTTGTCCCATGGGAGCTGTGGGGCAGAAGTAGAACCCAGTCCCTAATCCAAGTCATTCTGCTCATGTGCCTTCCACTGCTGGTCAGCTGTATCCAAAATTCACAACTAAACACTTTTAAACACTGTGAGTCATTCAAAAATTACTAAGGATCAACAGACAAAATAGATTTCTAGTAGGCTTTCTACATATTTTACTGCTATGATACAATTTTTGCTTTACCTTGCATTTCTTGTTCTTAAAATTTGGAGGCAACATGTTGTAGTCTAAGTGTGTTGGGATGATTCTCTTTGATGAGAGTTTATTCAGCTCCTCCAGTCGGGAAATGTCTCCAAATTCAATGGGAGATGTTATTGTGACTTGAGTCGTGTAAAGCTTTGTTATAACTCCTGCAAGCCAGTGAGTGCCTGCAGAAGAGTAATTTTAACAAAACAAAACAACAACAAAAATATTAATATTTATTACTGTGAAACATGCATTTTTCATATGGAAACACCTTGCTAGTRAACAAGTTATAATTCTAACTCTCCAGATTCAAGAAACTTGGCATGACTAACTTATCCCATTGGCTCCAAATATATAAACACTGAAAAGAATTAGGGTAAAGTATCTGAGGTATTATGTAATTCTGAGAGAAGTGTTAATATTGGTACCAAAACTACCCCATTAGACAAACTGCTGAGAGGTGGCTATATTGTTTTTATAATTTATTTTAGAATACCCTGTTTGTTTGGGGTTTTTTTCCTGACAATAACTTGAATYTGTGTATTTCTGAAAGTACTGATTGAGCTCCCCCTAGGTGTGTGCTCCTCTGTGCAAGAGARGTGGGTGGGGAGAGGATAAGARCTCAATAAATCTACAGCCAAGAGCCACACAAACAACTTCATACAGTTCTTGACTTGCTCATAATTGAATGTAAAAAAATTTTCCTCAAGAAAATCTTTCAGGTACAGATTTTGCTGACAGGTAAAAAATATATGTTTGCTTTCCAACATGAAAACACCTGAGATTGTTTTCAATTACAGAATCAAACTGTAGGGAAATGACCCATATTTCTTGTAATACAAACATTTGCTGACAAAATAATATATTCACATACTTACACATCCTTCCCTGTTTCTTTCCCACAGACATTTCCCAAGTAGTTTAAGCAGAGAACGTGAAACACAAAATCAGACTTCTTGCAATTGACACTGAAAACTAGAACTTACCAGATTTGGGATAGGAAACCAAAAGGACATCATCCTCTCTAGCATCAAAAGTATCCAAGGATTTTAAAAGTTCTGGAGAAGACCTGGTGGTAAAGGGAATCCCCTTAAATGTGTGCAGGAGCTCTGCCTCGCCGGAGCTGGACATGGTTGCTTAAGTCTTGGGTTCCTGCAAATCAGATAACAGGGACAGAAGGAAGATTTAAAAGTCACTTCTTAGTCAGGTGTTCTGAAGTGACAGGCTGGGACAGAGCAACACAAACTTCGTGCTTATATACTTTTCCACAATGCCCTATCAGAGATCAATTTTTTTTTTTTACAGGTAGTTGATAAAAGCAGCTGAAATATTAGAGCCAACTTAATAAATAACTGAAATGCTGAGTCATGGAAAATGCATCCCATTTGTTATTTACTGGCTCTGCAGATAAAGAAATGACGTAATGGTCAAAATGAAAAATAATGAGAATGAAGAGTACATGGTGCCTTAACTTATGCTTAATATGATTATTCTGTAAGTTGTACTTTGTTGGAAATTATTCTCACCTTCCAAGGAAAAAGATGCATCCTAAAATAATTTTGATTATTTGAAAAACAATGTCTTAAATGAATGAATTTTTTTGTTGTTTCGTTTTATCAACTATACAACAGATTAAAATTTCAAAAGCACAAATTGATTCAAAGCACTTGAATCTTGTGATGGTAAGGAATCAATGTTTTGAAGATTTTCTGATTTCAGCCTGAGGAATCTTAAAAACAGAGACACTTAAAGGTGCAATCATTTTTTAAGATGTTATATGTCTCCATAACAAGAGTATAAGCAAAAAAAAAAATCCCAAAACGAAAATAGACATTTAAAATATGTATTATATAGATATTTAACATCGTTTTTAATCCTCTGTCTTTTGTGTCTAGAAGTGGTTGAAGAGTCTTAAATTTTTCCACAGTATGCAGATTTATCAATACAAAAGTCACTTTCAGGAAAGAGCCAGTTCTCCATTAATTATCTGTTTGCAAATGTTTGGGTTTTGTTTTGGTTTGGTTTGGTTTTTATTTGAATCTGTGGGAATTATCATTAATATTTTTCAAACAAAAAGCTTCACTTTTGCTTAATGTGACCTCAAGTAATGTGAGTGTATCACAGTAAAATAAATAGCTCAGTAATTAACTGAAACATTTTAGAATGTTCAGTATTTTCAATTTTCCTTTCAATGGCCACAAATTAATTGACTCTTTTTTTACATTCTTCTCTTCAAAAATCCAGTGGCTTCACTATTCCTATTGAAAGACTCCTCCAGCATATTCAGTTGAGGCCCTTCCATATCTTCAACTCAAAAGCCTCCTTGGAAATCTTGGTTTAAAATGAAGCAATGCTTTAGGAATTTTCCAGCCTTACTAATGTTCTTTTTTTACCACAAACAACACCTTGGGTTTGGTCAGAGGAGCTGATTCCCAGATACTCCCAGGAGCCCTGGTGAGAAGTTAATAAATAGACATATCCTTCCAATAAACACCTGAGCAGCCAGGATTGCTCACAAGGAGTGAGGACACTTACCAGCTTCTGTGCTTGCTTATTTCTAATCAAATCTCCATAAAAACCAGCAATGAAAAATTGACTTCCTCCCCCACTTTCCTTTCTCAGCCTCAAAGAGAAGTGATCTCCTAAAGTAAACAGCTATTACCTGCAAAACATGGTCTGTGCCATCAGTAATCTCTGAATTCCACTCATGCAGGGCCAGGTGTGGTTGAAAATCACAAAAAATATGCTCTGATAAGATATTCCCTATTTCTAAGGATGAGAGGTGATGGGGAATCTTTCCAGGGAGTCAGTGGGGGCACAAGAAACACTTGGATACTGGTGCTTAGGTAGGAATTAGGGAATCTCTCAGAGGAGCTCAACATTTTCCTCCTGCCCCCAGGCTGAACACCTAAGCCACTGCTTCATACCTTAAGGTGTGAATACTGAAAAATCTATCTCTGTCAGCAGATTTCACTTTGGTTACTTCAGGTATACAAACTATGTCCAAAGACATGAAAATCCCTGTTCCTGTGTTTTTCTGAATTAATCTAAATACAGAGATTTCCAAGGCTGATTTTGCAAGTCATCATTGCAGTTATAGGGATGTAGCACAAGCTAGTAAAACTTTACTGCCCTTGACCTGGCAGAAGTAATCTCATTGTAAAAGGTTTTGCATATTTACCATGCTTATTCTCTTTCATTTCCTCCTACGTTTTGAATCAGCGCATTTGCCTCCTCTAACGATTTGGACCTGAATTAATCATTCACAACAGAAATTGCTAAGGTGTAAAACAGAAGCAATAGAGTAGCCATAAAAAATTCCAGTTCTTTTAGCTCATTTCAGTTGCTTTTTGTAGTAGCTTATCTTTTAAGTGTGTGTGATGGGAATCCAGGGGAAATTAAACTTAAATTTGTCCTCCCCAGATGCTGCCTATTCTTGGAAAATAAGGCCTATCCCTGCAAGGGAACAGTGTCCTGAATTGTAACAACTTAAGGAACAAGAGAATATTCAGCACCTTGCAGGAAAAAGCGATTATTAAAACCATGTTAGCTACATTGCCATAAAATACATTGTTATAGCTACATTATGCAAAGAGAGCAGATGTTTAAAGAAGACTGTGCCAAGCACTCC
The DNA here is from genome assembly GCA_902810485.1 of Alauda arvensis. Classification (NCBI taxonomy): domain Eukaryota; kingdom Metazoa; phylum Chordata; class Aves; order Passeriformes; family Alaudidae; genus Alauda; species Alauda arvensis. Next base: position 497,986 of record CADDXX010000587.1, read on the forward strand.
TTCCAGGTTTGATTTTCTTCTTTATCAATGTATATGTATATGTATGTATGTATGTATGTATGTATGTATGTATGTGTATATGTAAACATGTAAAAATATATAGACACACCAGGACTGCAGTTCCTATTGCCTGATCTCTGCAGCAGGCTTTGAGGAGCTTTTCCCAATGCCAAGCTCTCCTTGTCCTGGTCTCTGCTATCCATACTGATGGAATACACACATTACCAGCAGGTTTCGCAGGTATTTGCTTGCTGGGGAGCAGTGCCAGACTTGGATTTGGGGGATTCTTCATAATTTGAGCCAAATGTGGCTGAGCAGCTGAACACTGCTTTAGTCCAGCTCCTCCTGTCTCCTGACTCACCTTCTCCCATCTATATCCTTGTCAGGTGAAAAATTTCTTTTTTAATGACTTTAAAATTTCAGCTGTTCTATTCTTGCCTCTGCCCTGCAAGCTCCAATTCAGACTCACCATCCTCTTTTCTCCTTGATAGAAGGCAGTACCATCTACACCTCCTTCAGCTGAAGATTTCTCAGCTGAGGCCAGTCTCTTCCCCTCCAAACCCCTGTCAGGCAGCATGTACTAAAAAGATTTTGTGATATTGTGGAAATATGCAGGCAAAGCCACGTGTTGTTTGCACAGGTGAAAATCTGGGTGTACATCCACAGGGTTCTAAGTGGTTTTAGCTAGCACTCTCAAGCATCAGGTTCCTCCTTTTTTTGAAATGCCCCAAACATGTGAAATATTTCAGTGTTGTGGTAATGAATGGAGTGGTAAAACTGACATGGCCCAGATCTGAAATTCCTCCAGGTCCAGGTCTGATAACCCCTCACGTCCCTAAATGACAAAGGATTTAACTTCACCTGATGCACGTGGGAGTAGAATTTCCCTTGAAGGGTTTCCGTGGAATCCCTATTTATTTTAATGTTACAAATGAAGTGTCTTGTCTAAGTTTATGGCCAATGGCTACTTAGTAGAGACAGCCTGCAAAATGTAGGATGCAGCACGAGTGCTTGGAATTTTTGGGAAGTTAGGGCACTTCAGTGTCTGGATGCTGAGAATTTGGGAACCTCACCCTGGGCTTCTGTGTAGTTCTAAAGAAATGAAGTTGCAGGATGGGTGTAGGGCTGCCCATAACACATCAAGACTCTGCCTTGGTGTACTCTGAGCTGGTTCCAGCTATCAGGGAGTGACTTAGCCAAGGCTGCTTTACTGGAATGGGCTGTACTGGATCCCTGTACACATTCAATAAGCAGTTCTCTTCCTGGTAGGGCTTTCCTGCAGCGTCTGAGCACTCTCAGGGAAGCCTCCCCTCATTAACCTATAGCTCACTAATCAAGAGCCATGACTTGACAACTCTGATTTCAGAAGTCTCTGACTTCACAGGCGCTGCTATCTGAGGCAGCTGTGCCTGTGCTGAGCTACTGCTCTGGAGGAAGAGCATTATTTGCTGAGTCATGTTGCATTTATGGCACGGCCGATAAAAAAGTTCCCTGACCTCCCTCCATCCCTCCCAGCACAAGTCATGGCCTGAGGATGCTTCGTGCCACATCCACAGCTGATAGGACTAATCGGAGCTAATCACAGCAGTRCYACTGCTGCCAGCAGAGCGCTGCCCTGGCACAGGGTGCTGTGCCACCGCTCGGGTCACTGCGCTCTCCAGCTCCTGCCCTGCAGCTGCACACGGCAACAACTCCGGGGTGTGAACACGCACAGAATGTGGAGAGGAGGCAGGGGGGCAAGTGGGCGGAAAAGAAATATCAAACGAGGATTTTAACTTTCATGGGTTTAAAAATGTGATGTTATGTGTAGTGATATAAGTGGGCAGAAGACAATAGTTTTAACTCCTTTCAAGGCTTTATTAAAAAGGGGTGTTCTTCAGGGATTAGCCTGCGCCGCCGC
>CADDXX010000588.1:5102-58237 GCA_902810485.1 Alauda arvensis
CAGCAATCCTGTCCATTTAGCCCTGCTGGCAATAGCTGAAAAAACCCCACGGTGAATACCTCAAACAAGAACACTCACAGTGCCTTTGATGAGCTGGTTTGTCCAAGCCTTACAGACACTGACTCATAATTTATTTCAACTGGTTATTTCAGAAGTCCTGGTGACCACCAAGGCAGAGCTGGTGCATGCAGGGGGATGTGGTTCTGTCTGTTCATGTGCAGCTCCTTGCAGAGCACAGGGGCTGTAATGACTTTGCTTTCACTAAAACCCAAGTTATTAATAGCTGCAGGTGCAAATGCAAAGCAGATATGGTTTTTAGGTAACAGAGTAAAGAGCAGAGCAGTGTTAAAATGTGACTGAGATTGTACCTCACCTCAGCAGATTCTGTCAATGATGTGTAGGTGTGTTTCAGAGAAGTCAGGAAACCAAAACCTGGCACTACAGCTTRTCCTGTCTCCCAGTCACCAGCCTGTCCTCAGCCCTGTTTCTGCTGCAGCCCTGTTGTCAGGTCCCAATTTTGCCACTCCAGCTGTGATACTCTGTTTCAGTTCTACATCCAAGAAAGCATTTTTTCAGTTTCAACACCTCCATGTGAGTATATCCCAATTTTCTTTCCCACATGTCTTTTGTCTGTCCATAGCAGTTTTCACCCAGGGGTTGGAAAGCATTTCTCTCAGCATGCAGGTCTCCTCAGTGCTACAAAAGTGCAACTGTGAGAGCCTTTAACCTCCCATTGGCTTTTTCTCCTAAATGCTAATAACATTTAAAGGTTGCCCCAGAGCAATGTACATATTTTGTGAGATGGATTGAGGGTGAGKAAGCTACTGAAGTCCTCTCTCATCAGTCCCTGCTCTGCATTGCTGGCATAATCAGATGGTCACAGTGGCAAGTTCATTCTCTCCCTCCCTGTGACACACTCAGACCCAGTACTCTTTAAGTTTTCTGGAGGAAAGGTTTAGTAAACAGCCAAGCCCATAGAAGCAATCTCAGTAGCAGGGAAGGAGGGTGGCAAGATCACTGGACTTGATGCACTGTTCCCAGGGAAGTGCATCTGGCAACATTGATTCTGTGAACACACAGACACTGATGYAATCAGTGACAAATGAAGGCTGGTAATAACAATTATAATTGCATTCAGTGCTATTTTGCTCAGGTGTAGTTGTTTTTTATCTTCTGAAGACAATTCCAAATTACTCTATTTAATTAAGTGATTAAAAAAGACCTGGGCATACCATGAAGCTGTGTGCAGCTTATGCTGTGTTCCAAAGGCCACCCGAAATCACAGAAAGGTTCAGTTCAAGGCAAATCAWACTGAAAAATAGTTCTGACAGCATCAGATACTCCTCAAAGTGTTTGAGGAGGTAYAAATKACTTTGGACATTGAAATAAACATTGTTTTTTCTCTCTTTGCAACGTAATTTGTTACTCTCAGCACATAATCAATCTAAAGGCTTGTTTGAATTCATRGAGATGTGCTTTTGCTCTGCATCAGAAAAGATTTCTCATTCCAAAACATGCCCCATTGCTCCTCCCTGCTGGGAGGAAAAAGTGGTCAGAACAGCTTTCTCACTGCCTTCTTTCTCTCTCTCCAGCCAATTATTTCACATAAACCTGAAGACAAATGATCTGTCTCTTTGTCTCCTCTCCTTTCCTCCACTTGCTTTCACTCTGGATTGTATTTGGTACCTGAATGACACAGAAAGCCCTGGGATGGTAAAAGAAACACACAGGGCTGTGGGGTTGCCTCAGACAAAATCCTGAGTCTACTCTCATCATTGGTACAGAGTCCTTTGCACCATATGGGCTCCAAAAGGAAATTGTTTTGGGAGTGGAAATGCCACAGTTGTGTCAAAATGGTGCTGCAGTGGGGCGAGGAGGCCATGCTCACTGGGACAGGGATTTTTATCTCATGGTTGTGCTTCTCCTCTGACACCAGCTACTGCCTCTGCTTGAWTCCCAAAAASGCTGCCCCTGCAGGGAAATTCCAGTGTAATCTTTGTTGGTATRCAAATGTTCTAAGTGGCCACAATCYTAATTACTRCAAWWATATATMTATTTATATAATATGCACATATTTACACACATATGTACATATATATGTATTTGCTCACATATCCCCATGTGTGCATCCTCACATGTCCTCACATYCTCCCTGTCAGTAGTGGTGGTACAAGCAAAMCAACTTTATGACCAGTGAGGCAATCTAACCACAGGTAACATAAACAGAGGCATAACCTGATGAAGGAGAAAAGGTAAATTTGCCAATTTGAGAACATCTTASTGCATTAAATAGGCATTTTGTTCCACCATCTTTTCCATAATGCAGCTAAGTCTCCCATCGATYTGTACTTGGAAATGTCAGAGTTCATTTAAATAATGATATGGAAGGGAGAAAAAAACTTTACAGAGATGGGATTTAAAAGCATTTACAAGATGGAATGAAGGATRGGATGCCAGTCAACAGGATCTTCTACAGGGAACTGTAATTCCTGTTCAAACAACACCTCCCATGACTGTGAAAAGAGACTTTACAGAGGGAAAGTGCTTCTACCGCACAGAAAATCAGCTTTTAAAATTGAATCTAAGAAGTTAAATGTCTTGGTCTGGGAAAGTTCTTTGGTAATGTTTGAGGTTTTCCTGACCTTTACTTGCCTAAGGGAAACTTTAACTGGAATAAGAGCCAACTGTGTATATGTGCATCACCATATATTATGAAATAAAAACTTCTTTTTATCCTTTCAGTTCTGCTTGTGGATTAAACATTTATGAAAATTATASTACTTGATCTGAGGTGTGATTTGTGTCTTGTTTCATGAAAGAGACTGCAGCTCAATTCATGCTCCATAAAGCTGCCARATTTGTTAATAGAAGCTGCAAATATAAGACCCTGGTATGTGCCAGAAAATATTTTTTACTGGCACAGGAATTTGAATGATAAATCCAAAAGAAATCCTCCTGTTCTGCAGATTCAGTAGACTTTACAAACAACCTCATTAAGTGTGAAGGCCTTTACTCCCAGGAGGATTTGTGGAATCCCCAGGGGCTTTCCCATGATAGATGTCATCAGCAAAATTCTGGAAAAGGTTGTAGGACAGGGAACAAGTCTGCAGAGGACAGGAATAGACTGACGAACTGAATAGTCTTTGACAACTCTGATGCCATACCCCCAAAAATCTCCTGGAGATCACATGATGGATTTATAACAAATATTAAATTAAAAAAAAAAAATCAGTGCAGGAAAATTTTACAATAGATTCCTTTAGTACTGTCTAATTTTTTTTAGTCTATGGCTGACAATTCAATGTAAGAAATGAAAGTCTTCTGTTGGACAAGAAGTACCATTGTGAGGGATGTCATGTAGAAAAGAAAAAAGAACGTCAGATTTTATCTTTGATTTGAGGAATGTACTTTTGTTGCATCTAATGACTATTGAAATAGAAAGGAAGATTTTTATCCCATGATTTTTATTCATTCTGAAGACTGTGTAAAAGTTTTAATACTTTATACTTATGTTTGCATATCACTTAATTTTTATGAAATCAGGATAAGACTTAATGAAAAGCAGAGAAATAGAAAGCTTTCTTAAATGAGGGAATGATGAGAAAATGTTCCAAGGGAAGAATAATAAGAATTCARYATTTTGAAGATGAAATGTACTATAAACAWCAARCAAATTATTATTGGGRTTTGTAAAACTCAAGATTTTGGAAAATAGAATTTATCACTCTCTTTTAACAACTTACACTGTTTTCTGTTTCTCTTATAGAAAAGGGTCTCTGTAGAAGTGCTGAAATCAAAGAATCAYAGTGTGCAGTTCTGCCTCTTGTAAAAGTTTGGCCTTTTGTCTCTTCTTTCCTCTCCCCAAGCCCAGTATAAGGAACCTCAAATGGGTCTCACTGTATGGAACTCCCCTGGCACCTTGATCAGCAGGRGATGTGACATTTTCATGCTTCTGAAATGTGCTCAGAGGCCACAGGGGAAATGTTTGCCTCTCTTCTTCTGTCTAACAAACCTGGAAAAAAGCTCAGTCCCTGCCATGGCAGTGGKGCTGSCRGTACTTTAATGATGACTCTCCTRTACAGCAGTGTGGCAGGAAAGGGGATGRAGCATTTCCTTGCTGTCAGGAGCCTGTGCCATTGTGTGRGTGCTCCAGGTGTCAGGAGTGCAAGCAGAAGGTTGAAAACACACCCCAGCATGACCCTCCCASTTATGGATGTATTTGTGKATGTGTAYTCATTTGTATATTTTATATTTTTATATAGGTGTATGCTCTTGTATGTATATCAAAGTTATGTCTTCCTCTTCCCACTGAATTCTTGCCCCACTGAACTCTGTTCCTACCTCCAACCTATCTCCTGCTACTGCCTCAKAAACCCTTAATCCTCTCCAAAGCACTCCAGACCAGCAGCTACCTGAATGGCCTGGGCTTGGTTGTGCCATCAAAGTGCCAGATCACCCTTCACACCCCATCCTGCCCTCCTCCCAAAACCTCTTGCACCTTCTGTGACAGTGTCACCATCTGGGGAYCCCCCTCTGTACCTGCTGGCCTGCACCAGACCTCTGTGCTACACATAACGTGGTGGATTGGTGTTTTTGGGTGTTTTATACAGCACACACACACACAGACACATGGACACAGAGACAGACAGTCTGGGGAATATGGGATGTGTACTCTGTTCTCACTCACACTGAGAGGCTGCAGATGTCAGTGTCACTACTTAAAATATTCTGTTATGCTTTTGAAAACTTTCAGTMATGAAGGATTTTAGTCTACACTTTCAGACTTTGATCCCATGTCCAATGAAACAAGATGGAGAGGGGAGACAGTGTGGAGCATTAGGCACACTCAATCATTGTGCAATGTGTGACAGTCCCCTGGAGAGGGAACAAAAAATCACAGCTCTGTAAGCACCTCCAAACCTTGCAGTGAGTGTGTGCCTACCCCCTGATGAGCTGCATTGTACAAAGGTAAAAATTCCATGTGACCCACTCAGAGGACATTTTTTTTGTAATAGAAAAGAATTATCATATAAATTCTACTATAAGGATACAGCTTGTATCCTCAGGTAATGGGGTCCTTTAACTTTGAAATTCTCCTGRGTCACTGAAAATGTGTTCAATGTTTTCTACTAACACTTTTCAAAATAAAAGTAAAAAGCTCTTGAAAAAATAGTTTGGCCTCTCAGGCACGTGGGGTGATTATTGGTGTGTCCTGTGCAGGGTCAGGAACTGGACCTGATGGTCCTGATGGGTCCCTTCCAACTTGGCATTTTATTATTTTATGATTCTGTGAAGCTTGCATGATGATACATTTTGGATCAAAACAGTTAGCAAAAAATATCTACTTTTTTCTCTGTCATAAATCTTTGTATTCCAGTCCTTTCAGTTCTCCGACTTWTGAAATKAAAGGAAAATAAACAAAATAGAGTTATGGGGAAATAAATAAAAAATAAGAAAATAAAAATCAGATAATAATGAGTTGGAAAAGTTTAAATTAAACAGTATTATTTTTACTTTGCTTAATTTCTCTTAGAAAGCACATAAAATCTTTCTACTTTACAGGGAAAATCACTACAAATAGTAAAATGTTTATTATGTTTGAAGTGTTGTTTCTCAGCAAAGTGATCATTGATGGAAAAACTGTAAGCAGTTGTTATTCTACTGAAGTCTATACTGCTTAGTTTGAACCACCATTTGGATTTTACAGATTAGCTGTAAATTGTCTAAAATAAACATTTCCTTTCATCAGTTTAGAATGAATGACACTTTGTATTTGTGTAAGTGACAATACAGAAGAGCTTTAAAATTATTTGCTTTATTAACCAACTACATAAGTTTTTTTGTCTTCAATAAATTTACACAAAAAAGCAGTGCTAATCTTTGTAATTAATCTCTTTGCAAATTTTTTTACTTTCATAATGATTTTTATTACTTGCCACTGAACAATTTACATAACATTATATTTAGTTTGGATAACCARAATAGTGCTACAAGTCTGTCATTACACCCTACCATCACCCTTTTGCACTGCTGAAAGTTTGCTTTTTTCCCCCTATTTAGTTTTTTTGCTTTTAGCTYTTCTTACTACCCAACAGCACTTTATTTTTCATATCAAGACAACTTATGTTCTTTATTAGCTTCTTATARTGCAATTTTTTAGAAGTTTATGACAATCTGATGAATCACAGATTCAAACTGCTCTCTGAATGAACAAGGTCCAGGAAACAAAAAGGGAATAAAATAAGTTTGAGTTATGCCAGTAAATAATAAACTGACAAGATTGATTACTTAAAGAAATACTTTGCSTTCTGCAGGAAAGGCATGGACTCTGAATCATGATATGGAGTCTGAGGATTTTGTTTTGATGTTGGCATTAATGCACCAAAATCGCTTATCTCTTAAAAAAATTTAAAAARRAAAAAWWAARAAAAAAAAAAGAAAGAAAATTATCCCACCTAAATGTCTAGGTTGGTTCTCTGTTTTTAAGGTTACAGACCTAGGTCTGTGTGTCTGATGAATTGGAAGGGGGTGAAAACAGCCTGGAAACTAAAGAATGGAGATGAAGCACAGTTCTCACACTGTCCAAGKCTTACACAGATACTCATGACTGAAAGGCTTTGACAGGAGATTTGTAGGAACAGAATGGGAAATATGATTACTGCTGTGGGCAGGCTGTACCTGATTGCCAGGTGATAAACTGTTGATRTTTACATTATGGTAGTGCTTGGGGGGTCCAGTTAGAAGCCAAGTTGTATTTCCCTRTGTGCCTGCGTGTAGAAAAGAGGTGTCTTGAGGAATGTTTCAGCCACCTTAGATTTGGAGCCAAACCCATCATTGCCTTCTTCCCTGGCACAGAAGTGGGAGCTATTTTCTTTGCTGGGATCAGGTGGAAGGTGAGTGTCACCAGAAACCTGGGTGACAAATTGAGCTGATAAGGAAACAGGTACCCTCTTTCTTCATCCCCTTCTCTCACATGACTGTGGCTGAACCCCCAAACATTTAATAAATCCATGAGGAATCAACACGTAGTTTACCATGAGATGATAACAACATGGCATCTGTCAGCTGTARTTCATGGATGTGAAAGTCTAGGTCACCCTAGGGGAAGCAGATTTTAAARTATCTTTCCCAAATCTACAGTACTTTCTTCCTGTGATGGCCTCTGAGACATTGTTGTCCCCTAGGTCCTACAACCAGAGTGTGTGAAGGAGGGGGAAACCCAGCACAGAACAATTTGTTCTGGGAATGCACTTGTCTTTCTTCTATTTATCCTTCAGGGCAATTTAAAATTTCTTTTAAGCCTTGAAAATGATATTCAACTCCCTTCCACTGTTTCTTTTCTTTTTAATGTTAATTCTGTAATGAGATCTTTTAATACTCCAATTCTCCTCCTAGATTTCCCCCCGGCTTCCCTAGTATTTATCAATGCAAACTACTAAATGAGAAAAATWCAGAGATGGTTCCCAAAATAAAATCTGCAGTGGAGAACCTGTAGTAGCTGCAGATTACATAGGTATAATCAAAGTAGCTCTAAAATTTGCACTTTTGGATGCATCTAGAACTTGTGGAGCAGCATTTATAACAGCTGCAGAGCCCTTTGCTGCTGCCCAGTGCTAAAACTGCGGTGAGTGTTCAGTTGGACACTGTGGCTGCATTTCCAGGAGGTGCAGTGGTACCTTTGGCTACAGTGGAGACAGAACAGACAGAGATGATAAACCACTGCAAATAGCAAAATTGTCTGTAAGTTAAGAATACAGRATGAAGCTGTTCTCACCTGCAAATTTCCATTACAAGGATGAGAGCTTTTCTAAAACATAATATTCTTGAAGGATGAAGAAGACAGTGGTTCCCATGGTGATGAGAAAAAAGGATATTGGAATGAAAATGTGGAGGTCTCTTGAAATAACTTGCAAACAAATCTGTAAAGTTGATGATATGGTAAGTAAACACAGAACTATGGTAATAAAAAAAAAACTTACTGAATCAAAAGAAAAGCACAAAATATGGGCTGTTCTGAGGGTCAGGAAACACTCTGTTTTGTGGTTAGATACATATGACTTTTGTTTGTGGGAAAGCTATATTAGAGTTTGAATAAAACCTATAAACCTRTTTTTGTTGCTAGAGATTGTTATTTGCCCCAAACTGGTTTGGATTTAAAGAAAAAAGAAACCTTAGCTTTCCATGAAAGTGGTTCACATTATCTTATTAAAGGCCTCTTTTAACTTTTCTAAAATTGCCAAAATTACATTGCCTTTTTGTCCGTTGTCAAATATATTGAGTCTGAATTTATATCCAGGATTTCAAGAAATCATAGTGATTAAGATCAGTTTGTATTCTTCTATGTATTACTATATTTTCAGTATAGCACATCCAGACTAAATATAATTAAGCAGATATGWTGTTAAAAKAATATTTCTATAACATATTTTCCCCTTTCTCCCAAGGAGTTAGTGCATGTTAGATAACTTATATACATGCACTTTTAAAATAATGCTGCAGCATGGCAAATCCCCAGCTAATTTTCAAATATTCAGGCATGTTCAATCATCAGATTTGATGTCCAATCACCAGATTTTATRATCAAATGTCGAATTTGAGGCATAATGAAATAATGAAAAACCATTCTGTGATTTTGCCAGAGAAATAAGACAAATGAAATATAAGTACAAAAGCATTTGGCAGAAGAAATGTATGTCCTATAAGGGAAACGTAAAAATGCTTCCAGTGTGGGGGAGAYWATGACCTGAGAAAGAAAACAACAAGGAGATTGAAGAGAAGTGCAACCTGAGATCATATATCTGTATCCCTAACTGGTCAAARCCATCATGGATTTACCTGAGCTTTGAAAACATAAAAAAGGGTTGTTTTCTCTTCTTTTAGTCTCCAACGAACTGGGGAGAGCACTGCAGGGGTTTGGGTTACCATGGGTGCTGCATTATGCTTTTTAACTGAAGCTGGATCAAAATATACCCTTTAAAAAAATATTAGCGACTTCTTTACTTGTCTTAATATTCCACTTTGAAAAATTCACTCAGCTTTGTCAGCTGCTGATGGATTTAACCAGGCAGCCTTACTCACATCTTCCTGCTTGTGTGTTCTCCAGCTTTCAGGATCTCAAGCAATTCCAGAGAGGGAGAATTAAGAACTAAATCTATCAAATGACCTCACACAGGAAATAATCCTTTTTATTCAATTTCCTTTGCCATGGATTTAGCTTGCAGACTTGATATACAGAATCCTCATTTTGGTGCACTAAACAAGATCAAAGATGCCTCTGACTATTCCAAATTCCTTTGAAAAGCTAATCTGAATCATTATGCTTTAGACAACTTCTCTCCTAGGAGGCTCTTCTTTAATGAACCATTATTCACCATAGCACGGGATCTGCTCAACTAAAATAAGCTCAAGCATCTTATAATTTTACAGCTGCTGTAATTAGGCAAACATTGTCAGACCAAACTTTCCTAAAACCATGGAACTTAATTTTTTTTTTTGTTATATATGTATATATCAAATTTAGTGGATCAGTCAAGAAAATTTTCAGAAACATTTTARATTCAGATATAATTATGTGTTGCCAATATGCAAAAATTGAATAGGGAACCTAACCTAATTCAATGTTCATTATGATTAAAAAGACTTCTGAGTTCATTGCATTGTTCAAGCAGAAAGCAAGAAATGGTCTTATGAAATGATAGGGSTTGATCTGGTGGAACAGAATTAAAKAGAATTGAAAGTGAATCGAAATATTTAAGCTCCTTGTCTTTCAGCAGGTAATGCTGCAGTTAGAGGTAGYGTTAGAGCCACCAGATTTCTTCTGAAAATATCTCTGGGCTGAAGAATATCTCTTCAGTACTCCAAACATGGYAGCTGTAGGTACTGAAACATTCCAAGTATTGTCATGAAAACATTCAAAAGACTACTGCTTGAAAAGACAAGAATCCGTCTTCTGCAAGGGAGTCTGCTTCCATTATCTGATTTCCTTTAAGAAAACATGTGGGCAAGTTTTCATGTTTATTTATAGCTGCTGCTTTCATTACATCTTGCTTTCTTATGTGCCATTTCATGCATTATGCAGGACTGAAAATGAAACAAGACCCAGTAAAAATTAGGCTACAAAACATGCCTGAATTTCACCAACTTAAATCCCCTGAAATATTTGAAAAAGTGTGGATTTTGTGCTGCTGGTGAGAGAGGCATGGGCTGAGCTGGGGGCACCCAGGRGCAGGCTGTGCTTCCTGTCTGCAAACTRCTAAATGAGAAAAATACAGAGATGGAGGGCATCATTCCATCCTCTGGGGAGTGCACTGAAGAGGCTGCATCCAGGGSATTCACTCACAGCCAGTGACTCTGTGGCAATAAATGGAGAGCCATGCCTGGAATACAATCATTTTTACATCTGCAAGGGAACAAAACTCAGTGGYTTTCACTCTTGTTATCCAGACAGGCTTCAAATGTTACTGCATCCAGCTGGACAGAATTTCCAGTCGCAGGCAGTTGGTGTCTCAGCATGCCACTGATAAGCTGCAATTGATAGGATGCCTTTGTAGATTAACAGCACTGGATATGACTGACCAATCCTTACAATTCCTTTTAGAAGTCGAAGGACATCCTTTGATTTTAACACTGTTATAAAATATAATTTTTTTTCATTGCCTAGCTTCTAGGAATTAAAAATAAATTATCCTCCTGAATTCATGTGACTCTATCTGTCCTTTTTAATCCATCCAAACTTCAAAATAATTTTACTCTTTTAACATCTGGYTTCATCACTCTTCTTTTCTGTACATTTTCTGTAGGCTGAGAAGGCTGCATAAGGCATTTTATTAAAGGTATTAATATGACATCTGATTAATGCAGCCAYCATTATAATTAAAAAAGCACTTGTTCCAAAAAGATAATTGCATTTTCTTTTCTTTTGATTCAATTATATTAGTATATTACCCTTACATTTCAAATTTCCATTTTTAAGGTATTACATTCTTGTAGCAAACTTTGATTTCTTTGCAATTTTTAATGTTTTTAAAGATTGTTATTGGTCCCAAAATTTAGACAATTAAGAGAAAACACACATCTCTATACAGAAGAAGCTGCTGTTACCGAYACTACTTCCAATTTTTTTCTCTAATTCTGGACTTCAGCCAAAATCTAGAAGTGGAAATGAAGTACTGAATWGATTTTAAAAATGAATCTCTGTCTGCTTCATGGCAACTGATACGGAGCTATCTGAGAGAACCTGTCTGAGGGTATGGCAACCTTCACTGCAGCTTCTGTGAACAGATCAGATCTAAAGAATCATTTGGGTCAATTTCTGTTAAATATAAGAACATAACCATTAGCATTTCAGTGTAAGCAAAGTGGAAAAGTTACTGAGAATGATGTCTCATCTTCAGCTGGTATCTTCTAACCATGACTACCACTCCCAGCCAAGAATGGTGCTTCAAAAGGCATAWKCACACACAAGATATTTTGGGAAAATCCTAAACATAAATAACCTCTCATGCAATCACAGAATAATTTAGGTTGGAAAATAACTCTAAGATCATTAAATGCAACCCCAGCACTGCTAAGTCTGCCATAAAACATGTTCCCAAGTGCCACAACTAGAAGTCTTTTAAATACCTCTGGGTATGATGGTTCAACTATTTCCCTGGGCAGTCTGTTCCCATGTCATACAACCCTTTCCCTGAAGAAATTTTTCCTGACATTCTCAATCTAAGCCTCCCCTGGTGCAACYTGAGGCCATTTCCTCTGCTCTTGTTGCCTGTTACCTGGAAGAAGAGACTGACCCACCTCGTGGCAACGTCCTTTTAGGCAGTTGGAGAGAGCAATGAGATCCCCACTGTGTCCTTTTCTTCAGGCTAAACCCTCCCAGCCTCCTCAGCTTCTCCTCATCAGACTTGTACTCCAGACCCTTCCCCAGCTCTGTTACCCTTCTCTGGAGATTCTACAGCTTCTCAAGGTCCTTCGTGTAGTGAGAGGCCCAGAACTGGACACAGGATTTGAGGTGTGGCCTCACCAGTGCCCAGTACAGGGGGACAATCCCTGCCCTGGTCCTGCTGCCACACTATTGCTGATCCAGGCCAGGTGCCATTGGCCTTCCTGGCCCCCTGGGCACACCTGGCTCATGTTCAGCACCCTCAGCTCCTTTTCCTTTGGGCAGCTTTCCAGCCACTCTTCCCTAAGCCTGGAGCATTGCCTGGGTTGTTTTTAATCCAAAGGCAGAACCTGGCACTTTGCCTTCTTGAACCTCATATTTTGGAGCATCCACACAACCTGTTCAGATCCCTCTATAGAGCCTTCTACCCTCCAGCAGATCAACACTCCAGTCACCTTGGTGTCATCTACAAAGATTCTCAGGGTACTTTCACTCCCTTCTTCCAGATTATCAGTAAATATGTGAAACAGGACTGGGGCCRTTGMTGAGCCCTGGGGAAMACCWCTGGCCTCAGCTGGATGTAACTCCRTCCCCCACCACYCTTTGGGCCTGGCACCACAGCCAGTTTTCACCCAGAAAACAGAGCACCCATCCAATCCAACAGCCAGCTTCCTCCAGGAGAATGCTGTGGGAAATAGTGTCAAAGGCTTTACTGAAGTCCAGGTAGAAAACATCCATGACCTTTTCCTCCTCCAGTGAATAGGCAGCCTTGTCATRGAAGGAGATCAGGTTGGTCAAAGAKGATCTGCTCTCCATAAAYCCATTTTGGCTTGGCCTGATCCCCAGAGTTTTCTACTCATGATGGCACTCAGGATGATGTGTTCCATGTCCTTCCCTGCCACAGAGGTCAGACTGACAGGCATCCTCCTTCTGGACCTTCTTGTAGACTGGCATCACATTTTCTGAGCTCCAGTCAACTGGAACCTTCTTGGTTATCCATGACTGCTGGTAAATGACAGAAAGTGGCTTAGTGAGCTCTTCTTCCAGCTCCCTCAGTATCCTCTGAAACCAAAGGAGGACTAAAATTCTGTCCCTYGGAGGACTCTCAGAGTCCAAAACAGGCCAAAGTCTGCCCTACAGAAGTCCAGGGTGGCAGTTGTGCTGACCATCCTTACTTCTCTGAGGACTGAGAATTTCTGATCGCAGGATGGCAGCCAAACATCATGTCATCCATCAATCCCTCTCTTATCACAAACAGCAAGTCCAGCAGAGCACTTTCCTTGGCTGGGTCCCTCACTGGCCGTATCAGGAACTTATGTTCTACACACTTCAGGAAACTTCTACACTCCTTCCTCTCTGCTGAATTGTAYTTCCAGCAGACATCTGGTAAGCTGAAGTCCTCCATGAGAACAAGGACTAGTGACTATGAGGCTTCTCACAGCTGRTTACAGAATATTTCGTCTTCTTCTTCCTCCTGGGTGGGAGGTCTGTAACAGCTGGGTGAGTCATCCCACCACATCTTGTGATGACAACTATATGATCGTTTCCCAGCTGCACAATAGTTTCCAGTTCCTACTGTTTGTTGCCCAAGTGCATTATTGTAGGGGGTTTTCAGCTGGGCTGTTGATCCCAACACTCTTTTGAATGCCTAATTACCCTAATTCCTGTGTGATTTATCTCAGGCCCTTCCACAGTTCATGGCATATCAATAACACTTCTGTCTTTCCTGTTTCATAGATCTCCAGCCCCTCTGTGACAGCAGACCCAAACCTCATCACCAACCATCCCTCAAATATTGGTGCAGTGTCCCCAGGCTTATCATGAGTAAGTTTGGTTTTATCCCTTTYCCCCTTCAWATCCATATGRARGTCTTTCACTGACCYCTGATAACTCCTGTGCAAAGACCCTTTTCTCTCTTTGAGACAGGTATAACCTGTCAAGCATGCAACCTGCACTTAAATCTCACTCACTTGTGAGAAACTTCTGACTGTGGCAAAGCTTTGAAAGCCAGGGACCTCATGAGACTTAGTCTGGGCAGAATCAGTGATATCTAGATTTACTTAAATTAGTACAATAGCTAGATGACTGATGAAATTGAGGTTGTAAGCATCACATGCAAATTAGGTATTTTTTCCTTGAAGGTTTTTCCTTTTCCTTCCTGCCCACACAATCATTTTTGTTAAAATTCTTATACAGGGCTTTCTGGAAAAACACCAAACGGGCATTTTGGAGCCATTGCCATCCCTGTATGTGCACAGAACAAGGATCAGCCCACAAACAAAAACACAAATATCAATGTACTGCCCCAGAAATGAAGTGTCAGTCTGACTCTGAACATTTATAAATCAAAGAAGTATGAGATTATTATCCACTTGGCTCCTTCTCCTTCAGGGTACCCAGAAGCATGCCAATTAGTACCAGCTGTGCTGACAGCTATTCATTAAGTCTATCAGGAAACTGCTCTGAGATTTAGGGGTTTCATTAATTCCTCTAAAAACATCAGAGCAGGTGCTTTACTCATAGTGGGAAATACAAATTTTTCCTTTCAAGACAGCTCATATATGCTTCAGTGTGGTCAATAATAATGTTTTTGAGGGCTATAAGTGGCAGAATGCATTTTTTTCTCTGCTCTTGCCTAATGAAGTAAAGCAGAAGGCACTTGCTGGCAGTGGTGGCCCTGATGGTGAGTCCTCTCTGAATCTCACCATGCACATCCTGGACCTGGGCATGTGCTGCAATCTGGTCAGGCATAAGTTCAGAGAAAGCAAGCAAGAAAAACAACTGTAAAAGCAAATTCCACTCTCAGGGATTTTCCTATACTTCAGGAAAAAGCAGATGGGATTCCCCCTGCTTCCTGCTCCGCAGATGGGCACCCTCAGCACCAGCCAGCAGACCCTATAGAGCCTCCTCTCATGAGGCAGTATTTACCAGTGCAAAACCTCAACTATTTTCTGTTGTGGGATCSACTTGGATACATTCTCCTTTAGCAATAGAAATGACTATGGATTATTTTACTCTTTAGTTTAAGACACTAAAGATGGGCGTTTAATGCTCGATCCTCTTTCTTGACTGACACAGTATGGATGTTATTATTATTATTATTATCCACATAGAGATAAAAGTTTCTTGCATGCCTTGGATCTGAATGATTGCATTTTCTCTCAGAAAGAAAGAAACTCTTCACATTGTATCAAATTTTTACTTAATGTCTCTCCACTTATTTTGTTTTATGAAACGTGAATATTTGTAATGGCATCTGTTGTTTCCTGTATCTCTTTCACCACATATCTTTGTATGTATTTCTATCATATAGCCTTTGTGTTGTAAGCACATTAAAAAGGCTTGCCCATTGAAGACCATCACAAGTAATTAAGTTTTAATTTTTTTTTCTTTTCTCTTAATTACTTCCTTAAGACAGAATCACAGAACTGAAAACACTACTGGTGCTAGGAAAGAAACAATAACTGATATAATCTAAGAATTTCCATCTAAGCTCATCTTCAGTTTTCTTATTTTCTTCATGTTTGCAGAACCTTAGGCTCAAGACCTGAGACACAGAAAATGGAGTTTGCGTCTGCAAATAATATATACATGGGTGATATTTTTCCTTCTTTTTTTTTCCTTTTCTCTTTAATGAAGGCATTTTTATTTGCTTTTATTCATTCAAATACCCAGAAGTGTGCATTGAACAAAGTGGTTCCCATATTGGGGTGCTGAATTATCYTTTTTTTTCAAATCTTTCCAAATGGGACAGGCATATTCATTATTAATAACTAGTTTCACAGTCTCTCCACTTGCACATTGCCATGATCTTACATAGCTTTAACTGAAATTTGTGTATACACGTATATTCATATGCATTACATAAAATCAAGGACTACCTCATGGTGATGCATTTGTTCTCCTGAAATTTTTAAATGTAAATATCTACCATGATATCACAGTTTCAAAAGTRACTGTATAGCTTTTCAGGATTCACTGTAAAAATCCCACTGACACTTACAAGAGCAGAGTCACTTTTGTGAGACCGACACTTCAAAAGCTTTGTGAAGAMTCCATGATGTACAAATGTTTGCAGGAACTCTAGGAGGAACTCAGGGCTTTTATTTCCCAATCTGTAATTTGTTAATGTGTTAGACTGTGTTAGCTCTGATTTTTTTTCTCTCTGTTTTGATGYTTATGACAGATTTTTTCTGTCACTTTTCCTCAGCACTGGAAAAATAGACAACTTCAGAAAACATTTTACTATGCAGGCAAGTGTAATTGATACCACTTTTGTCTAGAAGTTACTAAAGCTTTGAGTTTGCCACGTGGCAAATGCTTGTAAGGGTTTAGAATGGGAYTGTGTCCATCTTTATCCAACTAAGTGTAACTTCTGTCCATTTYTTGACAGCATTTATTCAGCTGTATCCATGTACTCAGGTGACATCATGCACCCACAAAAGAATTTGTAATTATTGGATGAAAAYGGTGTTTCTACTGAGAAATGTAGAAACAAGAACTAGCTCTGACTGGCAATGTCKTGTTATAACCCTCAACTTTTCCACTGTAGAACAGTGAGTTTCAGCTGATCAATTTTATCTGTGAAAGACTTCCTCATGCCATAAAGAACTATAAGGGAGGATGGACACTTTTTAAACAACACATGGGTAGTGCTGCCAAAATGTCTTTTACTTAAATAGGATTGGAGTTTGCATTTAATGATGAAAGTGCTTATATGTAATGAAAAGGCTTCTATAGTTGCACTGCTTTTCTGATTAACTCTTCCCACAAAATGAACAAAAAGTAATGAATTTTATTTAACAGCTCCAGAATTATGACAGAAAATAAGATTTACAGTGCTTTAAATCTTTCTTTTTCTCCTAAAATAATTAAATGCTATGCCTAAAATACTGAAAAAGTAATTTCTTAAGTCCAGTTGATAAGAGCGTGAGAAATGATGTTTCCAATCTTTTAGGAGCTAAAGCCATGGGTAAAGTGCCTTATCCTGAGGGTCCCTTGCCACAAAGGGCAAAGGGCTGAGAAGAGCTGTCCAAGGCAGCTAAAAGAGAWCAGTGGGTACCTCATTCTGGCTGTAGTTCTTTCTCTTGAGCCTGATTTGAGCTTATGAGCTCATGTAGATCCTCTCTTACACAGAGACATGCACAYCTTTTCAAGAAGAGAGATAAGTGGGGATGAGCAGAGGAATGAGGATTTTTGAAACTCACACCACCAAGGTCCACTTCACTCAGGCAGGGACCCTGCCTGTGCCTGACTTGGTGTAAAAGTACAAATAAGAATAACTGAAGTCTCAGACCCTTCATAGCCTACAAGGGCTTATGCACTGATTTTAATAGAAATGGGTTTTCAGTCAGAACCAGGGAACTTTTTTCACAAATACATTTATTAGATGGGAATGTAGTTTACCATAGGAAGTGTCAAATGCARTAATAGAAATTCACTTCAAAAACTTTTTTCCATTCAGCTTCTTTCATCCTATGAATATTTTGGTTTCCATTTCAATCAGAGACTAAGAAATGAGAAGTGTTGGGGGCTCTATTTGGACAAACTYTGCCTTATTAAATATCACATCGTTCACCAGATTAAATGATGCAACATTTTCTTTAACAACCAGAAAAATAATGAGGAAATAAATAGATGTTTATTTATATTTATAAATATATTTATTTAAATATAAAGCCACTGTTGGTTGCTAGACCAAATAGATAGGAGAATGTAGTAAAATGGTATTTATAGTCTCAATCTTATAGGGAATCAGTCACATTTCTAAATAAATGCAACTAAATGAAGCATTTAAATTTATATTTTAAAAAATAAATTTTTTTCTGAAGAGGAAGTAATAAATTTTTTTTTAACTAGCACTACTTCTGAAAACTTCATTTATGAAGACTATTAGTCTGACCTCATTTACCAGCACAGAATTCACTTCAAACTGATTATAGTAGCAACTTATCTGTCATGCTCTTTTGAAATAAAAAGAACAAGAAAAAATGAATCAATGTCATAATTATATTAAAATATCTAACTTTTTCATAATTGGTTTTGTATGTTAACAAGAGAGAACAATGTAACCAATGAAGTAATTACTTGCTTCTATCTGATCCCTGTATTTGTAAGAAACAAAGTTAAACCCTGAACTAATTATTTTTAAATTCTCCTTTTACCCCGCCTTACTTTTTATATTCTGGAGCCCCAAATTGATGTTTTCAGTAGAATAATTAAGCTAAATGCTCCTCTTTTCTGCATGTATTCATGTAGCGGGTGTTGAACAGAGGAAACAACAAACAAGTCAATGAACASACTACTGCAGAAATTGAAACCTTTCTACTCTTTCCCACTTGGATAATCTATCCTAGGCTGAAAGGAAACACAATTCAATGCTTTATTAACACAGCTTTAGCTGGGGTCTAAAGGCAACACTTGCTGCTCCCTTTAGCTGTGGCTAAAGGCAGTGCTGAATTTTATTGCCTTCACAGCTGCACACATGTGTCAATATCAGAGCCAGGTGAGCCCTGTTTGACTTCTGAGGTGTATATAATCTGTTTGTGTTTTGGGGGACATTGTAGGGCTTTCTGAATCAGCAATAAATCAGTGTTCTGGGAATTCTGGTGGTTTGAATTCTATTTCTATGTTTAATAACATAGACTGGCTCAAAATGATTTCTTTGTTCAAGAATGTAAGGAATTAAGATGCAATAGTCAATTATGCAGGTCATTCAGTTTGGAAGTGTTCCTGAAAACTAACTTAGATTCAGTCCTAAGTCAAAATTTAACTGTGAATTCCTACATACATGTATAGATACATATATTTTATACAAATATGTTCTATACATACCTTTGCATGCACACATGTGGAATCATGACAACTCATGCACCACAGAGGCTGCTATTACCCTGGAATGACAACAAAGTATTGAACTTACTGCAGTTGCCTTTGCCCAGTCAGGACCAGCAATTAATTCAATGGTTAGTGCTTGCTCCCCTAAAATGAATTCCTAACTCTGAATTAACTGTCATAACCTTGTGACTCCCATGTGTCTCCTTTAAACATTCCTATTGTCACTTATCCTCATTTTAGCATTAGAATTTAGGATATTTCCTAAGTAGGCACTTGTGACTGCAATCTACACTGGAGCCAAATTACCACTACAGCAGAGTACCTCATTATCCCCTTAGCTGATGGCAATACATCATTGCAAACCCTTACTTTTGTCCTGTGGTATTTGAGAAACAAACTTGGCATTTCTGCTGAGTCCTAACTCCAAATCTAACACCAACATCAATGTGAAACTTCCAGAAGTGCAGTAAATCCTACCTGTCAGAACAGTGCCACAACATTTTGCACTTTCAAACAGGCCTTGTGTCCTCCTTCCTTGCCTCCTTCCTTCCAGGAGATTGAGATCTCTTGCCTTCAACCTCASCCAAACCCATAATGCAACATAAAACATAATTAGTCTACACAACTCCATGGGTTACTATCATATCCCTGAAAATCAGATTTTYAATTGTTTCTGCTGATGCCTTTGATCCCAGTATTAATTGCTTGAGAGGATATAGAAGTTAATGTACCTGATCAGCCCCTGSTTTTAGCTTGAGAACTGAGCCATGCTACCCCAAAACCATGGCCAAGTGACACCAATACAAGTTAGGGCCATAAATCATAATCTCAATTCCTGCTGACACCCAGGATCTTAACTCTATACATTTGGAAGGCTACAGACACAAACCTAACTCCCAAATTGTAATCTGCCTCTGAACACCAAATATCTTTCTTTGCTTTTCTGAACTCTAACAGCCTTCCTTTTCTTGTTCGGGACTGCCTCTCAAGTTGAAACTACACCATTGCAGCTCAGCCCAACCCTACAAGCCTTGTATCTTGCTTCCCTCAAAAAGCAAAAACTCTGCTCTTAGACCAAGATGATCATATTCCTTGTTACTAAATGTAAAACTTTCTGACCATGGCAAAAATCTTAGCTGTTCAGTCTTTTCTGCCCTGACCTCTGAATTGAAGCTGAGCCACATCTTCTTCATCCAGAATTTATTAGAAAAGATTTATTAATAAAGATTTTCTGTAAATTTTCATCATCTTAGCCACAAGGATCTAAGATGATTTAAGCAGTAGAACTATTTATTTAGAYGTTACTGATTCAAATTTTATTTATTATTCTTCTTTTGTCTGGATTGTATTCAAGACACAAACYTTACTGCAATWTTTAAARCAGTCCTGTGACYTAAGTTCTCCTAAAATATAACTTARGTTTGTCCTCACTCTGAAACAATYGCACATCTTAGACCAGTCATTGTCTTTCTCATCCATTAACACCCTTGCCTCCTGCTTTGGCAAGCAGAAGTGCACAGGATAAGAATAAACAAGGTGTTGYAGTTGGGACTGGTAAGATTTGAGTTAGAACTTGATTTTGCTTTGCTGTTTAAGACAGCAGGGGTTGGGGGGARTGAACTTTAATATATGAAGCCCCTAACTTTCAAGTTAAGCAGCATTWGAGGCTATTTTAACTGATGATGGCTCAGAAGATGAACAGGTATAAACATATAATCATATGTAAATTGGAAAATTGTGTAGGTACTTGGTCTTGATTATGTGTCAAAAAGAAAAATTAGAGTTTTGGGTTTTTTATTTTGTGGAGATATTATGGTTAGATTGCTGTTCTTCTAGCTATTTATATAAATTTCCAGACAAGCAATAGAAGTGGAAAACCAGTGGGAAAAAGTTTATCCAACTAGAAATACCTGTGGCTTGCTAAGGAATAATAATCATTCTTCTACATATATAAAATGAGGAGGAGCTAGGTGTTTGATGGAAGGAATGGTTCACTCATTATTTTTGARACTGTAATTTGACAATCCAAACATTACTGTTGATTCATTAAATAAAGCTGACTACTATTTCTACTAAATATGCTTGGTACCTGCCTTTATGAATGCTCCTGGGTCTCTTCTGAAACTGAAAATGTGAAAGCACAAGCTTCTGATCTAATGACCTGCTTGATTCTCTAATGCCAGTATGACTGCCTCCAGGCCATCTGTGGCCTGTGACCAACATCAGTGTAAGGACTGATAGAGAACTGGAGATATTGATGATAACACTAGGATTTTATCCAGCAGAATTTGTATTAGAATTTATGATTAAGACTGCTGATCATGACTGCTGCCCCTATAAGTGTGGAAGCTGGTTTTCCCCCTGGAGCCTGCCAAAGCAAGGGGAAAAGACTGACATTATAAGCACATAAAAGWTACATCCTGACTCTGTGGATCTGTCATGATATAGATACATTTTGTTCTTTAAATCCTGTTACTTCTAGTCTCAACCCTAATGAAATTACAGTGCCACCACTCATCAATTCCTAAAAGTGTCTTAAAACATTCACTTGTGAAAAACTCCCACCCCAGCCTCACAGGAGTGAGCAATAAATATCCCAGTGCCTTCTTGCTCTCCAGTCCTCTAACTCTAGTCTTAATCTCCTCTTGACAGTACACAGCAGAATCTGTCACTGGCTCAAGAATTAACACTAAGCTGCACATTAGCACTGTGACTGACTTCYCTGAAAACGCCCAGCCGGGACACTTTGTCAGACCAGGAGCTGTCAGGAGATCTCTGCTGCCACTGCTAGAGCAGCAGTAAAATTTAGAACAGTGGGGACAGCTGTATGTCCTGGTTCTGCTAAGATCAATAAAGGTTGTTGCTGACATGGGCAAATACCTTACACAGAATTCAGGAGGAGAATGAATTAGAACAGTTTTCATTGTGGCTGTGGTTAGGAGTGCAACAACCCCAAGGTTCAGCCTGAAAATGCTGCATGTCTAATGGTGATGAGCAATCCTGGAACAGGGAAGGTGAATCATGGGGTGTTTGACAACTTCCAGACCATCCCTGGGAGAGGAAGAAAGGCTGGTCTGATTCTGCAAGATGCTGGGGAGGGATTATTTTGGCCAGGAGTTAGATCTCAGGGTAGCAGAGGTTGAAGGACTAACTCCTGGATTAATTCTGCTAGATTCAATATATAATTTATTCTGGGACTGGGAAGGGTGAGTGCTTTGTTATGTTAAGGCATGGTTAGGCCTGTAGTGAGGTTTGGGAGAGCTGAAGTACAAGAATTAATGTCAAATATGAATTCTGCCTAACACACAGAGCTGGGCTTTAGATACATTTTGTTCTGGTCCTGGTTAGATGGAGCAAATAAACTACTGTGTTAAAGGTAGGTTTGGCATTAGGCTTTAGGAGGAAGAATTAYTGTATTTTATTGCACTAAGTAGGAATGAATGCCAACAGAGGGTTGCTGATTGACTTTGGTAAAGGTAGTGTTACATTTGAGTCAGACTTAGTGTCAGTCTTTGGGAAAAATGTCTGAATTTTTCTGGGATTAGTTTAACTGCTTGACTATAAGAGAATAAACTAGCATGAGATAAAAACTATGTTTCTTCTTTAGATTGAGATACTGCCACTGGAAGGAAGATATGACCAGAAAATAACAGATCAAGTGAGCTGTACGTTTGTGATTATTGCTTGAGTTAATCAAGGTCATTACAGGATCTTGTGGCAGAATTTGGTTTAGAATTAGAATCAAGTCTGACCACTGTGTTTCACTGAGAGATCTGACAAAGCCTGCAGAGATAAGATGAAGGTCAGTGCTAGCAGTGGYATTTGGCATTTGATTGATATCAGGACTGGGGAAGGTTACTGCACTTGCATTTAATGGTTGTGTTAGGGCAGGCACCTGGAAGGGCAGAGCCAGGTTTATCGACTGAATTTCCAAGATTAGCAGGGCTAGGATGATATCTTAAATAGGTCATCCTAAGTGGAGGGACTAACAAGTATTGCTGCTCTTCTGAGTTAAGTTTGTGATTAGAATTTGCTGTGTCAAGAACCAAAGAGCTGAGGCCAGCAGGCTGGAGAGGAGTCAAACTGAGAAGGTAGGCTTGYTGTTTGTTTTGGTTGTAATTATCTCTGGGCTGTGAGATACCTGATAACGACGTAGATGAGTCTCTATTAAAAAGGAAAAAAAAGAAGGGGGGGATGGGATAGTTCAAGTGGTGAAAAATTCTCATAATACCCGTGCCTTGAAACTCACTGCATAACCTTACTTTTATTACAATTTATAAAGCTCAGGCTACCACGAATCCCTTTCACTTTGAAGCTGGAAATGTTGCATAGCTCAAATAAATGTACCAAGAAGAGATTTATCCTGCTCAGGTACAGCAGTGGATTCTAGCTAATAAGCATTCTGAAATTTAGAGCACTGGACAGCTCTGGCTGGGCACAGACTCATTTTGCACCTGAGGCACATCAGGTCTTATTATTTCAGATATAGCTGAGATTGCCCTTCACAGTTTTAAAGCAGATCTCAGGGACAACCAAAACAACACAAATCAAACACTCCTCTCAAAAAATTAAAGAAATCCTACCAAAACACACAGATATGATGATTAAAAAAATTGAGAACATAATTGCAAGAAAATTTAGAATTGATGATCCTTGTGTTTCCCTTCCAACTTAGAATATTCTGATCTGGAATATAAAGTTAAGAATATGGTCCTTCGCACCCACAGTGTGACTATTGTAAATGCAATATATGGTGTTCAGAGTTTTCTACATATATGGTTTTTTCTTTCTTAATTTTTTTAAAAGTAAACAATAACTAGAAGAAATTATACTCATAATTCCACTACTGGAAATATTATTAAAATATAATTATCTACCTTTGTTTCAAATGRAACTTTCAGTTTAAGAAAATAAAAGAAGTTTTTCTAAAATCCCAGAAATTTTAATTTTTATTATGACATAAATATTCAATATGGCAGTTGAAAGGATCTGATGTGTGAACTCATATAAAAGCTTTGCAAAATTGTTCTGAACGCTTGCTTTAAAGAGGGGTAGACTGAATTAAAATAAACTAGTTACTAATTTTCCCCATTTAAAAAAGCAATTACTGCATATTCAGAAATAACTTGATATAATTTTGGGAAGGATGTTGCCTTTTGCATACACTGACTAGGTAAAGCCCTATTTCAAAACCAGGAAAATTCAGCTGGCTAACCATGAGGATTCCTTTGCCTTTGGTTCCGTGATGAGTGAGAGTTTACACTTGTAGTAAAAGAGCACAGAAACCTTCATTCCTACCCATGGAAGCACTGGGTAATCACAGGTTTAACATTCCAGGTGGGGCAGCAGGATTTAATGCGGTGCCCCAGGCAGTGGCAGTCACACTGATTTCACCTTTTCACTTYCTCACTGGCACCCACAGAGTTGCAAAGAGGTTGGTAGAGCAATGAAGGTCAGGAAATGCCCTGAGGTTACAATATTGTACAAGCCACTGCTACCCAGTGCCCCACAAAACTCTGCTTATTCATTGACTCTGGTCTCATCTGAGCATCAGAGAGCTGCTGATCTGAGCATTTCTAAGCAGTTAGATTATGAAACAGCACTGACAATGTTTAATTAATAAGTCTGGGCTCATTCTAGACAAGAACAATGMTGGGAAGGAAGAAAAGCTGATGGTTAATGGTGAACAGCATTGACCCGAGCTGAGAAATCTGCTCAAATGCTCATTTGTGTCAATGGAGTGATATCACACATGCAACCCTAATAAGTTAAAAAGAGGAAAGAATTAGGACTTGAGAACAGAAGCTAACACTGATAGAAAGATTTTTAACTGAATTTTCTCATCCACCACAAACATTTTGAGGGGACACTGAGAATGGGAATTTTCATACTGAACTGTGGTTACCTAACTAATCAGCAAATACTGCAAGTTGTGCTCCTGCTTCACCTGGAGAGATAGGCATCCTCAGAATGGGAGTMATTCCTCCTGTTTTAGCCCTTGAATAATCTTTGGATAGATTACTCTCTGGAGACACTCTARCCTCCTAAGTTTGCTTAAAGTAATAACAGAGAAGGGAAGAAAGTATGTGTTTTTATCTGGAATTACCTGTTTGTTGAAATTGAACCATARTATTTCAGTTGCAAGCACTCCAATATTAGAATGGTAGCAAGTTCAAAGAGGTCATAGTCCTGTCTCTGACATTTAGACAGTCTTAAAATTAAAAAAAAAAATCTAAACAACAGGACATATTCTTTTGATCTTTAATTTGGAGACCAGCTAGATCTTCTGCAGCTTACTTCCTCTCTCACATTATTAGYGCATTCATCATCTTACAAGTGCATGCAATTACTTTTGAAAATACCATATGAGGGTTCATGGGGTCTGCTGTCCATAAAATCATTCTGTCTGACATTTTTATAAAACCTTCATCAAAACTGCTCCCATGAGCCTGTACCCATTTGGATGAGGTCAGTATGTTCCTGTTCCTGTCTGGTAAAGCTACTCATCTTTCTGAATATGAAATAATTTTCTAAAAAATGCCAATTGTAAAACAATCTTAACTGCAGTAATGCAGCCTATGGTAAGGATGGCTGYTCTCCAACCAACTTTGTGTAATCTYGTTCAYWTCAGTGRAAASTAACATGCATAWATCTGCTTWAATCTTATCTTTGAAAAATATCAGGCCAACAGACATCCAGCAATTCCTTGTGAAACTAATTTTYACAAACAGAYATTTGCMTKTCATTACATGTATATTAGCATAGAGTGATTGACACCRAGTTTTTCCAGGGTTCATGATCCCAGGCATTTACATTTCTTAACAACTTTATTTTGTAAGCACAAAGAAGGAAAAAGAGGGGTTGTGTTCCTGTTCCCCAGACAGGTTTATCAACGTGACCAAACCAGAGAGTGCTGAGCACGCTGTGTCCATGGTACACTCACTTCAAGTGTGGGGAGGAAAAGGAGGTTTCATACCAAGTTTTGTCTGGTTCCATGGCCTGAGCTCCCACTCAGTGAATTCCTGGAGAGGTCACAGAAGTTCAGTCTCATCCAAAGGGAATTCAGATCCAGCACGCTGAGCCAAATCCGAAATGTGCAGCAAAGCATCATRAAAAGGGGGCATTGGAGGAACATTTTGAAATAGTATTCCTGATCCAAGTAAAGCAGTAATGCAGTGCTCAATGAGAATAGACCTCAGGAAAGTATTAACAAAAATAAAATAAATGTTGTTTTCACCTGCTTTCACCTGAGTTTTCAAGACGCAAGAGTCAATTACCTCTCGCCATCACCAGCTGGCAACTGAGACGAAGCAAAGACATTCCTTTCCTGTTTGCTTATAAAAATTTAATTATCTTAAATTCTGCTTGCTGGGACTATAACAGGGAATTTTGAGACTTATACTAACACTGCTAATTGCAGACATGATACCAAAACATATCCAGGTGTTGAAATAAAGTCCTTATTAAGTGAACAGCTGTGCAAATAATCCTTTTCTTATTGAACAAATTGCTGATTCAGAGAGTCAGGTTATCCTTTCATTAACAGCAGRAGTGTTAAGGGCAGCAAGGCTCTCTGGGACAAAATTACCTGGCACCCAAGAAAAAGTTTTTCCTTTGTGAACTGTTGAAAAGCTAATGCTACCTATTCTATCTGTCCTCACAATTCTTTGTTGGAAWCACCAAACTGGTAGCAACTAAAGAAATGTGTGATATGAGAAACAGATTGTCCTTTGAGTTTGATATATAATATATGGCCTGAAAAAAAAAGAAGAAAATATGAGAAAAGTAATTAAAAATTACTTAAACAGAATAAATACAGACCATGGAAAATGTCAATGTGAAAAGGCCTTTACTGACTTAAAATTTAATTGAATTTCAAAATGTTCCACTTCAGTCAAATGCTGAGGAAGCTCTGTTGTGTATTCACAATTCCCTGGATGTCCTAGAACAGATGGATGACAAGCGTGCCATCATTTAGTCACAAGAGACAGTTATATATGAAAAGAAAAAAGAAACATTTTCTRAGCATTAAAACTGCAAATGTATTTAGCAAGAGATTTGTTTTTAATAAAATGTCRTTGCATTTTCTTAATAGTAAGACATCTGTGATCTATCACAGCCTTAACACTAAATCTACTRAAGTAGATTTTGAAATGCTGGTGTTCAGCAGTTTAGCCCAAAATTACACTGGGGATTTGAGTTTAAATGCTCTCATTTAGGTCATAGTAACATATTATGGTTTAATCAATACACAGAAGCAATTGTTTACTGTTTGTGATAGTTAATGTTGTTTAATTCTGAGAATTAATGACTTAGATAAAATGAAGAGTAAAAGCCATATTCTAATTTGTGAGTAAGGCAAGTTTCTGTTTCACAGAATTGCAAACTGTTAAGAGTGAAAGACAAGAAAATRCCACTGCAGTCACTGCAAGTACATAATTTCAGCTTGGAGGGCATTTTTAAAGTACTGCAATAGGGAAACAAAAAAGATGGAAAGAAAATTTGTATTAGTCAAAGTGTAAGCCAGGTTTTTAATGAGGTATAGAAAAATCTCATAAAAACCACTGGAAGGTTGTTTAAAATTCCCAGTTTTGGTTCATAAAATTAACAGCTCTCAAAGGCATTAAAGGATTTCACATGACTTGCAAGTCATGTACCCAGACATAGTCCATCACGAAATGTGAAGTATTAGCATATTTGCCAGTTAATATTGGAGACAGAATCATGGGGTTTCTCATGAACACACTGGGTTTTGTGTTTGTTTTTCTCCCCCTCGGTGGTAAGACATGCTGAATAGACCATAACCTCAAATAAAATGACAAATAAATTACTGTTTTTCAACTACTGAATCACACTTGCTACTTCTTCCATTTAAACTTCCATTTTCTCTTCCACAACCTACTGCATTCACTTGTGATTTGCTATAAGCTTGGTTAGCTATCAAAATAAATCAAATATGATAATGGATTGGTACCAGATTGCCATTGTAAATATAATTTAGAAGTGCTGTTTTTAGTTTTAAAAAATTAAGTCAATAAAATCAAACTTTATATCCTACAGTGTATCCAGAAAAAGAGGTTTTTGTCTCTAATGCAGAAGAAAAATATAAGGTGCCACTATGAATACAAATGTAGGTTGAAGAGGACTGTGGAAAAGGGAAGAGGAGGGGAAAACTGCACTGTTGCTGCTGCTCTTCCCAGCACCTGCCCACATCAGGGAGAGGCAGAAGCAGGTCTCTGCCTCTCCAAAACCCTTAGGCAGGTGTGCACTGCCTTGGCACGCAGGGAGAGGCCTTCTTCTAGGTCCACAAGGCAATCTATGCAGGCTTCTGAGCTTTCATATTTGGGTGCTTCCACTCTAATTTGTATGGATGAAGGCAATGGTTAAACACCTTACTCTAAGTTCTCTAAAATGAAAGCAAATCTTTAGCCAAGGATTTGAAATGAAAAAGATATATCTTTTATTTGTGTCCAAATTCCTCTGAAAATTTGGAATTTTTTTTCCCATGTATTGATAGTCCTGGAGACAAAAATCCAGAGGAGGCAAACTGAAGGAAAAAAAAAAAAACATTGGTGTGAAACTGGGTTTTCCATTCTTTGCAATATGCATTTCTGGCTCAGTTTATTTTAGCCACTTTTTCTRTTGCTAATGTAAATGTTCCTGTTATTCTCAGAAAACACAGAAATGCTATCTTTGTCTCAACTTCATCATTATCATTAGGTGCTCTKGAGGGATAATTCTCTCTCTGATGTCCCCACACCATATAAATGGAAGGTTACTGTCATTGAAGTTGAATTACGTTTCATTTTAAGAAGTTATTTATGTTTAATCTATCGATGCTAAAATGTATATCATGTCTATTAACCAGCTATATATACAGCCTCAATTGCAAAGGTATTAAAGAAAGGACTGGTGTGTGCTGGGTGTGTTCCCTAAAAGCCCTGTCACATTTGGTCATTTGTGCATGGCACACAGCCTGAGTCCAGCAGAGTTCCAGCTGCTGACAGGCTGATGGTGCCACAGCCAATATCAGGGGTTTCTAGGAAAGGCTGTGACAGCCTTCTGTGTCAGGTGCCATCTCTGCTAGGGCATCTGGAATTTTCAYAGAGTGCCAGGAAAATCCATTTGAAAAACATGTGCTGAAAACTATCTCAAGTGGCACAGTATGCTGGCAGTTTTCTTAAGGAGCCAACAGTATGGATTATTCCAGAATGTGGGCCCAAAGCATATTTGAAGAATAGAGAAAACTGTAAACCTGATGGTATCCTGTCTGCAAGAAAATTCACAGCTTTTCCAAAATATGAAAGCAATAATAACAATCAACTTCCCCCTACACACATTAGWGAGTGCTCTGTTTTAGGGACCATGRTACTCCATTTCAACTAATCYAACAGCAATGYCTCCTGAAAAACATAAGCAGACATGATAAAAATTTAGCCCATGATATTATCTGCACATTTCACCTGAATCACATTGTTACCTGCCTGTTGTGTTGGACCCTGAGTGRCTGCATAAGCAGTAATGTTGTTAAGAATGAGACCCACTGTGTTTTACACTAAGCATGATTTTTATTGTATAAATGGAACAACAGGTATATCTGATTCTTGACAGAGAAAGAGCTACTCTGTTAAAACTGTCAGCAGTTTTGGTACAGCTCTTTTAAAGATTGTGAGCAATCAAGCAAATAAAAARTAGAGTTTTCCAAAACTGGTTGTTGGATACAGCTTCATACTGAAGATGACTTTCTATTCCAGATCCTTTGAGTCTTCTGCCACAGCCCATAACAGGGCTGCTCAGAGCCCTTGTGTGGGAGACCAGAGTATTTCTCTGGGTCTTCTGAATGGGCAGCAGCCARGACAGGGGGGATGAGCTCACACAGCCTGCTTGAAAGATAGCATTAGCTTTGATCTGACACCGTAGAGAAAGCTTCCAAAACTGTCTGAGGATTTAGATGACACAAAAGTTTGATTAGTGTGTTTTTTATTATATCACTGGGTGTATAGATATTAGTTTTAGATTTCTCTGTATTCTTATTATTAGGCAAATATGGAGGCAGATCAATGTGATAAAGTCACATATTCCTGTTCTTCTCTTCCCTTTCCTCTTTGCAAAGGGTGATGGGTTTTTAAGATTGAGTAAAGGTGTGATTTCACTGTGTGACTTGGATTTTAGTTATTAGATTTTAGAGGAAAACAATGTTAACGTAATTTAGATTATAAAAATCCAGTTGCTGTTCATGGGCGGGGRGAATTCACTTTTCCAACTGYTTGTGAACGCCACGCTGGTCTGACTGAACTTARAAATAAAGATTTTRAAATAAACATCTTCAAACTACAACCCAAGGACTCTCTGATCCTTTCTTCCAAGCACGAGCAGTGAGAAAACAGCTGTTCAACACCGCAGTCCGGGGTTATCTCAGAAGAGATACCACGGCACCTTTGTTCTATTTCTCCCAAACTGTGACCACAGTGTTTTAACCTAGATGGTGACATGGTTTGAGGTGACAGTCTACCAGAATGCTCATTGCTTTTCTGAATTTAGGTTCTCATCAAAGTTGAGCCCCTTTCTGTTTTAGTGAATGAATGGCACTTTCCTAGCGAGGATCATGTCTGGAGCATTACAGTGACTAAAAGGAATGGGAATGCCTACTCTRTTGCCTCTCTCTGGATGCAAACCTAAATGACAACTGCAAAAAGGGGGGATTAGTTTGTTGCTACTTATTCCTATAAGTGCACATAAATAGTTGATATCTAGTACCCCATGTCATTTAGGGTGATAATTTTGAGGGATATACTGTGTTAGTAATATTTGAACTGATTCTGAAATGTTTTAGTTCCACTTTTCTACATTGCTCAACTGAAGTTTGGATTCTTTGTTGTTATTGAAGACAGATATGAACACTGATAGAAAATGATTAGGCTGTTTGTCTAGGATAACTTCATGCTGCTGAATTTCAGAAAGTTCAGGTTTTAAATAACCTTAACAACTTCTTAAAATTGTATCATTATACATTTAAAATTCTATTAATATCAAGTTTCAAATTCTAAAACCAATTAACTTYTCTTAATTTGATAAAAATAATTAAATGATATTTTAAAATTAATCTTCTAAACTCTAAGAACACAAAGTTTGCTGTTGAAACAAGTGGGACTATTGAMAATCCTAGGTCATACCTGTGTTATAATTTGGTAATTGCTGGAAAATTAGTTTGAGACACTCTATTAAAGATGCTGCAGAAACACCATGTACTGCTCATTCATGTGATCACAAGAAYGAATACAGAAGGAACCTATGACTTTGTTTATATTGCTTATGAAGGTGGTGATTTAGGTTATGCTTTAAAGTAGCTGGAGAATCACTCTCCCTGTTACCAAAATGGATTTTTTCTTGCCAGCAAGACRATGATATTGGACCATACAGAATAGGGAGGGGGAAATGGGAAAGATCAGCATTATATGAAAAATCATCCATCTGAAAAATGGATGAACATAATTCTGAACAATAGTCTATTACCTTCAAAGTACTTTGTCGTGAAATTTCTCTGTCTGTTCTAGATAGCAGACACCAATGTCAAGCCTGCCCTCAGAAGGTGCATTGATATTCCTGACTGCTGGAGCAAGAGCCATCWGACAGAAGAGGAAATGTGGATGTTGAGCCTGAATGTGGACTATGAAGATTAGAAAAAAAAATATATATCTATACATAGATTTTTTGATTTAGTTTTGCTGATGACTTAATTTACAGGAAATTATGTACCCCTATATATGTTGCTTATAACTGCTTCAGAGACCTTGATAACATTCAGACTGTTACAAAATGACCATTTCACGCCTAAAATGATTTCAGTTAGTGCTGCATTTGCTCAAATCAGGGTTTATTCTTTTATTCCCTTGGAGGTTATTTTTTTGTGAACTTTTCATATGCCTGCTTGTGCTGGTTTTGGCTTGGGTAGAGCTAATTTTGGCTTTGGTGGAGCTAATTTTCTCCATAGTAGCTGGTATGGGACTGTGTTTTGGTTTTATGCTGGAAGCAGTGCTGATTACATAGGGATGTTTTGGTTATTGCTGAGCAGTGTTTGCACAGTGTCAAGGCCTCCTCTGTTTCTCACCCACCCCACCTCTGAGGAGGCTGGGGTGGGGCACAAGTTGTTGTGGGGTCACAGCAGGGACTGCTGGCCCCAAATGAGCACAGGGACATCCCAGACCATCTGGTATATTTGGCTCAGCAGACAAGAGGGAAAGGGAGGATGGTCAGTGTGGCAAACCAGAGTATCTCTCTGGTTCTCCTGGATGGGCAGGAGCCTGGATGGGCGGATAGATCCTCCCACGTTTGGTCTCAGCCCATGGAAAAAGCACTGCCAGGGTTGTCCGAGGATTCGGAGGTCACAAGGGTTTGATTTGTGTGATTTTTGTTATGTCACTGGGTGTGTAGAAGGGTTTTTAGATTTTGCTACATAGACGTAAATGAGGCAAAGATGGAGGCAGATCAGTGTGATAAGAGCACATGTTTCTGTCTTCCTTTTCCCCTTCCTCTTTGCAAAGGGTGTTGGGTTTTTAGGATTGGTAAAGGTAAAATTTCACTGCATGACATGGGTTTTAGTTATTGGTGTTTAGAGAAAAACAATGTTAACGTAGTTTAGARTATAAAAGCCCAGACACTGTCGTGGGCGGGAGAGAAACCATTTTTCCAKCTGCTTGTGAACTTCACGCTGGACAGAATGAACTTAGAGATAAGATTTGTAAAGTAAACATCTGCAGTCCACAACCCAGATGTTCTCCGATTCCTTCTTTCAAGCAYGGGCCGGTGAGAAGAAAGATTTACACTGCCGGGGTTAATCTCAGAAGAGATAACTCYGACAGGTCAGGGTGATGGTGTTTGTCACTGCACGATGGAACCCAGTTTTCCTGGCATGGCTGAACACCTGCCAGCTCACAGGAAGCACTGAATGAATTCCTTGCTTTTCTCAGCTTTTCTTGTGGGCATGGCTTTTGTTTACTCATTAAATTGTTTTTATCTCAACCCACGAGTTTTTCTCATTTTTACTCTTTTGATTCTCTCCCCGTTTTGACCAGGCACAAGTAAATGAGTGACTGCAGAAGGCTCAGTTCCCCTCTGGGGTAAACCATGACAGTGCTACAATAAACTGTTTGTTTGAGAGGCATGTGAGGTAATCTGCACCCAGCAGAGAGCTCCAGCTGAAAGACACTATGCTTGGTGCAGAAATCTGCTGAAAGCACTGTGACTTTTTTAAGCTAGGGATCTGTCAGACCTGAGCTTGCTTGATAGCACAGAGCCTTGTCAGAGTGTGCTTACAAGATTGTGTACAAAAGATATGCAAAGCCTAACATGAGAAAGTTGAACCTAAATACACTTTACTGAATTTTCAGGTCTCTGTGGGACTGGTGCAATAGTTGTCATCAGCATCAGTACAGCACTACCAAGAAAATAAGAAGATAAAGATAGCAAGAATAAAGGTTTTTTTGAAGATGTTATGTCAAAAGAAAGAATTTGTGCCCTGTTTTCACAGTCTGTATTACTGATTTCTTTAGTGCACCTGCCATCTCTATCATGGTAGACTTCAATAAATTTAAATTGTTGTGTTTTCTTCATGTAGCTGAACCCAATAACAATGAAAGCCCATTAAAATATGTATCTGACTCACAACACACTGCAAATTTATTATGAAGTCACTTTGCCCACTTTAATATATCAGTTATTTTATTTGTTTGTTTGTATAACTACTCCTCTCATATAAACTACTTGTTCCTGTTGGGCATACTTTTTCTCCTTTAATATTTCAGGAAATTCAGAAAGGGAAAAAACCAACTACATAAAACTAACCCATTTAATTTCATCCAAAGAAAAGGCCTAGCAAGAGATTCTGAGACATTAAAGGCAGACAAAGAGAGAACAGGARAAAAAGATTTTATTAATAGATTTGAATCACCCTTAAAGGTAGTCTCATACAGTTTCCTTTTCTTGCTCAACAACTRCAGAATGTTTCTCCACTTTAGGGCCAGTAAATTAACGAATAAGTATGTTTGCTAGGTTTTTATGAAAGCCTTCAAACTTCACAACAACAAAWTAATTAAATTGAAGAAAGCACAGTAAAGCAGTATAAGAAAAAGAGAATGACTCTAGGGACTTTCTAACCTTTACTCAAGRCTGTTTTACACGTTCTCAGACATGCTTCTTGTTAGGCAAAAATCCTACCTAAGGGATTTTCTGGATACTTATCTCCCACAGAAATCTTTRYATGGTTAAGCATTTCTTCTCAGGTATTAATCTCATATTTTGTCCCATCCAGGCATATGTTGTATGGATGTACAATGAGGTCACAAGGGACTTTTGACAACTCWGCAATAATCTGGTGCCAAATCCTTAAAGAAATTGTGTCCAGGTTTTTTTCTCAGTCTCCAAGTAGAAACAAACTGGGGAAAAAATCCCCAGCAGTATTTTTATCTTGTCTTAGAAAAATAAAATTTGATGTTACTACTTTACTTAATTGCTTTGGAARAGTGTATGAGGCAATATGTGACCAAAACAAAGAACATTGCAAAAAATATCCATCTACAAAACAAAAGGAAGATTGCATCCCCTGAAAAAACCCAGTACATTCTGAGACCCAATGCCTTTGGCTGTCTCATGCTAGTTGAGAAAATCTAATAGTTAATTTGTTGGAGAGGTTAAGCTGCAAACTTTAGGCAACATCTGAAAGGAATGAAGAGAGGAGGTATATGAATTTGGACATCTTCTTCATAAACAAGCTGCTTACCCACAGGCTACAAAGTCATTTTTCCTATGCTTTCTTTGGACTACTGAATATTTAATTACTGCATATGAAGCAGAACGGCTTCAATAGAAGGAATCTATCCAGCCTCAAAARTCCTTACCTGATAATGGTTAAATCAGTCCCATTGCCCTTGGCAGGAACAGAGGAGGAAAAGAGAGAAGCCATCACAGCCCTTGCACCAATCAAGGTTTGAGAAGGGGTTTTCATAGCTACTGAGCTCAGRGGCTAAATTTCTGCTGGGGACCAACAATCTATATTGACCTGAGGGAAGTGTCTAACTCTGAGAGAAAGGCACACWTTATTGTGTATGTTATTCTCAGAGTTTTGTATCCTCTGGCATAAATGCTCATTACTCTGTGTGCTATTTTCTGGGATTTGCCTTCTTAAACACGAGGTTTTATTCCTGTACAGCGCAAAGAACATAAACCCTTAGGAAGGGCTAAGGGTTTATGTTCTTTGAATGTTGCCAGGTAACTGTGCACTGGAAAGTTGGGCATTGCACTGTCAGTCTGCGTTTTGAGATTAACTTCTCCTGAGCTGTCTCAAAATCCTCCAGAAGGACACAGCACACACCTGTGTTTTGACAGGTGGCAGTGACTCTGACACTGGAACACCGAGCGATGGGCAGAGCATGCTAACAAAATGATACTTTTGTTTTTCCTTCTCCCTCCAACTTGAGGTACAAAAATCAGTCTTTCATACCCTCGTGAATATTTTTGGAACCCCACTTATTTCCCCCTTCCCTCGGTGGCAGCTGTATAGTCACATTACCTTTGTTTAGAGTCAGTTGTGGCACCTAGGCAACCCGAGGGCATCAGCAGATTGGATCATTGCCTCRGATTGCACTCAGTGTTATTTGGTTTATTTCTGGGGAGAAACATTCATTTGAACACAGCTGCAGCTCCCTATAATGGCAGAAGAAATAAAATCTTACATTTTTAACCACATTTAACTGATAATACTCCAAATTGAATAAGTAACAGAAATGACCCTGTTTCGTAGGTAAAAATGAAAAATTTTTAATTTAGCTACTTTTGCAGCCCTGTTCTCTGCCCCAGAACCTTTCAAGAATCTGATTTAAGCTGACAGAAGATAAAAAGATTTAAAATAATGCCTGACACATCATCCATAATCCTTACTGTGGTGCCATCTTCCTGCCCTCTTTCCATTTAGTTCAATACTGTGGCAGGTGGCAAGCACATATCAGGTGCCTTTACCTAAGATTTCTGGATTCTCTTAGACCACTGGGGTAATTTGCATTTCATTGGTACATGCCATAATTAGAAAGGTGCTTCCTCCTGTRGGGAAAGACAGTACAGGCACAAAGAACCAAAAAAGAAACTCTAAACAGTAGTATGGGTTCAAGCTATGTAGGAGCTAAGTTAAATAAAAGATGTTTCCCCTGGGTGAAAAAAACAAAATAATGTTGAATCATCTGTGCACAGATTTTACAAGGGAAGTACTGAAGAGTCAGAATTCAGTTAAAGTACTTTAATTGGTACTTTTTTGGCTGTGACTATTTGGTTGATATTAAACCTATATAAKCAGTGCTTTCTAGAGAACAGCAATCATTTTTCAACACAATGCTGATTTATATGTGCACTGAACCTCTGTAAACTGGCACTATTTTCTTGGCAAATACATGCAATGACAACTTAGAAGAGAAATGGGAAAGCTTTCCAGAAAATGATGGGATGAAGTCATTGCAGATCACAGTAATTAAATGTGGTGGGTGTAGCTGGCAAGGTTCTGGTAGCAGGAAAGCTGTGACCTGGAGCTGCTGGCAGGGCCTGTGTGACCCACTGGAGCAGCTCATGGAATACTGCAGCCTGTGGGAAAGGCTCCACTGGAGAGGCTGCTTCCCCTGGGAGGGATTCCATCCTGGAGCAGAGGAAAAGTGTCAGGAGAAAGAAATGGCGACTGAGAGAGAGGAGGCAGAGAAATTGGGAATGATGCTGAGCCTGGGAGGAACAGAGATGTGTTTATAGACTTGTTCATGTTTCTCACTATTCCACTCTAATTTGATAATTAATAAATTAAGTGGATTTTCCCAATTTAAATCTCTTTTGTTCATGACAGTAACTGGGGAGTGATCTCTCCCTGTCTTTATCTCAGCACAGAAGCCTCCCATTACATTTTCTCTCCTTGAATTCAGAAAGGGAAGATAAAGATCAGCTTGGGGGTACCAAGCAGTCAGCCAAGGTCAGTTCACCAAATGAAAATAGAGAGAAAATCCAAGATTCTACAGGAATAGTTTCACAATAAACAAACAAACAAACAAAATAAAATCATCACAGCAGAATGGATTGAGATATGTGAAATAAGAGAATTATTCAGCAATCCAGAAAATCCAGTTAAAATCAAAAGAGAATATTTTTAGTGGTCTGTCTTTAAAACTTATCTTGAAAGCTGSTGGTATTAGTAATAGTTGCACAAGATAGCATCTCAATAGTTCCACTACAGAGAAATGTCTCATGGGAAAAGGAAAAAAAAGTGATAGCTTCACTTTATTTTTTTATAACCTAATTATTAGTGTGCTAATCCAGATCAGGAACTTAGGATACTCAAACTTYTTTTCAACAGATTCAAATAAAGTTAACATAAAAACATGGTATTTTGGAAGCCTAAATCATGCCTTGGAAAAGCTTGKTCAACAGAGCAAAAATCCCCCAACAAAACTACAAAACCCTCAAAAAAGCTAGTGACTGGTGCTTCAAATGTAAAGTGAAAGATTTACTGACATGCACCAGCTTTTTCTCTCTTTTTAAAATTCTCATAYTGCACTACTAATAATGCATTTTTGTTTCAACTTGTGAATTAGCYGAGTCTCATTTTCAGATGGCACACAATCAATCTCATGCTTTCTAATTTTTTTAATTTTGCTTTTAGTTGGCTTTTCTCTAAAACCATGAGGTACATTTCAAACATTATTTGTGTTGTTATTTTGTGCTTTCATTTGGTCCATAACCTGTCACAGTTTGATACTTCACATCAGAAGTTGCTGCAGCCCTTGAGAAGTGTATGTGTGATTCACGTTCCAGCTCTGTTTTCTTCAGAAAAACACTCAAGATTACAGTTAAATTAGGTCAGTAGTTGGATTGAAAATGCAGAAAACATTACTCAAAAAACCTTTCTTATTTCCGGTGTAGAAATGAGGAGAAAATAAAAATCAGGGTTCAGAATACCTTTTATTGACAGTCTTGTGCTCCAGTAGTAAGTGATATTTTTCTTTCTCCACTGGTAAATTTAAGCAAACAAACAAATGAACTGAAACAACAAAACAAAACCATAAACCAACCAACCAAAAAAAAAAAAAAAGTACTTCTTAACAAAAAAAAAAAAAAAAAAAACCATAAACCAACCAACCAAAAAAAAAAAAAAAGTACTTCTTTTTCCCAAGAATGGATAGTAAAGCTACCCAAAAAAATTTTTAGAGTATTTACACTTTAAGATATACTCCAAAATATGTGAAACTCATGATAAGATCGTGAGAATTAACAACTTTCTGTCCTGGTTTGCAGGGAATGTGCAGGAAGAGCTGGGGAGCACAGTGACTCATCTACATGAGTTAATTAAACACTGCCTGTGGTGCTCTATTATCTCACTCTCATGCTGTTAAAAGGGTCTCTGGCATGATTTTCCTCTGGGCCACCAAGGGCTCTCCCAGTCAGTGCCTAAGCAAGTCTGCACGATTGTTCCTAATAGACAATTTGGATCAGGCACCTCTTYTGGATGCCAAGAGAGTTTTAATTGTATCAATGCACAAGTGGCCCCAGGGCCAAAGAATGGGACAGTCACTGTTTCCTTTGCTACTTTCAAGGTGACCAAAGTGAGGAAGCCTTGTGAAAATACGTTTGGAAAATGTGTAGGGAAAAGCAGTAGAGGCACTGGGAGAATTCCCTCCTCATAAAAATAAACAAAAATCTAAGATATATAAAAATGACATAAATATTTGCAAAGCAAACTTAGAAGTCTATGGCCAGATAATACCAACAGCAGCAAAATTCAAGCTGATTTAGAACTTGCAAATTAACTTACACCATAAAAATAATCTTATAAATAATCAAGAACAAATAGACATTTCTCATCTCTACCCCCACTTCTGCTATATAGTAAGGATAGAGCACAGATTAAAGACAGTGTTAGCMTGAACCCAAATGTAAATTAAAGCTTTGCYTTTTTTCTGATATGATTGATGAAARAGATTAGCCAACTATCCCCCAAAATAATAAGATGCAGTAGGCGAGCAGAATTACTAAATCTAAGACTGAAGTAAAACTCAGTTTGAGATATATCAAATTGGAGCTATCCATTCCAAAAATAAAAAAAAAACCCTTGCACATTAAGTCTAACCCAAATACCAAGAATTGTTGATACATTCATAAGGCTGATTACTTTACCTCTTGGCTAAACATTGGAATTGTAGCATCTACATTTAATAAATGGAGAAAGAGCATCAGCTGAATACAGTCCTTTATCTGACATAAACAGTAGGCAGGGCTTTGGATTATTAAAAAAAAATAAAGAAATAAAGAAAAAGCTACTGAAAGCTGTGCCAGCAAATAAAAATGATGGAGAGTAGTGTGGGTCTATGATCTATGCATTGGGCAATACCATCCAGGTAAGGCCTCTTAGAAAATGAAAATAAAATAAAATTAATAAAATAAAATGTAATTAATTGTAGAGAACCAGACCTCAGCAAGTTTTGTCTCAAATTCTCACTGTTATGATGGGAAAACATTGTTGGAGCAGAGGGTCCTGTGGAGGTCAGGCACTGCTGGTCTCAGCTGACTTCCTGCTTTGCCCTGAGTCTCTGCCACCCCCAAGTCACCTCCTGCAAAAGGGCTGGCTGGGAACACACAAATAAAATGCATGAAAAGGATCATTTACATAAGAATTGTGCACCTGGTGAACTAAAGAARGGARTGGATTGGGCCCTCTCCTGCTCTTTTCCTCTCTTTCACTTTCTTTGTCTCACAGCTCCAGCTCTGGACCATCCACAGGGCAGGACCATTGTGGGATCCAAGGGCTGGTGACAATCTTTGTCTTCTGAGGAAAACATGTCCATCATATTTTACCCCTCACTCCATACTGAACACTGTTGTGGGAGCTGGGGGATTATGGAGGTGTGTTGGGATTTGTGAGCCAGAACAGGGGAATACTGAAGTGTACTGTACAAAATTAAGGGCTTGTTTGCCTCCTTTCCTGGGGAAATCCATTGTACAAATATAAGGGCTTGTTAACCCATGTCTTTCTAGTCTAAACAGTGGGCTGGTTGCCAGAGTTATGGTGACTGTACAATAAAGCTTGAGAGTTCCCTGACAATGGGCTCTGGTGTCTTTTTTCAGCCTAATGAGAATTTACCAAACACCACCATTGGGTTGTGACACTTACCAATCCAGATTTCAGTTAAGCATGCATGGAAAATTGTGAGACAATACCGATAAACTGATAAAATAATAGAAAAAGAGGATTACGTTGGATTATATAGAAAGCAAATCTTTTAGTCAGGAGAAGCTGGTAATGAACTCTTAGATGAGTATTGAGGGCAGTCTTTGCATCCTGCCCTTGCTTTAATTTGGAAAAGTTCTGATTCACAGCTTTGGGATGCATTGTCAGTGAGTAAGTCTAAGTATACCACACACAAAAAACAGAGGACTTGAAGACTYAGCTAAAGCCTGGAAGCTGATGAGRGATTATAACAATTGCATTCAAAAAACAACCAGAAAAAATAATGACTAAGACCTTGTGTATAGAGCATTGTGTATAGAGCATGTASTTTATTGAGGCAATTATGAGTCATTGTTCTAGAAATTCATTAAAAAAGAGATTATTTTAATCAGGAAAACTACATGTGAAATAGAGATAGRCATACCAGTGACATTTTACAAAGCCTTGGTGGAAGATTTCTTGTAGATCCACCGCAGCATACCACACTGGAATCATCATGGAGAAATCTTACAGATGCTGAGGGGAAGAGAATTGTGGGAAGACCAGACTATCTTGCCTTGTTTATCTTAATTCAAAAAGGCCAAGATGCATGGATGATACATAATGCCTAATATTTTCTGAGGAAATGAAAAGAATGAGAGAATTAATTGTGCATAGAGACAAAATTGGCACAGAAAYGGTATATTCAGGATAAAAGTACAATGGTTTCTGAAATGTAAAAATTGATGGGCTGGAACCATGAATCTAAGAGAGTAATAATAAAAAACTACTTGGATTTAAGTTTAAGAAATGTACCACACTGGGTACTTGGAGTACTTATAAGGACTGGGTTTGACAGCCAGTAGAATTTGTCCTAGTGTAATATTTGTAAGACTGTCCTTTGTTTCTGCTATGTGACACCTTCAAGAGCTATCTGAAGTAGGTACCAAGCCTTTTTTGGACTTCTTTTGTGTCATGTTTTTTTATAACTAATAGAGAAGATTTACATTTCTACTTCACACCTTCACAATTTATTTTCCACAGCGGTCACCTCCTACAAAGTATTTTAAGACAACTAGATTCTCAAAGAAGAAAAATTTCCCTAGAAATAATTTCACAGTTGAAGAATGGGTGGGGAAATTAATTCACAACCCCTGTAAATTCATTCACAATTCTGGAAAGAGGGTGAAAGTCTCTTATTCATATGATTAAGTGACCTACAAGTAGCAGTCAGAAGGAAAATCAGCTTCTTTCCTGTTGTTTCTGAGTGGATTTTTTCATAATCAAGATTGGTATAGGGATGAGCAGTTACAAAAACTGCTGACYTGTGAGAGTAATCTCTTCAGGAACAAACTTGTCTCTTTCTACATTGAAATAAAATATTTGTAAATCTATCCCTTGTTCTCCAGATTCTGCTGGAGAAGACATATTAGATGTAAAACCTTTAGATGTCTGCTTAAAGTTAAGCCAGCTTCAAACCTCAATAGTTTTTGTAAAGTGGTCCATACAAGTTTGAAGACCAGACCTCATTTCTCAGTCCCACATTGCAAGCTCTGAAGGGAACTCAATGCAACTGGCATTTTATTTTATTGAGGAAACAGAAATCAAGGGTAAACTATTCTTCTGTTTTTTTACATCTGATGTCTTTTGTCACTTTTGAATCAAATCCTTCATGGTGTTTGRTATTTGTTTAAAATGATCTCACTTCTCCCATTTTTAATTAAAAGTTATAAAATCTGTTATTTACCCAGGAGATTAGATCAGAGCCATTTCATCCTATTTACAACAAAGAGAGTCTGTAATAAGTCCTTGGAACCCCTTCTAATCTCCAATATAAATATTTATTTAATCAGTTTAAAGATGATAATTATTTACCAGAGAGACTGAGATAACTTCTACAAAGTTATTATGGATAAAAACAYAGTTTTTGAGGCTTTTTAAAAAACCTAATAGCTTGAAACAGTTCCTTTAGAAGATGCTCAAATCTTTTTGGCAAATGATTGTTTAGGTTGCTATCTTTTTTGTATTTYGCTAGCCTATAACCTAAGCAGATTCTTCCCCCAGTCATCTATTGATTACATTAATTGCTGATTGATTATTTGCCTGGAAGTGAGTGTTCTGTCATTTCAATCATTAGAATAAATGCTGCTCTTCTGTCCTGGTTTCAGCCTTAAAACCACAACATCTTCTTATGTTACCACAGCTTCAAACTCACTCTCACCACCCATACTGGGTTTGCATGACAAGGTTTCGGTAGCAGGGGAACCATAGGGGTAACTTTTGGGAATTGCAGGGGTAACTTCTCTGACAAGCTGCCAGAAGCTGCTCCCACGTCTGACAGAGCCAAAGCCAGCTGGCTGCAAGAGAGACCTGCCAATGGCCAAGGCTAAGCCCACCAGGGATGGTGGCAGTGCCACAGGGACAGCAAAGCAAAGAATGAAAAATCCAAAACGTGAAACAAGCAACAGCAGCCAGAGAACAGAGGAGTGAGAATATTTGAGCAATAGACCTCCTGGCACCCAGGGTCAGTGAAGCAGAAGTGGAAAGAGGTGCTCCAGGTGTCGGATCAGAGATTCCCCTGCAGCCCATGATGAAGACTGTGGTTGGCAGCTGTGTCCCTGCTGCCCGTGGAGCTCCACAATGGAGCAGGTATCCACCTGAAGCCCATGGAGGACCCTGTTCCAGGGCAGGTGGATGTTCAAAGGAGGCTGTAACACCACAGSAATCCTGTGCTAGAGCAAGYTCYTGGCAGGATCTGTGGACCCATGGAGGACCCATGCTGGAGCAGTSTGTTACTGAAGGGCTGCACTCCAAGGAAAGGATC
This sequence comes from Alauda arvensis, assembly GCA_902810485.1. NCBI lineage: Eukaryota > Metazoa > Chordata > Aves > Passeriformes > Alaudidae > Alauda > Alauda arvensis. The sequence goes on from CADDXX010000588.1 coordinate 47,865, forward strand.
CATGCTGAAGATTGTGAAGGGCTGTAGCCTATGACAAGGAYTCATGTYGGAGAGGTTCATGGAGGACTATGTCCTGTAGGAGGCAATCCATGGGGGAACAGGATGAGTATGAAAATCCTCCCCCTGAGAAGGATGGAGTGAGCAGAAGAGACAACGTGTGACAAAATTACTATAGCTCCTATTACCTTTCCCCTGCATGGGAGGAGTGATCTTTCCCTGTACTTATCTCAACACAWGAGCTTTGTATTATACTTTCCCTCCCCTATCCAGATGAGGAGGGCAGTGCCAGAGTGGCTGGGGTGGGCACCTGTTGTCCAGTCAAGGTCAAACCACCACATAACAAGATCCTCTCTTTTTTACAAACAAATTTATAGTCTTTAGCTTTACAACCAAACCTTCATAACAAAAAAAAAAAATCCTCTTAGATGTATTAAAAAGCAGGATATCAAAATCAAAAACCAAAGACAGAAATGTAGTGTATTGATAACATGCTAAATTCTGTGGCCAAGCAGAAAATATAATAATTAGTCCCAGTTAGGGGAGTTTTGGAAGTTAGCTTTGAGGAAGTCACCTCTTGCAGTGGGAARTGTAAAGGTGGCTGAGCTGGTACTGCCTGGAGGTGTTCAACCATTGTGGCTCAGCATCACCTGTGGATGCCATTCATTTGGGGCCAGAAACCAGGACTGGGAAAGGCCTGGAAGAGGCAACAAGGAATTAATCCATCATGTGGGATGAGAAGACAGCCAGTATAGGAGCAATGGTCTTTTTCTTCCATTCTCTTTCATAGTATATTCTTCCTTTAATGCTTTTCCATTCTCTCCAGTAGATGTGGTGYTACTGTCGGGTGCAAGATGATGCTCACTGGAGAACAAAAATCTTGTGCGTGTTGTTGGCAGTGTATCCAGTGCTGCTGACAGAAAAGCCACAGTATATTCCCACATCAAATATTTGGGCTGTGTTGCTTCTGACAGCTGTCTCCACCACAGCCAATACTGAATCTGAAGACAGTCAACACCTAATTTCTCAAGACAGAAATGAGAGTGCTATATAAAGTAATCATAAGGGGCCCAGGCTTTGTCCTAGCTTTACCTTGCTCAGTGCTTATTTCCCTGCAGTATAAGTAGGGAGAACATGCTAACTTGGGTAAGGTTCATCAGCATTCAGAGAAGAATTGTTATTTGATTTTGTTGCTTGCATATTGATTTAAAAGAATGAACCTGTTCTGCATACAACTGGAAAGTAAAACACTTTTTTAAAGCTCYCTGACTAATTTTCTGGAGCCTATTTTTCAATCTCTAGACAAAGCATTTGGACACCACTTCTACGTTACTGTTTTATCTCCTCTGTTCACCTGATTCTCAGTGCTGCAGTTCCTGTTCTGCAGAAAAGTATCTTTACTGTTCATTTTACTTTTGGCATTTGTTTTCACTGAGCTTTGGAACTACCCTGTGTACAATCCACAAGCCCATTTGAGGTGAAGGTGCATTTCCCAGATCTTTCGAAGCAATTTTGGAAACTTAAACTACAATTACAGATCTATCTTGCATCATAATGTCTCTTTTTCTCAGCATCACCTTTTATAGTATATGACTATCAGGGTGTCTTTTGTGTTTTTTGTTTAACAGAAGACCTGTTAAAATTCTCCAGTTGAAATAAAACAGCTTTTCACTAGCAAACACCAGTTTTATTTGCACTTCAGTGGATGCTGTAAATACCTGAGCGTGTAATGTTCAGTTATGTGTGTATTACTTCAAATGACATTCTGACATCTCCCTGATCCAGCAGTTGGCATGTAGGCTCACAGTGTGTGAATAGTTKCATTTCACAGGTCTGTTCATAAACCTATGTTTCAATTACAGATACAACATCAAATTCCTAATAACACAAACTTAGTACTTAAATTACACCTATTTTTTCATTAAATACAAAATTCAATTATCTATGCAAAATAAAATAAATATGAAGAAACCTGGTCCCAAAGGAAAAAACATAGGTGGGGTGTCCTGGTTTGACAAATTTTGAAKTGAACGATGGGGATATCAGGATGCAGCATCATAAGGTCACTCCAGGATATTGGGAAAAATAAAAAGTGGAAATAAGTAGTCATAAAGAGACAGAAAATTGAATTTAATCAATCAGTTCAATTGTTTATAAGAATAATTTTAAGTTGTACATGTCAGTTGTACAACCCAAGAAAGATTTCCATAGATACTCTAAACATTTTGATCAATATTAGTGGTTGTTGGTGCTTTTATTCTTTCTGTTTGTTTGTCTCTGTTTTTATTTATTTAGTTTTTGAAACCAAAACTTCAGCACTCTTCAAGCAACAGTCTTTTACTTACTTTTTTTCCTATGGTTGTCCCTCTTYGAGCATGCAGCCCTATGTGGCTTCCCAACCTGTCCACACAGGCATGATTTTGGGAGAGAATATCAGCAATTGATAAAATTTTTGCACTTGTACTTGTGTCAGTCACATGTCTAAGAATTGCAAGGAATGCCAAGTAATGCAGTAAAGAATAGAGAATTATGTTCTTCAATTTTTTTTATTAATTTCTGTTAAATAGCAATATTTAAAAAATGTAACTAAATATACATAAATATTTTTTTTAATTTACAGTGGATACCATATTTCTGTGCATGTCACATGCTGGTAGTTGAGTAATCATAACTCTTATGATGTCTAATCAAATGCTAAATGCATTTCCTGCCACCATACCAGGCCAATGAATCRTGTTGATACTGGTGAAACCATGATCATTTATTCAAATGATCTTACTAATATTTTGTATAGCAAAGATAAAAATCTCATGAGAAGAAGATGAAGCAGACAAAGTTCAAAAGGGTGACTGTCTGTAGAAATAATATTTTTTTTAATATAGTTCACCTCGAYTTCAGACTGCAGATGCAAAATACAGTAATATTAAAAATGCATTTAAATATGAGTTGCTGCAGGTAAACCAGTTGTCTTAAAAGTCTTGTGATAGTCATGAGCTACAGACACAGGCCTGGCACAGGTCTATGGCCTGGGCTTCTGGRGCCAGAAGACCACCAGCCCTTTTGGCAACTTAAACTCTAGCTATGACACACAATAGACCTTTGTAAGAGCTGCTGTKCACTGGTGCCTGTCTCTTATTGCAAGGCCCCAAATTCTTGTGTTACAGAGGTTCAAATCTGGAGCAATTCCCCCGGCATCTGAGAAGAATCACAGCTTTAAAAAATAGCAAAAGAGCAGAAAGAAAGTTCAGAGTTTCTTGCATCTTTCAGGACTTCAGAAGGTGAGGGTCTTGATAGGAAGGCTGAAAAGAAGCTGGTTGCAATTCATTTGAGTGGTGTAACATGGGTATAAAACCATTGCCTTGGCTAATGAGTAATGCCTCTGCAGTTTAGAAGAGAACCCGGGGCTTACAGTCTGTTCAGAAACCCAAGGATGGAATCTGTCCTGACCCAGGCATGATGTCTTATTCAACAAACTTAAAAAAAAAATAAAAAAGCATTCACCTAGGTTTTCAGTAATGCCCTTTTTGACATTTTCTTATTAGCTTTCATTGGTACAATGACAACTTTGCTGTGAATTGAGCTCCTTCTGTTCCACTACAGTTTCTGTATCAGTCAGGGTCTTCCATAATGTTCACACAAACACAACCTGATAAAAACTATTCCCTACCATGTCCCTCTATTCCCCACCAAGTTATTCTATTCCCCTGTCACCCTGTGGTTCCAGTGGAGCTAAGCTGTCACAAAACTTGAGCAAAGCTGGAACAAATCAAACACGGATGTGCCACCCACACACAARCTCCTTGCCCCACAGAGTTATGAGACTGCGCTTCAGCTTTACAACAGTTATAGCCACAACCCTTAGAGTTTTTAAGAAATAAAAAGTACACAGAAAAAGAAGTTATGTATCCTAAAGAAAATATCCTTAAGAAATAAAACAGAAGAACATGAGGAAACAGGGAAGAAAATTTTAGAGGTCAGATTTTCAGCTGATGTGAGCTGGAGCAGCTCCATTGCCTCCAGTGGAGCTGTGCCAGCTTATCCAATATGTATGCTCTGGCCCAGTATGCCCTTCTAGTCAAATCACTGTACTGATGCCTTGAAAGCTTTCCCTRTCATGCTGTTAAATTTCTATTGCTACTAGCAACAATTTCTTTCAAAAAAAAAAAAAAAAATTTGCATACGCAAATTATTCACATTGCTTTATTTTTTGTTTGTCAGTTCACAAAAAAGGTATTTCAAGTTGTCATAACCTTGCATTTAGTCAGTGAAAGAGTAATCTTGAAAGAACATTGTTTTACAAACTGGACACATACCCTGTTTACTTTTCTCTAATATTTGCACACTATAAAGCAAGTGGGTTTTTTTGTTTTGTTTTAAAACCTTCTTCATATATTATCATACAAAAATATTCTTATGCAAGTAATAAAGATTTTTTTTAAACATCCAACTTTTTTAAACCTAAATCAAAGTCACATGAAAAGGGTTTTTTTTTTGTTTGGTTTTGTGTTGTTTTGTTGTTTATTTTTAACCTAGACAGAGTACACCTTGTGCTTTAACAAACTTATGACATCATGTGCTCTTTACAAGGGTTGTATTGAAAAGCTTATGTGTTGTTATTCATTAAATAATGTAAAACTTGCCTACTTTTGTGGTTTTATTTCTCTTAATCCTCTTTTCCCCCCTCTATGTGTTATTTGTGTTTGTCTATATGTGTGGAAAAGTTAAGGCAAGTGCAATCAAAGTTACAAAAATCAATGTTTCTATTGCTAACATGTGCAGCATTCATATTTAGTGAGTGATGTCTTTTCTCCTGTAAGAATAAATCTGATGAAAATACAAAAATGTTTAATGTGTTACAGCTATTACAATAAGCTCTTCATTTTTTTATACCAGTCTTGGTGAATTTTCTGAAAGTTAGGATGACATAAACCATGTTCTTTTTAAAGTAACATACACTGAAACTACGGAACATTTTGATCATGACACTCGTGCTGCTCAGCAATAAGTATAGTWTAACTACAAAAATGCAGTTTTATGACCCATCTAATTTTTTAAAAAATAAATATAAGTTAATCTCTTTAGGTAAAATTCTTTAATATACAGTAGGCATAAATATAGGTTGAYGTATTTTTACTTAATTTTAGTGCTTCTATTTTAACTGTAATGATTTTGAACAAAGTGTATAAAGGAAGAGACATATTTTCCAGATTATATTCATACCTGTAGCCTTAAAGAAAACCTTGACAAGAATGCATATGTTAAGTTATGGTTTGTATGGCAATAGTTATGGACATTTGGAAAAGGCAGAAAGGTGAAACTTCAATYAAACTGTAGAATAGACAGAAATTCATGTTCACAAATTCTGGGCCTGATTCTGCTCTTTATTTTGCACCAGTTATACACAGCCGCAGTTAATTCTGCTGATTTCGGTAGAAATATTTTTTTTATTTTAATCAACTATTAAGAAAATTAGGATAAAAAAGTGCCAAAGCCTAGCATGGCTTCATTGTTTCAATCCATCAATGCAAAATTAAAGATGGTAAGTAGACATTTATGTCTTCAACCTATGTGCATGCATTCAGTAGGGGCTACAAAGCAGTTCTACTCTGCTGGTTCCTCAGATTATGGAAGATCAGCTGTGAGCTTTTATCACAAAGTGCTTTATCAGGATGCTCATCCAGGTGTTAACTTTGAACAGTGGGCTCCCAAGRAGGGATTATTACTGCTTGAGTCGTGTTGTACATTCTGCTTATGGAGAGTCAGCTCCTCCTCAGATGAGTAAAGTAACTAAATAAAATTAAAGAAACTAAATCAACAAGGCAAATTGCTTCATTTGTATTGCTTTGGCAGCTTTTTTTTATGAAAGAGAAAGTGATGACATTTTTCTTCTAGAATTTCAGCTCAAGATATGTTCTTTCTGTTGAAGATCTTTTTGGCCATTTTGTTTTCTTGTCATCTGAAGAAGGTGCAGAACATACAATATGCTAATAAAAAGATTCACTTATGAAATTGTGCATATRCTTAATTTTATATATAATGAACAGTTTCCTGAAACTAATAAATGTATAGAACTTAATAGTGTGCTTTTATTGCAAAATTCATAGGTGACTCAAAACTGCTGTGAGTGACAGCAGTGGATATTTAGACATTGTTGGGAGATAATTTAACTCCCTTTTACTGTAAAAGCTAAGATTAGTATTTGTCTTTTAGCATCCTTCACTCACTAATTGTTGGTGCTTCACCACTTCCCAGCACTGGACAGCTGCCTTCTTTAACTTTATTAGCATGCTGAACATGTATCATTTAACAAATCTGCAAAGCTTCATGATGAAGAAGCAATAAACTATTTATGAGTTTTCTGAATAATATAAAAATGTCTTAGGTCATATTTTTACAGGACATGTAAAATAAATTATAGCAAATTACTATCTAGGGCAGAAGAACCGTAAGAGTTACATGAAGAAGGGGCAGATATCTGTGTTCTAGTCAGGTATTTGAAATAAGCARTGATGATTTTGTAAATTCCCATAGATTCACCTTGACTCTGAAATATTTTATTTTATTTTTCAAGACTTTGGAGAGCCTYAGAAAACCAATAGACAGCAATCAGAAGGCTGGAGGAGAAAACCTCAGCTTTTCAAAGGAAGCTCATTCCTCAATGAGAAGGAGAAACCAGACTCACTGTGCCTGAGACTCCAGGTATAATGGCACCTGRAAGTACAATTTTCCTTTAAAATACCTGATTTTTGGATTGGTTATGAACTGGAGAACTGACTGAAATGGGAGCTAAGGAAATCCTGAAGCTCTTTGAACAGCTGCCATGTGCACATTTGGGAGACTTTCAGCCTTGTTTAAGACTATTTTACTCCAGTTCTCTGGACTTCCACTTCATTCTTTCTAATAAACTCATGTAGTGCAATGGTATCTCAGTCCTGATGTCTCCTTAAGAAAACAAATCAGAACAGAGCAAAGCAAGTCCAAACAAACAAAAACACAATTCAAGGAGCTACAGGGAATGAAAACATTCTTGAAAATTATGTGTCCGTGCATCTCAGTCTCTGTCCAAGTCTTYATGCTCTAGATTGATATCTGAGAGGGTCTTGAAGGTTTTATATCTGGTAAGGTGCCCAAGATGATTAAAAAGAAGTTTTTCTTCAACATTCCTTAAAGAACAACTTGGCAAGTGTCATTTGAGGGAGATAGCATCTTTGCTGCTGCTTCTTACTCTTCAAATAACTAAAAATATGAAAAAAGTAGGAATGGTATTTGCTATGTGGTACTGAGAGGGCTATTCACAAGCTCTTTTGTTTAGAAAAGTGAAGGTTAAATCAGAAAAAATAAGAGATTAACTGTACTAACACCAGTATTTACGATAGGAAATTTGGCAGGTATTCAGGTAGGTCTAGAAAAAAAACCATTTCCTACCTCTAACAAGGTTATTTAAATGGCTTCAGACAGCAAACAGTTGGTGAAGGAAGTATCTGCTAAATTTGGGGTTCCAGGYAAAAGATGTCTATAATTTCCTGTGGCAGCAGGACCAGATGAATGCTAGCTGTGTTAACCTAACATGGTCACAACACCACCAATAAAGGTCTTCCCTAGAGCTCTCCAACCCTGTGTCACCCCAGCAGTGCATCTGTGTCACAGTGTCCCTAGCAATGCCTTGGTTACAAGTTTGTCAYCTCCTTGCAGCACATGGGAAATGTCTTGCCATGAAAAAAAAAACTAGGTTCTTGGGACTTCCTTGCCTTTTCTTGAGTGCTACTTATTTTATTCTGTTGAACAGTTCCATGATTAAATGGTTACTAGTTAAAATACMTATGTACAGGAATAAAATTGCATAAAGTGCTTTTTGTGATGTAACTAAGATTTGAGAGTGCTTATTGCAACAATTTTGTCTCAGAAATCTGCAGAGTTTGCAGATTCWTGTGTTTTGCTGAGGTAGGCATAGGTTAGTGGTCTCAAAGAAGGAGCCTGGTGTCACTGAACTATTTTGCTAAGATAGATGGAGAGACAGTTGTGTCACTGTTCTCATCACTGCTTTGTATTTACATAATTGTTCCATTTGAAGTTGCCTGGGTCTTAAGATGACAAATGTTCAGCKTTCTAATGTTATGCTGAAGGTAAACTTATAATACTAATTGTTTACATTTTCTACTGAAATGTTCCTAAGAACTCACTAAGGGCTGTTGTGAGCTGCTCATCAGAGAATATTTACTCAGGCAAAAAACTTTTCRTATGTCTGTAAATTCATTGCTTCTTGTGTTTACAATGAACAATGGGATTTCATAAAAAAATCTCTATCATTTACCTGTCACACAAAGAATGGAGAGAAAATTTGGAAAAGTCTCTCACTTAACTTTCTACAAAACGTCAGGAGAAAACAACCTTCTCTTGAAAAAGAATCATCTAAAACCAGGTTWAAAAAGATTAAATAATTGCATTGCTAATTTGCTTTTCTTTCTTTATGTTTGTTTTTCAAATGTGTGTGTACAGACTGCAATTTAATGGAATATTTTGAGCCTATACCTGAGATTTTCAAAACTTTCTTTTTACTCAGAGAAGATAAAAATAGTATCAGGATGTTGCTTCATACGAGCAGTCTATGGATGTGAAAAATGGTGTACTGAGAACAAAAATACAGCCTTTTTTTAGCTCAAAGCTTTACTCCTGTAAGTCTCAGGAAAAAAGTCATCTACTCACCCTAAACATCTCTGCAAAGAGGTTTTTTTTGTTTGGACCTCAACCTGAGGCCTTACAGTAAGCTTTGAGTACTTGTACTTCTTATTCAGTCTGCAAGTTAAATGGATATGGGAGGATGGGATGGGATGGGATGGGATGGGATGGGATGGGATGGGATGGGATGGGATGGAAATTTCTGCAAGGGTGCTCAGGTGTGGTGTTACCTGATGGAGATGGCAATTGCCTGTAGCTGTCACTTACTGGGTTGCACACTAACCAAGCAAGCTGACCTCTTTCTATGCTCGGTGCTGGTGTTTACTTTAAACATGGAACAAATGGGAAATGTTGTCAGCTGTTCCTGCTCTTCCAGCTGCTTTGCCATAGGGTATCTGTCCCTCAACATCAGACAGTTCTCGAGTTTATTGTCATTAACACCAGCAGCAACTCACTGCCCACCTGTGCTGCCTACAGCAGGTAGGACAGTGGTGCCAGTTTGAGCCCATGGTTCCCTCAGCACCCACCTGAAAGTAACTAAACAKGAGGCCAAAGGGGCCTGTGCTCTCYTCCTCCATGCACAGGAACACACTYTCCCCTCTGTGGAGCTTCTCWGTTGTAGACCTGGGGTGCAGCTGTCTGTTCTGCCTTGCACTTTATCTGTCACCAAATGTGTTTGTGAGTGTGAGCTCAATAAGTATTAATTGTTCCTGGATGACTTCATATTTTTGAGAGAGAGATAATACTTAATTAACAGAGAAAGAGAAAGTTAAAAAAAACCCTTTATTTTATTGTTTGTAATTTGTGTGTTCCTTTTGGCATGTTCTGATGGTTAAGAGATGCCTTTAAAAAAAATATCAGTAATACCTCCCTCAAATTCTTAGCTCTCACATTTTGCATCATTTTCCTAATACTAGTGATCAAGAAAAAGAAAATGTTCGTACTCTCTATAAGCTCAGTACTAGAATAATCTCTTTTATTAACATTTAGATCCTAGATAATCATGTAATTCTTAGTCCACCCCCAAATAAAAAATATTTAAATTGACTACTGAATGTTTCTGAAACTATGTTATTTAAGGTTTTAGCCATTTAATGTTAAGCATGTTGATAAGCTTTTGGGATGAGGCTGGTGGTAATTACAGGTTGAATACTTCCCAATCAAAACCCTCAATCAAAATATACTCATTTTTTTAGTAATTTGAACAGCTTCAGAATTGAAATGTTTTCCACATAAGGTATCASACCTGCTTTTGTAATTTCTTCTCTAACTACTTCATGACCCTTTGGACTCTAAACCTATACTCAGATCTTATTAGTCCAGAGCAATAGTCAAACTTTGTTATAAGCAGAATAAACAAATAATAATAAAAAATAATAATATTAATTTTAAAAAAAGTATAGGAAAACTCTTAAAAGTTGAAACATTTTTGTCATTTTTGCTCCCCAGGGCAAYAACTCTGAGTTTTGGAACATCAAGTCAAGGCTGTTTGGTGAAGTGTGATGCTGCCAACATCTTGGAGGATAGAGATCGAGTCAATGGAAAATGGCCCAGCAGAATTACATCACAAACAACAGCTCAGTATCCATGCTAAACTCAGTGAATCTGAAATTAAAGACACAATGATGTTCTTCAACCTCCACTCAGTGGGCTATTTAGGAGTGAAGAGATCTGTGTATACAAAAAAAAAAAAAAAAAAA
>CADDXX010000588.1:58248-70364 GCA_902810485.1 Alauda arvensis
AAAAAAAAAAAAAAACAAAAAAAAGGGGAATTTGCAGCCCTCATCATACAAGGAAACTCATTGTTATGAGGTTGCTTACATTTTTTTCTGTTGCCAGACACTTTAAGGTATTTCTCAACTGGGTTAGAAAAAGTGTTCTAATAACAGCAAACCAGATAGGGAGTGAAGGAATACAGTTACTCTAGTTAATAAACTAAGYCTGTTACAGAGATTTTTTTAGCACTGACAGATTTTTCTCACCCTCTGTATAACAACAAAAGAAGACAAACAAAAACCTCTCTGTGCTGGACTATCAACAAGTACAAAATCCTTCGGAAGTGTATKAGACATACAGGGACATATTTGTGTTCCTGAACTGTCTGGATGGYCTCCAAAAAAGCCAGTTGCCTGATGTAGGTCAGCCAGAGTACAGAGTTTGCATGACAAAAGAAACCACAATACAGTCAAAAAGCAARTGGGTATTTTGCCCTTTATTCTCTATTGGCTATTGTTCTATTTTTGAGCTTACTTTACTACTGTGGTTTTTCTTCCTTCTTTGGATTTTAATCAAATTCTCCTTAGGCTTACTAGCTTGACATTTTTTTCCTTCTTTTTTTCTTTTTCCATTTTTAGTTTAAAAATGAAGGAATCCTGTTTAGTAGGACACTTCCCCCCAAATCTCMCTGCTCTATCTATAATTTAAATGGGTCATTAATGCACAATATCCAAACAATTTTGTGAATTTTGATCAGGTGGGTATAACAAGCTTTCTGACTATTCTGAAACTGATTATAATCCATTATGTAAACACACATGGTTTTCACAGCTGTGCAGKAATAGAAAAATCTTAGGCTGCATCTAAGCCTAACAATATTGAACTCTGAACTAGATCATGTCCAAATTGTTTGATGCAGGCTGCCAGGTGAAAACTGAGTCCCCACTAAAATCCAGAAGGCATTTTGCTGTTCCTTTCCTTGCAGCCAAGATTTCAGCTTGTCACAGACTGCAAATATTAATTCCTTTTCTCTTTGCTTTTCCAATTTTCTTCTCCCACACAAATCAATCTTGCAATCATTCAGATTTATTAGATTTACTCTCAAATCATAGTGGTGTAACTGAGAACAGAATCAGACCCAGCAATGCWTTTGCCCTTCAAAATAATTAGCTGCCTTCTATCCAGTCTCCCATTTCTGTCCAGCTATGTATATGCTGTCTGGAGAACCTATATACTGAATTTACACAAGCTGTGTAACAAGAGTCCTTTTATAACATGGACTATCCTGATTAGACAGAGCCTTATAAAGACAGAGCACCACACTTGGATAATTCACRTGCATAGAATCCACATACAGACCCAAAGTTATTGACCAGGCAGAGAAGGTTTTTTCTGATCATCACACTGTGCCTTTTTAAAAATAAAGTGCTATTTGCTTATGGCTAAACCTTATATGTGGCTATTGCATGCACAGTTCAGGCTGCATTGTCAAAAACCAAAACACCTTCACCAAAAATGATGGAGCCTAAGCACTAGGGCAATGATAGTTTTTGTTGGTTTTGGTTTCTTTGTTCGTTTGGTTTTTTCCATTTTATTTTGCATTCCAACAGAATTTTTGTCAAACATAGAGCATGTGAACACACAACACTTTCCTTCACTGGTCCCCACACAGAGTTGTTCACAGAAGAGGAATACTAAGGATAAATTCTTCTAAAGCCACAGACAATTTCTCCACTTATTTCAGGTTTTGTGGTTTATCTTTGCTGTTTCTTTGTTTTTCTTATATTTAATATTATGACAAAACATTATAAGAAAAGCTTTCTTTAAGTAGTGAGAATATCAAATGGTATTTGTCAATCCCTGAATCATGCTCTTCAAAGTGCTTAAATCTACACTCAAAATATAAGAACAGAAAAGTACTTCCCATGTGGCTAAGAAAAGACCTACCAATTGTCTAAATGTGATCGTGGTCAAATAATTACATCCTACATTTATTCCACATCCCARTCTTTACATCAGGGCATGTAAAGGGGGAAAAAATAATGCATTGCTTTCAGAGGATCCTGGGGTATTTAGGACTGCTGTGGTTTCAGCCCAGATGGAAATTAAGCRCCACACTGTCACTCACTCAACCCCTCCCCTTCTCCCCCCTCAGCCCAGTGAAAACCAGGACAGGCATCCAGATGAATGAAGGAAAATGCCATCAGTGCCTGACAGGTGTCTCTAAGAGCAAATAAATAATAGCTTTCTCAAAGCAAAAGTGCAAAGTTCTCTTAAAATTTTATGTGACCTGGCAACCTAATTTCCATTTTGTGGGTGTTTGGCACATGTCCAGAGACACTATAATAAAGAACAGATTGTAGAAAAGGACTTGAGCTTAATCTCAGAGAAATAAACATTTTAAGCAAATAAAAACCAGTGCACACCTTAAAAGTCTATKAGCTTCTTATGCAGATACTGAGATTTCTTGACTTTCACAACAGGAGCACAGTCATTTCCTCCCACACTGTCAGTTCTGGATTGCTCCCACAAACATCCCCCAAACTGCAGCTTCTCAACTCACTTCTCATTAACAAGACGAAAATATTATAAGCTGTACTTTTCTTGTTGCCACAATCATGGTGAGCAAACCCCACCACCTCCATTTATATTGGCTGATAACACTCAGCTGCCAGAGAACTACCTAAAGCTAATTAATTACATAAATAGACTCTAAGGCCTGTTAGCCAGGACACCAGTCATGATTCTGCCAGGGTAAATCTAAGCCATGACAGTGAGCTGCAGCCAGTTACTCTGCTCCAGCTCCTCTGCTTCTGCCAGCAGRGACTAGCACAGAGCTTGGCCTAATATGCTACAGAGCTGCACCACTCCTCTCTCTTTCTAAAACCAGAAAGGACTTTCTGTAATTTAAAACAAAAGTATGAGCAAGGTGCTTATTTAATTTGTCTCAAAGATGTCTGGGTGTAAACACAGTGGTGGGCTTTTATTCTTCCCTGTCAGCCATGGTACATGCATTATTTGCAACTCCTCAAAGATAGAATCATACATAAAAATAAAACTAATTTATTTATTCATTGAAGTGAATAAATTGCTTTTAATACTCCAGGTCTGATTTAAATATTAATTTTGTATAAATAAAGTTTATTCTGAAAACAATTATATTTCTGGTAATCACGTCATTTTTTCTGCCTGAGTTCTTACTGAAATCATGTTGAAATTAATAAAGTTTTATTTATCATTACAAGCTAAAACCAAATGAAAGATTTCTTAATCTTGAATATATCATTTTAAAGCAAATACAGTTTTTGGAACATTAAAATACAAGGGACTCTGAAATCCACAGGAAAATAATGTTTTGCTCTTACTCTTTTTTTTTTTTTTTGAAAATAACACTTTCTATAATACAAAGTGACAAACCATCTACAATACTGTCTTTTTCATTCCCCTTTGGTTTGGAAGTCATCACTGTACATATTAGCAGGACTCTGCACTTCAGTGTCTATTGCCTCACTTGTCTTACTCGCCTGACATTTGCAAATATTATTTGCAGGATTTTGAAAGTTGAGAAAGAAAAAAAAAATTGAGAGCTTAAAAAATAAAATCCACAACCACATTAATACTTTTCCAGGATGTGTTAAAAATAGGGTTGCTTTTATATTTATAAAAGGGATACAACSAACTCATTCTTAAAATAAGAATTAAAGAAAAAAAAAACAAACCCAAGAAAGCAAAAAACCAAACCAGCTATAGTTTCTACACACTCTAGTGACTACTGTGAAGCAAYCGATACAGATTGGGAATTTTCTCTTGTTTGACAGGTATCTACCAAGTTACATGTTAGATGATCAGACTGTAGTGTTACCCCCAAAGGGGGTCTTTGTAAGGGCAGGGAAGGAGCACATTATGGGAGTAGAAATGAAACTGGAGCTCTCAGTGAGAGCAATGGGGTCCTTCTAAGAACAAAAACTCTCCAAAAGAGGTGAGCTGCAGCAGGCATGGCTAGGCAGGCCAACAAAATGGATGGTGCTTCTGATATCAACATAGCTTTGTCCAAGCATTCCCAAGAGAGGTTATAAACAAACAAACAAAAAGTCTAAAACTATACTAATGAAGCAAAAAGGTTTCCTATCTATACAGCAGTCTCTTCATTTAAAAAAAATGTAAATATACAAATTCCAATGACATATAAAACAAAGTCAAAAATGTAAATGGGAAGAGACATGGGTAAAACAGGAAGACTGATGCTACAAAGAAATTGCAAAAAAACATATGTACAAGACCCTGTTTTTCCTCGTTTGTGATCGATTGTAATGCATGTTTTAACAGCAGCAGTCGAGGATGTAGTTCCAGGCACCAGACTGCAGACTCTGCTCCTACTCCAGTGGGGTGGACAGCCCCTTGCATGCCGGTCACCAAATGACACTTGATATACTGGTCTCCCGWGGCAGGAGGGGCAGTATGGCACTGTTTGTGTGAGCCTCTTCGGGGTTCTGCTCCCTGTTAGTTTTTGTCTGGGGCCGCTGCCCGTTTATAAGTGTCATGGGGATGTTGCAGTAGGTGTGCTGGTTACCTATTGAGGTAAGWGGCAGGGTGCCAGCAGGAGGTACATCGTACTCGTAGCTCCGATAGAAGTGTTTCTGGCGCATCTGCGAGTGGTATGTGTTATGGAAGGTGGAGCGCAGGTCTGGATGGGCAGTGGCAAGAGCAGTGGAGGTGGCAGCGGCCATGGAAATTGCGGAGACTGTCTGCAGTTCCCCAAAGGGCCCCTGCTCACTGACATCTAGAACCTGCTCGTTTGTCATGGGTTCAATCCTCTTAAAAGGCATTTCGTACTGTAAACGTTTCCAGAACTTGGAATTCAACTTGTTGCATTTTGGTCCGTGCCATTTAATGACAGTGAGGAGCTTGATGGTATGTTTTAGGGCCTCAACCTCCTGGTAGTTCATAACTCCTCGTAGTTCACTGCATTCAATCAGTATCACTTTGATTTCTCCCGTGACTAACATATTTCGAAGCCTTGTTTCCAGTTCAAAGATGCTCCAACCTCTTCTTACCACGTAACTTGGAGTCATTACGATGATCAGTCGCTTGCTTTGGTCTACACATCTTGCCACATCTTCAATGTAGGCTACAAAACAAAACAATTGCTCAAAAAAACAATCTAAGAAAACCGGCTGCTCTGACACACTGGTGAGAAACAACAGGGGCAAATCCCTGCTCCCACAAGATCTCACTGAAACATGCAAAGACATCAATTGAAAATGCACCAGACTGGCCTGGCAGAACATGATCTTGAGCAACCTGCTCTATGTGGGCCTCCCTGAGCAGGGAGGTTGGAAAAGATGACCTCCACAGGCCCCTTACAACCTCAACCATTTTGTGATCCTGAAAAACCTCTGTTCCCACRTGTGCTAGGGATTGTTAGTGTTTGTTCATGAGCTCTGGTTTTCTATCATCTATATCTCTATTGGAACAAATACGTCCACCATGATCTTTACCCTTAAAAAGGCAAAGTCACACAGCTAGACAACACAGCAGCAGCCATGTACAGGACCTCAGTCTCAAACCAACCCAAATGATACTTTAAGTTTTTCAGTAGACTTAGATTCTGTTTTTCTTAAATGCCCTTGCCACACACATTCATAAAAACAGTGTTGTCTCCTGTAAATTAGTGTTTAGTTTGCTGTAGATTTTAAAAATATCCATGATCTATGTTGTGTTCTGTCTATACCAAGCATCCTTTCTTTTATCTTTCATTAGAGGCATTGAACTTAGTCACTGTCTATATGGTTACACTGAAGTA
This sequence comes from Alauda arvensis, assembly GCA_902810485.1. Lineage (NCBI taxonomy): Eukaryota > Metazoa > Chordata > Aves > Passeriformes > Alaudidae > Alauda > Alauda arvensis. The sequence goes on from CADDXX010000588.1 coordinate 64,026, forward strand.
ATGAAGATTATTACAACAACTGACAAAGCATTACTGTACTTGTGCTGGAATATGTGAGAGAAACATGAAAAACATCTRCTTGTATCAGCTGGAATCAATCCCAGTATTCAGTCTCTGAGAATGRTCAAGTTACATCCACCACACATTTGTCTACAAYGGACACTGACAGAATTCACTACTTYTGTCTGGTGTTGAAGTTATTACTATTATTCATCCATTGCCTTAGTCCAAAACCAACTTTTTCTTTCCTGCGTGAATTTCTGTAATACTTAAAATAACAGATATCTTTCCAAACAAAATCTGGGGAACTGAAAAGAAAGAACTTGGTATTCATATCTAGAGATGCAAGCTCTCAAAAAATCTGAAAAATGTTAGTCTCTTTCATTTCCTTATGTATGCCTTTTCTGCTGTTTTATCTCTGAATTAAAACAATACAATTACTAAATAATAATCCTCTTATCTGAGAAATGCACATTAATATTTGGTGGCTTATCTTCACCATTCTCTAAGACGTGAGAAAAGACGATGACATTTTGAAGGAGTAGGTATAGAAACAAGACTAAAGCAATTGCTGCAATCACTCATTTTCTCCTTCAAAATCACATGAGAATAAAGACATTACTTACTTCCTGTGGGAATCAAATCTCTGTCTGGTATGAACAACTTGTATCCATAATGCTTTTCCAGCATATCTGGTAGAATCTCAAGAGCAAATCTTTCTTCCTCTCCAGTTTCTTGATTCCACTGGTCAGGATCCACTTTGGTATAAGATAGATATGCATCATAGTCTTTGTTGTCTAAGGAAAGAGAAAAATTAAGTTAGTTTATTCCATATACTAGCAGTTTCCCCAGGTATTTCCCCAGGTCTTATTTCTGGGAGAATTTTCCAGGACTAGGAAATGGTTTGGATAAAATGGCAAGCTTTCACCCAGTCTTCAGATATGCATCCATTCAACTTTCCCGTTTCACCTGGTAGAAATAATTCTTAGWTACACAGATGCAAGGAAGGAGGGCTCCATATCCACAGGCAGAAGTGAGTTTATGTAAGAATCTGGATGAAGGAAATCCATTCAACAGGGTGACAGCTCCTGAGCACAAAAGTCAAAAGCGACTGAGAAGAATTTGCACTCTTCTCTAGCATAAAAGGAAAAAGAAGACCATGGAAATAACTAAGCTAATGTGTAAATGTCTCTGATGCATAGTAAAAGCATTTCAGTCTTGCCAGAATTTTTACTAYAAATTTAGGACCTGGGGCTGAAATACTCTAAGTGTACATATAGCATTCCTTGTAAAACTCTTCAGCTCTCCAGTTSTGAAAGTTATTGCCAGGCTTAAATCTTTCCAGCATCAGCTCCTGACAATGCAGTTTAAGTTTCTTGAATTCTGTGCACTTAAATTTGCAAATTTAATGTTGCATTAATGTACATTTCATTACTTAACAGTGTGTTCCTTCACTTCAATATGAGAAATAACCATGCCTGTGTTTTAAATGTGCTTGGTGTGTGTGCCTACTTGAAAGAGTGAATCCAAAGAGCTACCATTAATTTTCATTAGGAGGTCAATAATGCCAAGTGTCCTGAAACTAATTCAGTGGAATAAGAGGTCACRTTTTGACTTTTGTTGTGAAGAAAGCAGAGGAAAATCAAGGACAAGAGTAATGAAATGTTAACATCCTTCTAACTCTCTTGACAACATTATGAACAGACTACCCAGAATATCAATTGCTTGTAAAAGAGATCTGACTGAATACTCTAAATACTCTGTGTCATAAGTAATGTTATATTCAGTCAGTGCTGACTTCATTTATTYATTGAGCCACTCCTTTCTTCATTTTACACCTTTTTGTAGTCTGGTAGCATTATTTTGAAAAGCCTGCCAGCAGTAGGGTGGATGCAAAGAGTGTAAATGAAATTAATGGAGCGGTGCTAATCTTGAGCAGTCCTCTCTCCCTTCTGAGGAACCATGTGCACTATGCTCAATAACATTTGCAGATGACAGAACAAATGTGGTTGTACTGTTACTACTTTTAAGCTTTCTAAACCCATGAAATGGCCATGTGCTCATTCTGTRCCCTGCACATCTTTTGTGGGATATTATCTATTAGATTTTTATAGCCACAGAAAAAACAAACAAACTAACCAAAAACAACAACCAAAACAACAGCAAAAAACAAGGAAATTAAGAAAAAGAGAAGCCATACCTTTTATGGTTCACACTTCTCATGAATTTTTGGGAGTATTTATGAAAACCTGTCCTTTAATAACAGACAAGCACCATCTACCTCTGACAATGCCTTAAAATAAGACTGATTGGATCAAGTATCATATGGAGGGACATACACAGCAGGCCTTTGTTTCTGCAGTAGGACAGTGTTAACTCAGCAGAAGAGTTAATACACAGTGAAGTCAAAAAATATATGAGGAAATTTTTATAACTGACGAAATGCTGGTGCTGCAATGACATATTCTATTGTCACCTCATTAATGGTCATGACCATGGTACATGCTTGAGACCAGTGCTGCTCTGTTCAAACTCTCTGAGTAAAGATGAGAATGTATCATTTCTCAGAGGGGTAAATAATAAGAAATAATGCAGAATGCAAACTGTTTCAAAGGCTGGGTATTGTCTGCTAGGATGGTTTGCACATTCTTACTTGGAGGGAAAATTATTTGTGCTATGACATTGTTTTATTGCATATGCAAATATCACACATCTGCATTTATTCAAAGCACACATTTTTCATATCATGGAGGCTCCAGCACCTCCACTAACTACAGCTGCATCATCCTGCATTGCAGGGAAAATATCTTTCCATCCTAGTTTCATTAGTATTTGTAGGGCAAGAATGGTTGGGGTCTAGGGTATATCTGCAGAGATGTGTTTGGGCATCAGGCAAGGGGAAGTTCTGGATTAGTTMATCACAATGAGGTCAAAGGCAGCTTGTGCTCAAGGTGTGATGCATTCAGTCCACAAATGTTTCAGTCAGCCTCAAACCGCTGGCACTGCAAGATTCCAGGTAAAACAGACAGTGAGYTACAAACTGTCCCATCATTTCAACCATTCTATGGAGTGGAAAGTGAGAAGTCTGGAAGTGAGCAATGGTCATGGAGCTACACTCAGCCACAGGTTTAGATGGATCTTAGGGTCAAATCTCATCTTCGTTAATAACACGTGGAAAGAGTACATTTAGTGGCCCAGGATTCTGGCCCAAAGCATCACTGTTGCATCACTGGAATATGCATTCTTTAATACTGCCCATTCCTTTTGRAACTCATCTAAATGCAGAGTATGCTGTCATACTCCCTGTAACTTTCTACAATGTTAATCCAACAGAAATGATATAAAATTTTAGGGGATGAAGCTGTAAATGCTTCTTGTTATTCCAAGGATGTGCTCAGCAGCAGTCACTTAAAGGCTCAATGTAAGCATAAAATGAAACCCAGACTCTATATGCATCTACTTTTTCACATGCAAATGGGATCTTTGGGTAAGTAAATTGCTATCAGACATCTAAGAACTCATCTGTATGCATGCTCTCCTAACAGCTACACATGAAGAAATGATAAGCTGGTACCTACAGAAAGAAAGATAAAACTACAAAACAGAGTTAACATCAAATTTGCATTATAGATGTATGTGTTTTCTAATGATTACCATGTTGCACTGCAAGAAGTCGGCAGTTTGGGCCTTTAAGGGTTTATTAAACTTAAACATTGAAGATATTTCTGCTAATGGGGGACASAAAAATTATATACATGCATGAAAAATTAGAAAAAAAGCCCCAAACTTTCTAGACACTCTTATCAGCCATGCTCCAGCCAGTGACAAATTCTGACTTTTAGCTGGTAGGATACACTCTTGCACAAGACAGATTAAGAGATCAAAACAAGGAGAAATTCCACAATGTTACATTTAATATGAACCTCATTTGAATGAAGCCTTATGACCGAGACGGAGTCAGTTCATGTTCTGTGCATCCTGAAATCCTCAGAGCAGTTTGCAGTGCTTTCAGAAACACTGAGTGCACTGGAGGCAGCTGGCCATGCACAGGGTGCTCCACAGCTCCGKGTAGCCAGCAAAGCTGGGCACATCTTCCATTTCCAGAGCAACAGRGAATGGGACAGCTGATTCCTCTCCTTCAGCAGATCACGTGCTCTACTCTTAAATACTTGGACGCTCATACAGGAATTGGGAGCAATGCATTGATTTAACTCAGTGTTTCAGGATTTCAAGGGGAGCTTTGGAAATAAGAGATTGGATCCCCCCAAATGCCACAGGGAGCTAAAGTCAAACTGATATGGGAAGCTTTTGTCTTAAAAAAAAGTGCTATGTTCAGGGAGGGTTACAAGAACCATTCAACATTTCTCAGAGACTGCAGTTGCTTCAAAATGATGGCATTTCTAAATCTGTATTTGCTTCACTATTTTCRGGGCCACATTTAATGTATACATTGGGATCCTGCTTATCCTTAATGTAATGAAAAATCATCTTTTAATACTGAGTTGAATAAAATGCTCAAATCCAAGGTCTTTCAAAAYACTTATGCTTCTCCTTACACTATTTACTGTTCCTGATGTAAGATTTTCTATTATTTTTAAACCCTTTCAAGCCCTTTTAATGYTAATAAAAATTAAAAACTACCCATGCAATTTTTTCCAAGGCATACTATTTCTCAAGTGTAGCATTCCTCATGATAGTTCATATTCTTGTGCAAGTGAGTGATGTTGAATTGTTTGATACTCTCCTTTTTTTTCTACTTTACATCTGAAGTTTTTAACCCATAACAATCTCTTGGTTTGGCATCTAAAGATGATCTTGGTAATATTTTATTTTTTAAGATAAATATATATTATATATTACACATGCACTTTAGATGCTATGAATTAGGAAGAGAGGAAAAAGCAGGAATTTTCCTTTGAATTAGCACATTTCATGCACAGGATCTAGAAAATCCCATATTCAGTGGAGCCATAAATTGAGTTTTTATTGTTTGAATTGCATTTCAGATGTAAATAAATAACATAAACAAGAAGAGTTAAAAGAAACAGCTTTCCAGCAATAAAATTGTAATTAAATAAGAGAAAAATCCCTTTTTGTAACCAGTAATGTTTATAAAGAAGAGAGCTGCATTTTTCTAAGGTGATTTTAATRGAATTTGAAATTGATATTCATAGAGCAGGATTTCTTATCGTCACAATTTGCCAATAGCCAATGAGAATATATAAACGAGTGGTAAGACTGCTATTGCAAACTTATTTTGTGCATCCCCAGGGAAGATTCAGTAATTGCAAAGTCACTAACTCCAGCAGTAATTTCAGTCTGGCTGTACCTGCACAGCATAATCATTAACACAAGTGCTTTGGTGGTGTTTAAACCGATGGTAGAAGTTATATTTKAAAGTTAATAACTTAGTCACACAGAAACCTGAAGAATCTCAAAGCATTGCCATTCCTTGCTGCTTAAGAGTTTCACTGGGATGAAACCCAGGAAACCACTAAAAAGTATTTCTTACCTGCTCTTGTCCTGGACAGTTAATAAAGTATTATCAAGGCATTCCCATAGGTTCATCCATGAACCCTGCTAGTCTTTTGCAGCTAAATAACAGCAAGGACAAAATCATGATTACATAAGGACTCCCAGGAGCAACAGGAACTACAAGGAAGAACCAGTTTCATCAATCTCCTAATTTGAGCATTGATTTGCTTTCCCTCAGCAWGAAGCAGAAATTCATCTCTCATGAAAGGGCAAGCAGCCCAGCCAAGAAACAGGAGAGATGTCATGTACCAAATCCAAACAAGATTTCCAGAACTGAGAGAGCTCAGCAGTGGCACATTTTAATCTTATTAGGAGCACTTTGCTTTATTTCAGCAATGTGGTGAAAAACAAACAAACAAACCAAACAAAGCAGCCAMTTTCCCTCTTTCTGAACTGAAACTCGCCAGGCCTGGGCTYAGTTGTCTTCCYRGTAATGGAGTTSGACAGAGGCTGTGGCTTCCTTCAGTTCACTGAGGTTTCCATGGCAAAGAAAGCTGAGAARAAGACTGAGGACATCACAATGACCCCCTGCCCAATATTTTAGAAACAGCTGATGTAACCTAAAGGCACCAAGGRTCATTGTGAAGGCAATAATTTCAGCTCTTAAACAAAGGTCTCACTTTCTAGCTGTCAATTGCCTACACTCTTCTTTTTTTTTTCTTTTCTTGAGCCTAAAGCTTGACTTGTCAGCATAGATGTGAGAAAGGATATTTATGTAAATTTCATTAGAAAACTATTCAGAACACTTTTGGTAAGATTTTGTTTTCAATTACCATTTGTTTTTGCCAGCCTCCTAGTATAGGA
>CADDXX010000588.1:70381-107766 GCA_902810485.1 Alauda arvensis
TTCTTTTCTCTTTTTTTTTTTTTTTTTCTTTGTTCACCTTTGTTTATTAATTCCTTGATAAAATACTTCCTCCAATTTAAAAGATTAAAAATCTACCCAGGTAATGTTAGTGCCAGATACCTGCAAACTGTTTCCATTAGATGTACCATATGGTCTTGTCTCTGAAACTAGAATCTAAAACACAAACACATGTTTTTGAGTACTTTTGCTTATCTGACCATGTCCAATGGTTTTTAGCCTGTCATTCAYAGACTTCTGGATTTATCCATAATGTAAATTAAAACTGGCAGACAGTCATCCACACATGCACAGGAACCCCTCAGATATGGAAATGGCAAAAAAGAAAAAAAGTCAGAAATAGCTGTTTTGTTCACTTTGAGCCTCCTTTCCACTCTGAGGCAGGATCAAAACTGGCACTACTGAGAGCAGTGACTCCCCAGCCCTCACTGGGGCTGACGTGGCTGTCATGCCTGGGGATGGATCCTTGCACAATTTGATGAGCAGGAACAGTACAAAGGAGAAAGTTGTCCCAGGTAAAATAATGGGAACATTTSCACTCATTTTAGGGTGCCTGGAAGTCAGCCCATATCTTGATTAAGAGCAGATTTCTGTATAGCAGTAATATCTCTTCTCATACAAATAGCTTTTAAGGTCACAGAGTGCAAGCTAGAAAGAAGTCAGGGCATGTGTTGGTCACAGGTACTTGTAAATGGTTRCTTGCATTTTCACTCTGTCTGTTAAAGTACAATATTTCTTTTCATAAAGTCATTTAAAAATTGGGAACAACAGCAAAAGAAGGTCCTTGGAAAATAAAAATACATGAAAAGCAACTGCTAAAATGCTCCAAAGAGAATGAACATGATAAAAAATCTCTTTTGTTTGAGCTCAATGTACAACAAAATTGAAGAAATCACTTCTAAAAGTGGCTTTCACTAATATCATTTTAGTCCCTAAAGTGTGCTTTATGGACAAGGCTTTTAAAAATAAGCTTTTAAGTTTAAACCTGCAAAACTAAAAAGGTTACCTGATATTTGACAAAGATTAACTCTCAGAAGTTCCCACTGAAGCGTCTATTTTTAAAAATGTTGTTGTTTTCAGAACAGTACAGGACATTTCTCTGCATAGCACTTCAAGCTATCATCTTTACTGTGCATGTGGAGAGATCTTGAAATGAATTTTTCCTCTCAAACAGATTTGGGAGTTTCTGGCCACCAAACCAGTAGAGGGGTCAGTTATGGCTCACAGATGCGAGGTCATGCCAAACACCTGCAGGTAAGGAAGCTACTGCCTTGCCAAGGGTCAGAGTGTTTCTCTTTTCCCCGTGCCCCAGTGACCAGGGGAGCTGTCACACGTTCACAGTGAGGTCCCCTGACTGGACAGGGACACCCTGTGCTCCTCTGCACTGAAGGACACATTGTGGTGTCCATCATGCCATCCCCTGGTGTGGAGCCAGCTCCTGCACTGTTGGAAAGCACAGGCAAGGAGAGGAGAAGCAGCAATATTAATGTGTTCCAAATTAGTAGGAAAGGCAGGGAATCAACCATGAAAATATGCAAGAGGGCTTCAAGTCCCATTCCCAGGACTGAGATGCAGTGTCTGCAGGAGAGACAAAAAACAGAAGGATAGTCTTGTCTTCAGGCTGAGAAAAAACTTTGGGAAATTCAATACTGTAACTCAGAGAAATGAGGACTCAAGAGCTGTGATCACTTGTTTAATCTGCAGTATCCCTACAGGAAATAAATAGTGTTGCATTAGGTGAAAGGGTTAAATACTTTGTTTTCAAATACTTATCACAATTTACCCATGCCTCCCACAAAAATATATATGTTAGTTAGCCTGAGAAAAACTGATGTGTCTAAGGCTTGGAAAGGAAAAAGGAATTGTGATGACTTTTGACATCCTGAAGGGTTTGTGCTCTGATCAGGAAAGAAATGAAGCATTGAATTTTAAAAGRGATTTTCAACTGAAAATTTTAATTGGACCTCACCTTTAAGGTGTTTCAAATCCTYTCTGGGTACAATACAGTGCACATAAAAAAAAAAAGACTGTGATATTTTGATGTTTATAGCTTATCTCTATGCTGTCCTGAAGTACGACAGAACATGGTGTAAATTATGAATTGAACGTGGGCGCTCTGCTGCTGCACTGCAGGAGATGTGGTTAGAATAGGATTTTAGAGTTCAGCATTTTGTGTCTGTCAAAAACTAAGCCAAAGGAAGGGATCTCGATGTATGTCKGCAATTTATTTCTGCACAAGCCATGTCTGGGGCTTTTTTGGAASATTTTCTCTCCATCTTCCYTCTTTYGCACGAGTGTAAGTGAAGGAGACAGAGTGAAATGTGCAGCTGTAGTCCCTTCATTAGCRCAATGGGTTTTACCATATTGATATTTAGCATACTGAACATGCTAAAAACATGTAGAAGCTACATGTTTTCATTAGGAATTTGTAAGTAGCATTTTTCTTTTTATATTGCTGTGGTTAAGCACCCAAGCTATCAATGTTTGCACTGGTCTTCTAAGGAGAATCCRTGCTTGACCTTCTTTAACAATGACCTTTGCTCAGAAGGATAAACTGAATGGGTATTGGCTTTCCTCCCTTTGAACCACAGAACAGAATCCTTTAGAGGTAACATTTTTTGATGTTTAAAATCTGTGATTCAAGTATTGTTGTTCCCTGGTGACCAATGTTTGGGATGGGACAAGAGAGAGAGGCAAGAGTGTAACATCTGGCAAAGTCCACAAATAAATTGGAATTATTTGAGAAAATGATAAATGACAATGATAAAAGCAAGAATTACTGATACTAAGAGAGAAAAAAAATTAAATTACATCTATCTAAACAATTATTATTTTAAGTGTCTGTTACTGCATAGACTAATATGACTTTTACTAAATTCATATCATTTATGGAAGTAAGCATGCCCATTTAAACTGGCAGCTGCTCTGTGGATAGGAGCTTCTGAAATAAAAAGAAGGTGTCTGTCAAAATCCTCCATGACTCACAGTCCCTCTGGGCCTCAGTTTCCTCCTCAGTAAAATAAATAGAATAACCTGACTTTTTCCTCACTGAGCTGCTACATTAATGCATCTTTTTGTAAATCCCATAGAAGGTTGCAAAATGTTCTGATGTACTTGGGCTTGTTGTTCTGAGCATTTTCTATTTTGAATCCTTGTGCATTTTTAGATGGGAGGCAGAAATGGGTCATTCCCTAGTGATTTTATTATGGAAGTCTTATATAAGGACCTGTAATTCTGCAACTGCTCTTTTCCTTATCAGTGACAGATTTAGTTTATCAGCACATATTTATTTTAATGTATCACCGTGGCTTCTGCCTGTAGGCTATTACCTTGACCTGCAAAAAAMCCCTTTAATTAGTATTTCTGTAGAAAAAAAAGTCCTGTCACCAAAGACACAGTGGTAGCCCAAAACATCAGGAACTCTGACCCAAGAAACCAAATCTAATTAATCAGAGACTGCAGCTCAGTCCAGTTTGCTGCTCAACAGTTTTGATTAGTAAGGCTAGAGGCAAAGCAGACCTTTTCCTTCAGTCCATAAAAAGATAAAGATGAAAATGCATGTATATGTTTGACAGAGCTGGTGTACATATTGTGGATTACTTTTGTTTAGGCTGGATGTTCTTGAATCACAGAACAACTTGAATGACAATTTGCAGCCTGCTCAGTGATTAAGTAAATGAACTCARGCAAATGAACTACTGGGTACATTCCCAAACACTCAGTACAGTTTATCGAAACTGATCAGTTTAAACGAGCAGTAAATTGAGTTTCACTTCAGCCTCTACCTATTTGTGGAATATAATTAGGGAGAACACCCCCTTGCTCACAGAGAAGAAACACTGGCTTTCAGTACTGACAGGAAGTGAAAATCTTTAATGCATAGATGTTGGCAATTTACATTCAGTGTTGGGAATGAAAATCTAAAAGACACGGATGTCTTCTGSAGCTCCAGAGAGCAGCACATGCATCAGCTCAGCAGTGACTGTGYTTATGTGCTGCATGAGGAATGTACATTCAAATCAATGCCTAAAATTGCGGTTGTTAACACATCTTGAACTGAACTGAAATTTGGGCCATGGTGGAGAAAAATAAAAGATATTCTTATAAAGTAGGAGATGTTCGAAGAAGCTGCCTTACCTCCATCTAGTTCTTCAGCTCCAAAATGATTTCTGTAGAAGAGCATAATCTCTATCTTGTAACACTTGTAGATAGTCACTAAACAAACAAGCAGCAGCAGAATAGCACCAAGCCCACCAGCAAGCTCAACTGTGTACATCAGCTCTGCAAAGAATTACAAAACGCAGTAACAACCACATTCCAAACCACAGAAAGATTAGCAGCAGACCTTGAACTTCTGTAAAACACGAAAATAAAATAATGAATGATGGGTTATTTATGCATTTATTTCATTATAAATCCCTTGAATGAATATCCAATTGATGGGCTTTTTATTCTTCCATAAGCTGTTTTTTCCCTCTGATACACCATAYGAATTGCTCATTTAAAAAATAAATTTTGCTGAGGATATGTGTGTGTGTTTCTATGAGTATGTGCATATACATGATATATTTTATAACTCTCTTCCTTTTTTCTTTCTGTAGATAGATCACACTTTTCTTTACCTGGATAAATGTTGCCATTTGACTTAGAGTGAAAGCAAAGGTGAATGTTTCCTTTCTGAGGATTATCATGCAAAACCAGCTCTTTTCTTATTCCATATACAAATAGAATGTGGGCAAACTGGACAAGGYTAAGGATTTTATTATTTTTTTCCAAAATAAAAATAACAATAGAAATAATAATAATTTTWAAAAACTCACAAAACACTTGAGAGATGTGAAGACACATTATCCAAGGAASCCTACAACCACACATCACWGTTATATCTATRTTAATATTTTTAACAGTTTCCAAGAAGTCTGCAGTTTATTTCCCCCAGTGGGCTTAGCTAATGTGTAGACACAGCAAACAGTCCTGGTTTGTCTGTTGTGACATTCCCATTCAGACTGGCCCCTCAGTGTCTTGGCTGCCATCTGCTCACGGGATGGATTGAGATCATCACCATGGAGTTCCCCCTTCCTGAGGACAGGGAGTGGCCARTTGTGGCCACCTCAAGTGTCCAGCACCAGCAGTGAAGCCACTTTTCAGGCCAAAGGTAATATGCCACCATGGACTTTTGCCTCATCCAGTTTGAAGGAAGATCACAGAGCTTTGTTACTTTTCATTTGCTCATTGGCTGAAAACTGGTAGTGTCAAAAAAAGAAGGTAGGAGGAGAGTTAAAAATTTTGTAATTTGAAATCACTAGATGGCAAGTCTGAAGACCTTCCATGCTTTCCGAAATCACTCAGCTTTGAGGAGTGAAAAACTACCAGATATTGGAAATCTAAGATACAGGGTTTGCTTCATAAAAAAATCTGTGCTGGAACAAGTATTATTTTCACAGTGTCCTCTTCTGGTGGGCAGCTTCTGTCTGAGTGAAGTAGTGTGGACCTGGAGTAACCTTTYAGTGTATGTGTGTGGTTGTTCAGATTTGATAATTCAGCAGAAGAAAATTCAATAGGAGAAATAAAAKTTTAGAGGAAAAATTGACAATTGCATTTTATTTGACAGCTTCTATTGAAAATCACACACCTTTTTTTTATTATTATGAGGCAACTGTAAGAAGATTTCATTGCKCTCTAGAAGACACTAAAAGTGTAATAAAATAAAATAAAAAGGCATTTATATTCCATGTCATTCTTTCCAAAACTGTGCTGGAAACTCCTTTGTGTTAGATATTTTTAAGACTGACGGGGTTATTTCAAACTCCCAATACTTTTCTGGTCCAGAGAGGGAAATGTTATTAAAAACATTCGACAAAATATGGTTTGCATAGACAAGTAATGCAGTATTTTAGAATATAAATGGAAATGGAAATTACTCTGCACTGGCTTACTATACCCTGTTTATCATTTTGTAATACAGGTGATGCAGCTGTTCAATGGTTACTAGAAGAAAGGCTTTAGTATTTCAGGTTGCTAGGTGCAAAGTACTCTATGTGCCTGCTGTTATGACTCACTAAAGGCAAAAAAAAAACTTTACAACTGGAAAACAGGAGTTTTTTCCTAAACTAGTGATTTTTATATTAAATGGAAAGAAATAACTGCAGGTATTAATCTGGTTTCTGTCATTGTGTATGAAATCAGACTAATGCACTGCATCACTTTTGCCATCAGAGTCTCYCTTAGTTATATGTTTGCCCATAAAGTAAGATTATGCTTTTATGTTTGCTTCAGTAAAATCTATCTGAAAGCACATGAAACTGTCCTTAATTAGGCCATCAAAGCAAACAACAAAATTCTCTAGTCAGCCTGAAACACACTCACAATTACCTTTTCATGTGTTTCTGCTGAGCCATTGTGATCATACACAGATAAAGCAGTTCTTTCTTAAAAAGATTTGTTTGCAAAAGAAGTTTCATGGTCTACTGATCTAACAGAGCCAGCTGGCACTTCCCTCTGTGCTGGACAGCATCTATCAGCACACRTTCACTCAGTGTTTGGGGTGCAGTTTGCCAGGGTTCAGAGGCAGAGAGGGGCAGTGATTAGCCCAGCAGTTGCTGCATCCTTACACCCAGGAGATGCCTGAGCTGGAAGTGGGACAGCCACATCCCTGCAGCACGGTGGAAGGCAGGGGATTGGCCTGGCCACAGAGTCACACCAGGGTGATTGTTTCCAGGCCTTGAGTTTGTGTTTCTGCAGAATGCTAAACTGTGCCCTAAAAGGCTGGCTCTGAGATGCCTCAGGGATTTTAGGAACAGTGTTATTCTGTGTTGAGCTGAACTGAAGGAGCAGAAGGCTCAGTCCTGCCTCTGCTMTTGGCCCCTCAGGTGACTGAAGCCATTTCACATTTCTGTGCCTTGGTTTTCCCAGTGTGAATTGGGGAAGGTGCTCTGGCTCTTCCCTAGGAGAGCTTACTCCTGAAAAATGCTCTGGGAGTGCCAAGGGTGTTGGTGATGTGTGGATCAGCAGTTTCAACAAGGATGTAGTGACTGTAAAAGACAAGCTAAAGAGTAGCAGCAAGGTTGCAGCCCATGGTTACCTTCACAATAACATTTTTTTCTGCTGCTTTATTCTGCCTTTTACAGTGTGATTTGAGCAAAGTTGCTGCAGCAGGCATTACACTCCCTTTGAAGCGTGATCTGTTTTTCCTGATGAAATTCAAGTTTCCTGTAGTGGCAACATACTAAAAARATTGCATTCCATCACAATTCCACATCAGAAGTAAGATATGAGAATTGCAAACCCTTTAAAATCTATTTAGCCCCTGTGTTGTGTTGCCCAAATTACAGGCCAGGCCCTCCTTAAGGAGCTGAGACTGAATGTAGGAAAYAGTAGAGGAGAATTACTCGGCTCACCCTTGGGGAGACAGGCATTCTGTTAAACACAACAAACGAGCAGTGCCAGGGAGTTACATCCAGAAGCACAGCAATCATTTAGTTACAGGCAATTAACAATAGTCTTCCAGTAGCACAGGAGTAGTTCTACTCCAAGGAAAACACATTGATTGCTGCAGCAGTAKCAGATTGGTTTCTGAATAAATAGCTTCAATTTAAAACAAGATTTGTWACAAGCATCTTGACCAATGGCTACGATTTTTTTCTTTATCAGGAGGCTTTGGTCAAGCAACTCAGTGAAAGAGACAGCTAATTAAAACAAAGCACATGTCCTCTCCAAATATCTAGCATATATGGCTTGTAATAAATGCTCTCATTTTATACCTTATCTTTCCTAGTTACTGGGCACATTTGTAGGTTATATCTTTGATCTTCAAGTGACTCTAATATTTGATAAACTTCCTTTCATTGTGTCATACAGGTAATTCACTTATCATAGCTGAAGTTGTAAGAAGAAAGTAAATAAAAAGAGTTCTGTCAAAGATTCATATCTTTTGACTTATATGACATGCTTCAGGGGCCTTACATTTAATGATCTGTAAAAATTTAAAATTAATTTTGTTCATTAATTAGCCCTCATACAGCTGAACTACTAAGAAAAATAATTATATTTCAAACTTTTTTTTTGGTGATTTATAATTCTAAGAGCACGTGATTTATAGCTGTGTTATTCAGTTTCTGAGCCTGTTTCAAAATCCAATTACAGTCTATCTAAGGTTTCAATTTTGCAATCACTTACGCAGATTGCTCAACTTCATGGGCTATAAGTAATCCCTCTGAAGTCAACAGGACCATTCACAGAGCTTCAAGTTAGCACAGAAATAAATCTTTGCMACTTTGTGGCCTAAACTGATTTCCATTCTCTGCTTGTCTTGGATGATTTAACTCACAAAGAGATAGGGTTTGGTTAGAGGCAGTTCTCAGTTTGTTTAGGTATACTTTCAGAGACTTCCATTATTAAAGGAACCATAAAGATAATKAATTTAATTTGGAAGGGGAGCAGGGATTGCTGTGTTATAACATGCAGGTGTGTTTCTTCCAAAGGAATAAGGAAGCTGGCTAATACAGGAACACTTGTCTGAGTCTCATGTCAGAGATCAGCCACAAAGAGTAGGCAGAGCTTAAGTTAGCAACAAAGAACCCCATACTCTCAGTTTTAAAATGAAGAAACAGGCTTTTTCCCCCTCTTTTAGTTTCTTTTTTCTATTTTTTCCTCTTGCTTAGTACAGTATTTGTCATGGCATGGCTGTAAAACAAATTATCTTCCCAAAGTATATTGTATAGAACCATGAAGTTTATATAAAACACATATGTATAAAATCTGTTCTCTACTTTTTAGGATTTTTTGTTTGTTTGTTTCAAATTGCCAAAACAAATCTGGTTGTGCTAAAGGTACCTAGATGGATRTGTGTGAACATCCTATATGGATATCCTATATGGATACTGTTATGAATCATTAATGATTGATCCTGTAGGACAATAGTACTTCTGATAGCAGTARAAGTGGATCTGGGCTCCTCATTAGCTTGATTATGAAATTATTTCTTAACACAAAGTAAATGCTTTGTGCCAGCATGGGCCATGCGTGCCTGTAGATGTYTGCAGAGTTGGCTGAAGCTGGCTAAATTTAGTAATGATTTTCAAAATTATTTTCAGTGCAGTAGTTTCATTTTATTTATTAGAACTCTTGGGACCTGGTTGTCTTTCTTTATTTTTTTCTAAAAATAAATAATATCTATTCCTGATTCCCTTATGAAAAAGAACTAGTCAGGTTTGGGATTATGTACACATAAGCATAGATATGTGCAAATGCAACACAGGAACCTTGTTAATCTATTCATTAGTATGGCAGAAAACATATCTAAGCCTTGGTGCTGCTGGATTTCCAGGGTTATTAGAAGAGAGATAGTAAATTATTATAATAGAAGTATGTTCTTATTGGCATTTTTATTGCTGCTGAGAAGTGCAGGATGCCTGTTCCCAGTAGGAGAGTAATTACACTGACTATCTCCAAGAGTATGTYAGCTCAGAACAGGATAAGGTTGGGAAAATATAGGTGCTGCAATGGTACTGAAGTTTACTAAATTTAAACACTTAGCAATGTGTTTTAAAGGCAGTTTATTATATAGATTGAAGGAAAAAGGTGTCATGGTGTGGAACTGCAATAATCTTTGGTTATCTTCCCCAAATTAAAGAATTGTGTATGACTTGAAATCTTCCTCAATAGGAGAGCTTCTATTTGTTAATTGTACTACAAAAAATCAGAAATCAGACAAGCCCACACTCTTACTTCATTTGGATCTTCTGAAAGTAGTGAAYGTAAGAAGCACCAAAAGGTGTTAAAAATGTGGGGAAAAAATTTACTACTGAGTTCCAAGGATGTAAAATATGCTGTTTGCATTTTCTTCTGACATAGCATTAATGAATAATTTAGCTATGCATGGATTATGGGAACAATTTGTGACATTTTATTTTAAAATATTTTCATCCTTGCCAATTAAGGTTCGACTTGCACTTAGACATTACATAAAAGGAAGAACTATGATAAAAGTGGTACAAAAGTTGTTTTAAAGAGTAATCTGTCAAACAAATCAACTTGTTTGACACATTGTCAGCACTAAGATTTGTCAGAGGAAAGTTAGGTTTAGGCACATGCTGAGTAATCTTAYAAAGCTTTCTTAGTCCAGTTTTCTAAAGGGTGAGAAAAACTTGACTGATTGAAAGAGTGGTCTTCKGAAGAGTTTCTTTCAGGCAGAGGTCTTTAGTATTCTGTTCCTCAAATGATTTTAGATTGAGTGTAAAAGGACCATCACTTTTAGTTAGGTTTGGGACAAGAAGGGAGCTGATATTTTCTTTGGCACAGCGTCATGAACCTCTTGGGAGAATGAACCTTTGCACTGCTGAGCACAGTGACTACTTGAAGACTTCTTCAATGGCCATAGGTGAATGAAAAATCAATTTCCATCAAATCCAATCCAATTTCAATTCCAATTCTAAACCCTGATGAAGGTCTTGGAAAAGCTTTTCCTGCAGTGCAGAATAAAAACTGAATGCTTTATACAGTGGAAGATAGACTCGTGTAAGGTCAGAACTGACCAAGTGGGTTGGAGTTCTTCAACAGTTTTGCTTCCACTGAGACTCAGAGATTCACTGGATTGAACAAGTACTCAGGTCCAACTAGCAGAAGCTGAAATRTAACTCATTGTTCTCATATTTCATATGATGAGTTTCCTTTCAGAAATTTCAGAAGCATTGTGAAGCTTTCTGGTTAAAAGGAGATGTAACACCTGGGGTTTCTTTGCAGAGGTTAGGAAAGAACTAGTTTCTTTCCTCTTTTAAGTCTTAATTGTCACTCATCACTACCAGTATGTGAAATTGTGTCCAGCTGACTGAAAATCCATATAATGTAACTAATGAAGTAGATTTACACTATTATGTGAATGGCACTGCAATTTAAGATGCTTGTCAGCAATCCTATTATCATTAATAACCACATGAAGATAATTTTGAATTACTTTCTATTCAGAATTTGTYATTACTTTGTACAGTAAATATTAATATGATGTTTATGCATTAAGAAATGAGTTTAAAATAAGGTAGTTTTCCTCAAGATGCATTCCATCTAGGAAATATTATCTTGCATATTTTTCAAACATATAATTTCATGGGCAATTTTAAACACGCAATCTCTAAACAATTTCTTTCAGTGAAAAACTTTTTTTTTTTCTTGACAGGGAAAAAAAMCCCAAACTTGTTTTAACTRCCCCTCATTAACTTACWGTCAACACGATTCATAKATGCCCACTGAGAACATYTATGACAGAGGAAAACAAACTGAAACCATAAAAGAGACTMAGGGAAGGATATTAGATGATAATACTAGATGTAGTATATAGTAGTATGTAGTATGTGGTAGTGTAGATGACAATGGGAAGAAAGAGAAGTAGATATTTCMAAAAAATGCATGAAAGCATGTTACCTCAGTTCTGGTGTCTGTCCCAGGAAAAATACCAGTATATTATTTAGCTTTTAAAATATCCACACCACTTAAAGAATAATGCCAAGATAGAATTTGAGATTATTTTTGCTGTAGAGTTCTACTCGCAGATATACAGAGAGGACTTTCAAAACAATAATCACATAATTAGATAATAACCTGTATTTACAACACAGTCTATGATAAAATAGGATTATGAAGACTTTGATCCTGCATGAAATTCATACTTGTCAATACATAACATTGCAGAAGAGCATTCTTTTTCCTTATGCTTTGCRTTTTTATCTACTACATTGATAGACCATAAACTTGTCTTCTTTAATTAAAAAACTTCTGACAATAATAAATAAAAAATTGTAGTCTGTGATCCACCTATTATATCATCTGCAATCTGTGTCTCTCATTAATAAATTTCTGCTTAGCTGCTGTCAGTACACTCTTAGAACTAATTTCTAGAAGGTTCCTCTACCTGGCTGAAGATTAACCTGAAACAGTTCAGGATGATCAATGGCACCTAYCACCAGTAAGTAACAAAATTGCTCTCTTTTTCCTCTTCTTTTTACAAATTTAGTTGGAATGAACAAGAAAAGGAAACAGCATTGGCATTGTCATGCTTAAAATACTCTACTGCTTTTAGCTTCAAGTTAAATGCTCCCTATGCACAGCATCTGAGGAAATTTAGGACTCTAAAAATGGTTAGCTGGCAGCAGAAAAATATGGATCATAGGTTTTCTCCACTGGTGTCCAGAAATAAAAGAAGTTCAAGAGAAAAGCTGGGCTCCCTGAGATACAGAGCAGGGGTGTTTGTACTCAAGGAAGGTACCAGGGGTCCAGGTTTTCCCGGTGCTGGATGCTGAAACTGTGTTCACTTTTCCTGCACAGGTGGTGTTAGAGTGCAGGCACACTGTRTTCTGCTCCCCTCCTGAAATTCGTTCATGTCAGGAAAGGAGAGGCTCTGGTTTCTATTCCAGTGCCACATCAGGGGAAGGGCAGAATCCCCCCTCTCCCTGTCAGACTCTGGTTTGGGCTGGGACCCCCCTCTGATGGAGCCTGCTGGGGTTCCTGTGGGGTGAGAGTGTGTGTCCCTGTTGGGCTGAGCAGTGGGAATATTAAGGAAATGCATCCAGGCTTTTTCTGGTGATTTAGACTGTTGACTTCTCTTATGCTTTCAGGGCTGTAAGTATGTGTAAAATCTCCCCCTGGACTTTTAAGTGTACAGAGACTYTACTGACCTGGGTGAAGAAGCAGTTGCAAGGGTGTTTGAAAAGCTTAAACTTTGTACCTGAATCCCCACTGCAACATTTAGCCCTAAATACCTCTTTCTCCAGGRATTCTCTTTGTTTAGCAGCAGACTTTTCTGCTTTGCTGTCCCTTTTGATCCTGGTGATAATGTTCCACACAGGAAGTTTAAGAATTATAATTTCTTTTTCAGGTATGCAGTGAACATTCCAGATTCATCATTTTTGTACTCTTACACTGCTGGAAAGAAAAGATYATTAACTAGAAAACTAATACATCTGCAAATGTCTTGGTGCTCAGGAAGCAAATTTACCTAATTGTTAAGTCCCAATTGTTCTAAGTCAGCCAAATTATCAGAAATTAATAAACAGCTAACTCATTCCTAGCAGAGACTAAATGTGGATCTAAACAAGGAAACCTAAACCGAAAGGTTGTCATGGTGATATACAGGAGACTAAGCAAGCAGTGCAAAACTCCTCTTCCTAGGAGACCTGAGAGACTAGCTCAAATTTTTATCTGTCATGCCTAATTTATCATTTCACTGAAACAGTTGTCAACATGCAAAATGTGTAGAAGGCTTGTATCTGGTCCCTTTTGTCTTTYGAGGGCACAACAGATTTTGTTTTCAGATCTATTTCAGATTCAGCCTTACTTAAAGAGGAAAAAATATTTTTGGGAGTTTTTCTGCTATTTTTGTCCTTTTACTATTTATAAGGGCAATTAAATATTGAGATTACTCTCTCTTAAGCATGTCATCATGAGGCCACATTCTGTGGTATGTGTGACTTACTGAGTTCCCTAAGAAAGGGACAAGGAAAGTAGATTCTTGCAAAATTCATGCATGCACAAAGTTAAATTAGAAATCTGGTGGTCACAGAACAGAGAAGACTTACATGTTTTCAGTCTTGGAGCTACTGCTTGTATGGAAGAGAAAATAAGGACTACCATCAGCATGTAACTTAATAGATATTAGTTAAATAAGTATTGGTTTAAAAGTAATTTGAGCTTTAAAAATATAGTAATTTGATTATTGTTGGATTTCAGTAGTTTTTTGGGTTAAGCTCTTACTCTGGGTTCAAATGTCTCTGAACCAGAGTATATGACTGCTAGCTGGTGTATTGTTGAGCTTCAATTACTTAACTTCTCATCTCAGTAAATTCAGGAAAAAAGGACAAATACCAGGCTAAGCAGAACATCTGGYAATTCCCATCTGCATCTTTTTAGAAGCAATGACCAGAGTTCAGATAAATGGCTACAAATGAAGTTCTATTCAAGTAATTGGAGGTAGCCAACAATATGTTTAAATAAATTGGTCACACTATCTTGATTTATGGTTTCCTTCTAAGCTTAGACAGACTTTGCATGTTGCAAAACTAAATTTAGATAAGATATCACTGCTTTGATATAAATTGAGGTGCCACAGGTACTTCAGCACCACGGTAAGATCCTTGTTTTCTAATTTTAACAAACAGTCTAAAAAAGGCACAGCACAGCAAAATGCAGGTGCTGCTCCTGCTTATTCTTTGCTTTCTTAARTCAATAGGACTTAAAAGAAAGCTGCATCAGGGTGTGGAGTGTCAATCCCAGGCACGTGGAGCACTTTACCCTCTGGGAGGTAAAGTGGGCAAAGTGGGTCTGGGAGCTTTGATTTGCAGGGGATTCTCCATCTCTGTAATCATCTCAGTGGGAGATGGCTGTGGCCATTAGGCAGGCTGGAATCGTGGGATGTGAGTGGTGAGGAGGAACAGGAAGGTTCTTAGAAGCTTCTGTCATGGTGTTTCACTTCAGGAATGTTGATGTTAAACAAAAGTGTTGGAAAGAAAATGTCCACATCAGGCTGTRCAGGAACCCCCCTGGCATGGAGTTTAGGTGGCATTTCTGATAGAACTGGAAGGTTTTTCTTTTTTGGTTTTTCTAAAATCTGATTTTTGTTTTTTATTGAAAATTATTACAGTTGTATCACCTGTGGTTTCCTACTATTTTTACTCCATTGCTTCTTTATTAATTTTAAAGTTTATGAATTATTAAATACATCATTTATAGAGATCTAATTAAAAGGAGTTACTGTATTTTTTTTCTAGTGACAGCCATAATTAACAACATCCTTTCTCTTTTATTTTGCAAGTCATACAAATTCCTGGGGAAAAATAATCATTGGCTATTAATTCTCAAGAAGCTGAAATTCATGCCTGCATCAGAAGGAATCTCTACAAACTGGCCACCCCTACATTTTACCCTTTCATGGAGAAAAGCTGCATATTTACCCCTTTTGTGCAGAAGAATACTGGCATGCCGACGTCCATTCCCGTTCTCAACGTAGCAGGAATAATTTCCTAGGTCTGCTTCTTCAACTGAGTCCAGAATCAATGAGATGGAAACCTCCTGTTCCCCGAGATGTTCCTTGAGAACCCTGAGAATAAAACAACCATAGCTGCTATTCTGCTTGTGCCACAGTAAAGCTTTAGATAATCATGACATAATAATGCTACTTACAACTCACAACTCCCTGGCTCCAAATTTGGTTATGGCTTGATGCAATCTTAATTCAATTATATCATGCCTGTTTCTTCCTCACTTCTAATGAGGAGGTTTGGCTTTGTAAATGTTAATGAGAGCTGTAGTTAATTGTCTTTTTTGAGAAGAATGATATGCACATGGATAATATATCATTGCACACTTTGATGGAGACCCTGATCCATGAAGTCTTGGAATGGTAGAAGAGAGAAAACTGAAAGCAATTATTCTGGAGGTTTAGAGTCACACCAGGAGTCTGGGTCAAACACATTTGCCCTTTTACTGAGGCTCTTCAACAAGCCACTCAGAAACAATGTGTTCATGCCATGGTCTGAGGGATAATTTCTAGAACGCACTATAAAATTTGATAATGTTTTATCAAACAGTAGGAAGAACTTCTATACCAGGCGGTTCGTACAGATTATAAATAAAAAATTTCCTGTGTAAGACTCCACTTGTCTTCCCATTACTTTCTTTCCCTCTTATCAAGACCATCAGTGGTTTCAGAAACTCATGAAAGCAAATGACAATTTATTCCAGGCCTGRCAAATGAAGTGGAAATGAGCTTTTCGGCTCCTCCCTCCACAAAACAAGAAAGGTGTAACAGGTTTCTTTGTCAGATTTTTGTCAGTCATGAGATAGCCAAGTCACTGGCTGAGGAACTTGGGGAAGATTTAAACACAAAATATAGCTGATCTTATTGTCACATGCCATGTGATATAAAAGTCTTGACTTTTATAGAATAAACTTGCAGTACACTGGGGTGAAATACACTCCCTTTTTGTCTATATCTGGGGATGATGACCTTGAAAGTCTCTGCGGTCTTCTTGATTTTGCTAGTTGTGATTGTATTGTGCATAATTTCTTTTTCTTGGATTTTATTCCTCTATGTGTCATTTTCATTACAATTATTACTAATAATATATGTTTATTATTATAATTAATATTATTGTTATTATTTTAATCTCTTGCTTTGTCTCAATTATTAAACTGTTTTTTATCTCAACCCACAAGTTTTATTCTGGTACTTCTTCCTGCCTGAAAGGGATAATAGGATAGTGGGTGAGTGGCTGTGTGGAACTTTCTTGCTGGCTGAGATTAAACCATGATGTGCACACTAAGATTTGCCTGAATATCTGAGTTTTAATTTCTATGCTACATAGAAACAGTGATATTCACACATACAGAGTTATAAATTAATAAKAAATCTCCTCAGATCCAAGCAGATACTTCATATTGGATAGGATTTAGTATGCTATGTCAAGCATGWAATTCTCAATACAAATCCACTTTTGTCCCTAATTTCTAAATGAGGCAGCACTTTTAGAAGAAGTAGAAGTACATGGCATGAATTTCCAGATTCTCTCCAGAAGAAGTATTTCAGCAGATATAAGCAGCCCACATAACAGGATGCTTGGCTCCCACAAGCCAGATAAAATCCCAGGAAACTCAGGTTTTTTTCGTGAAGAAGTCAAAACATTCCAAAAGAGAAGTCAAACTTCACMATTTATTTAAGGCTTCATGTTTGAAAATACTTTTTTGAGCTGATTTTCTCAAGAGACTTATTTTTCTTTATTTCATCTTACTACGTGTCCTCACGGCTGTTTTTGCAGATTGACACATTTTGAAAAAGTCACTAGGTAAATTCCAGCTGGTCAGCACTACAGCTCTTTTTGGGTAGCTATTCTGCTTTTGTAAATCTCTCACATCAGATTTAGCTGAGAAGGGATTTTTTCTGTTCTCTACTGATGGAGTCAAAAAGGAGAAGTATGGATGTTGCAAAAACAAAGATCAGACCCAATATGCCGTTTAGTTAGTCTGTGATAAAAAGTATAACATTAGCAAAAAAATAGAGAGAAAAAAAAAATCCTTTTTCTTTTACCTAATGTCACTTTCCCAGACTCGACTGTCATCCAAATCTTCAATGAACTTCTCCCCTTTCATCCAGTAGATTAAAGGACTGACGTCTCCACTGTATCCAAAGAAAGCTCTGCAGGTTAGATTAGCAGAACTGCCTGTTGCAAAGAATGTAAGAAAATATGTTTATTTCAAAATTTAAAATCAGTTGCTTTTTAAAAACCTCAGAGAGCTCCTCAATTTCCAGCTGCTGTTGAAAGTTTCTAAGAGTATCTGCTTGTCTTGACACTAGGTTCAATACACTTCCTGAAAATAAATACCATAAAAAGGAAATTAAATTATATGTAAAAACAGGATTTTTTTTCCCTTCAATACATTTTCTGTTTGGTAAAGATATCAGAGACCATRTCTTTTCAAAAGGAGCTGGCTTAACAAAATATTTTTGTGCTTTCTCTGAAAAAGATAAAAGTTAGGTAAAATACATGAGCAAATACATCTATGTTAGTTCAGCCCTGCAATGGTTTCTGCTAGGAGGCTGGCATATTCCTGTGGAGTTCCATTCCCAAGGGATATCTGGTAGAAAGATGTGTGCTCATTGCTAAACTACTTCAGCAGGAAAGTTTTAAGCATYGACACTTGAAAAAAAGCACATGTGGACTAATCCTGAACATTATAAGGCATTAGAATGGGAAGAGGCATTAGCAGAACATACAGCAGGGAGCAGAAATTTCATATATATGTACAGCATTACTTATTCAATCATTATAATGAGGATTAAAAAAACTAATATGCCTTTGCTTTGTTTATTTTCATTACAGAATCTCACACTGTGTTTGTACCACTTGGCTTTGGGCTTTATCTTGAGCACATACAGGGATCAAAAGTGTGCACCTTGCACACTTTTTGTGTGTTGTTAAGGCTGGATAAAACAAGGGGACAGACAGAAATGAAGATCTCTCATTCACTGCTGTAAGGAGATTTGTCTCAACATGCACCAACTCTTTTAGACTGCCATGTGCATTCCTTTAGCGGATAATTACACAGTAACTTAAGGAAGTGTTGGGATTTAAGAAGTKGTCTTTCCCCCCTTGAAGAGAGTATTTCCATGGAGTTTATATTACTGCTGAGACTAAAGTCATATTTTATTGACACTTGCAGGTTTTGATTTTTGGACTTTAAAGCTGACTGACCACAGCTCCTGGACAAAAAATAAGAAAAAAGCTTTGTTAGCACTACTTCATCTGTACCAAGATGTCATAAGTCCATCTGGGTTCAYTTAATTTCCTCAAAAATATACTGTTTTGGGTCACAGCACCTGGTCAGCTCCTTCTAAAACATACAACATTAATATCTGATTATCATATTTACTTTTTAGCATGAAAACAAATGCAGAATTCTGTGTAACAAGAAGRCAAGTAATTATTAAAATAAATGGCCACCTGTAATTAACAAGTAATTATTAAAAAATGCCCATCTGGTTTTAAGACACATCTCTCACATCCATGCCAGGAAAGGTAAGGAATCAAATTGTTTGTGTGCCAAATATGCAACATCAAGGCAAGTACCATCTCTGCTACTTTCACAATCTGTTTTGGAACTTTAGGAACTCATTTTCTCTTAGTCATTTCTGGAAGGTTTCATTGCTACCATACCTTTTGCAAGCAATGCCTGCTAAGGAGACAGGAGCACTCCAGTCCTTGAATCTAGGATGGAGAGAAGGGTCTCATTCATAATCAAAAAGGATGAAATTAAATTTCTGATTAAAAATTTTATTAATCTCACATATTCAAGAGCAAAGTTGCCAAATGTAAGATGAGTATCTTCAGGGAAATGGCAAAAACTCTCTTTCTAAAGATAARCATAGCTCCTGTTTCCACACCCCAGGGAGCAATGGTCAGGACACCTCTCTGGAAACTCAATTTCTCAATCTCTTCAAGGTTCAAGAAGTGCAATTTGGAATCACTGGGGGAAAGATTTTTGGAGTCTTGAAGCCATTTGCAGGGAATGAGATGAGCATGGGGACACTACCTAATGTGGGTCAAGTGCATGAAAACCTGTCATGGAACATGATAAATTTCTTGGTTCCTTGCCATGCTGTCCTGGGTTGACATTATGATGCTTGTATCCCCAATTATGTGTTCTGTTTGTGTTGGACATCAAATTCTGCACCTTTAAGACTGGTTCGAAGAGTGAAGGAGGAGAAGAAGTTGCAGTTTGCTTGCAGAAACTGCACTTGCTGMGCTGCATTCCTGCTCCTGGACTGTGCTGTCTGCAGCATGGACAGCAGGAGAGAGATCTCCTTTGCTTTTAGTTAGTTTTTAGCTAGCGCAGGCAGAGAAGCTCCCCACGCTGTGGTTTTCTTTTTCTGGCAACTGTTCAGCCCTGCTCTGGACTGAAAACCCAGAAAAACACCAGGAGCTCACACCTGGGCCCACTGGGACACAGCATTCCAGAGCAGGAGGGACTGAGCGAGCCAAGCTACACCCCATGACAAGGACTTCCTGAATTTGCCATCACTTCAGAACAGCGAGAGGTTTTATTGTTCAATATATTCGTTTTTTTATGCTTGTGAATACTTTTCTTGTTAAATAAACAGCTTTTTCCACTTTTCTCCAAGGAAATCTTTTCCTGAACCAGTGTGGGGAGGGGCCGCTTGAATTTGCTTTCTAGAGGGCCCCCATTTGGACATKTCCTCCCAAATTTGCCCTAATAGGACACATGCAAACCCAGTTYCTTATAGCAGTTGCATTGCATGGTGGGTGGTGTTGTTTGGTTTTGGTTTTGGGGTTTGCTTTTGTTTTGGTTTTGCATCATAATTATGAAACTAAAACTTGTGAAAATGAAAATAYAAAACTTTAAAGGATTATGAATATCTTGGCCACAGTGGAATCTGTGCACTMTTGAAATGGGAGAAGGTACCTGCAATCTAAAGCCAAATCAAGCTTCTGTGATAATTGGACAACCCCTATGGCATTATCTACCAGA
This sequence comes from Alauda arvensis, assembly GCA_902810485.1. Lineage (NCBI taxonomy): Eukaryota > Metazoa > Chordata > Aves > Passeriformes > Alaudidae > Alauda > Alauda arvensis. Next base: position 90,428 of record CADDXX010000588.1, read on the forward strand.
CTTAGGAGTGCTACCTAATGCATCACTGCCACTTCTTGGGCTTTTTCCAGAGCTTTCCTACCAAGCCAAGGCTTGGTTGAAACTTTATAGCTTTTAAGAGCTGGCAAGATCACAGCTAGAGACTGTAACTTCTGGCCAATTTATCCATGATTTGCAGAGATTAGACACCACAGGTGCTGAACCATCAAAGCTCTCCAGGCTCCTGCAGCTAACAGGTACTCCTGAAAGATGATTTCTGCTATGAGTGGGCCTCTAAGCCTTTTATGGATGAATATTATGAGCATAGATTTGTTTTTTAAAAAGAAACATTTTCTCATAAGGGCAAAACTTAGAGTCAAAAAAAGAAAAAAAAGGAGTTTTTAAGATTAAGGTTATTTGCAACATGCAAGCATATCTTTCGGCATAGAATCTGAAGTTTCCATTCAACATGAAATAGTTGCAACTGAGAAAGAAATTAGGAAGAATGTAATGCCACTTAGCAGTACTGTGTTGATTGCAGTTACTCAGGGAAGGCCATTAGCATGCTGGGGCTTCAGCTATAAATTACCTGCACTGTCTATCTTGACCAATCTCCACAATAAGCCAGTGGGATGTTCATTAGCTGGCCATCAAGGAAGATTCAGTGAGCAGCTAATGACCAACTGTGACCATTAATAAGGGGGTCTGCTGCTCCAGGACTCACAGCTCCTTGCAGAGGACAGGAGCTCCCTTGGTGAAGCAAAGAGGTTTCCAGCTGCAGGCACATGTAAATAAAGGCTGACTGCAGGGCAGTGCTATGAATGGACAGRATATTTTGGAAGCACATCTTGATTTCTACTCCAGAGCTGCCGTGAGTGAGTGTGTGCTGCAGGAGGGGCTGGTGCTGTAGGAGGGGCTGCATTTTTCCCTGGAAGTTCACCTTTGAAGTGAGCAGASAGGCAATCTCTGCTTTGGCACCAAGCAGCTGCTCTGCATGGACACTCTGCTTTTAAAAGTCTSCAGATTTGTAGAAAACATGAAACATACAATAAATACAAGAGATGTTTTGCTTCATCTTTTAGCTAAGGTATAAACAACCTGCCAATCAATTAATAGAAATCCTTCACAGTTAACCTTAGGCAACTGTTTCTCTCCATGTGTTTTCTGTACTAAGAAAAACTAGAGAAGAGATCTAAAAGGCATAAAAATTTCATGAAGGGATATATAATGCTTTCCATGCCATCAGTTTAAATTTTTCTGTAAAGGCTGGATTACTRCAGCTTTATAGTCTGTTTTTGAAGGATTTAATGTCACATTTTAAATTTATTAAATGTTTTCAATTAAATTGCTAGGGAAAATCATCTATTTCTGTCCCCTTTGCTGTAAGATGTAAATTCAAGTCACATCCTGGGTAAACTGCTTTGTTTTGGTTTGGGTTTGTTTCTTGCAGGGTTTTTTGTTTGTTTGTTTTGTATTTTTTTAGTGGACTCTGGAAAAATCCAAAGGCATCAGAATAGAATTATTAAGTGAAACTTACAGTGTTGCTATTTTTATTGACATCCCCTCAAAACAACATACAGAAAAATCAAAACAACTTAAAGAAATGATAAAGAGAAAAAATAGCACTTCTGACTTCTCAGTACAATTATAAAATTTTAAACTTTATACAATAAAGACATGCAAGAGAACGAATAAACAATAAATTCAACTGCATTTTTCTCCATCACCTTTTTTTTTTCTTATGAATATGCTCTTACAGTGTTGAGTTTATTTTTGTAAAAATTGGAATCTATAGCACTGCATGTTCCTGCTGCTCGCTGTGATAAAGTCACACTGTCAGCTCAAGCCAACTGGGTTCAAATTTAATTAGTCAAGAAGCCCTTTGCCATGCAAACTGAGACCCGTTGTTGTTGCACAGTACGCTTCCAAATAGAGCAGAATACAAGAAGGGACCACAGCAAGGTGTGCTTCCTTGAAACCAGCAAATATCTTGAGCAGAACAACACAGATTTTGTGCTCGTTTTCACGAATTGTCAACATTAGGGGCGCTTTGCAAACCGCTGCTATGGGAGCCTGGGCCCAGCAGAGGGCAATGTCTCACCTCCAAACATTATTTAAAAAAAAAAGGAAATTCCTGGTGAATAACTTCCCATTAAAAACATCAGCCCGCTAAGAATGCGCGAGTTGTAATTAGAAAACAGCGAATGTTTTGTGGCTGCTGAAATGCCATCTTGTGTGGTCAGCTGAGATGCCACTCGCGCTGTTGCTTGTGCAAGTTAGCACAGAGCACAAGAGCACCTTCCTCACCTTTGATTTGACAGATTCTTCAGTGACAGGCWACCACTTTTTGTTGGCAGGAACCATAGCAATCAGAAATGCCCTGCAACCCYTTTTTAGAAGATCTCTCAAAGGCAWATTATAGCAGTGTTTGAGAGCCATGCTCAACATCTAGCAATACTGAGGGCCAAAAGACTGAAAATGTTAAGTGCACTGTAATGTGGGACTCTGTTTAACCATGCAATGTAAGCCATTTATACAACTTATGTACAGGAAATAGCTGAGGAATACCTACACACTTACAAGTATGCCATTCATTTGTAATGTTAGCATCTCAAAATGAAATTATAAAAGGTCAAGACAGATGCAAGAAAAATCTCCCACACGAGAATTAAATACTATTCTTTCCATTGACATTTGAGAAAAAAAAATACTGCGAAAGTATCAGTCTTTCAAGTGGAGGGCTGTGGAAGCTGGTAACTTTCTAGGTGTGCAGATCAGAAAGAAGTCAATGACCCACTTGTTTTGCTAATATCATCTGAAAAGGCCAGCAGGCAGGGAAGTAGAAGCTGCTCTCATTTTCAGGAAAGTCTTGTGTCCTAAAAGAATTCAACAGTATTTGAAARCCTTCATGCAAATGTGATTAAGAGGAAAAAAAGAAAGAAAAATGAGGTACCACATAGTTTCCAGCTGTGTGACTTGATCATTTGATCACCTACACTTGATCTGYAAGGATCCTCTCAGAACAGGGTGAACTTCAGAGATTCCTCTGGATTCCTTCCTTGCACGCACAAAACGCCACCTACTGCTACCTGCCCTCCAATTTCCTTACATATTATTGCATTTTGATATCTTGTACTCCCTTAACATAATGTAAATGCCCTGCTGCATGCTTCATATAGCTAGTTAGGAAAAATTAARCMAACAAAMAAAARCCAAAACAAAATWAAGCAAAACCRAATATTATTTCCTGAAATATAACTRCAACCTGGGAATTGCAAAATTCTAATCTCATCACTGAGCAGTAGTTTTTTCAAGTTTTTGGCGAAAAGGTCTTGCATCCATACAATTTTGAAGATACAGTGTATTTTGAATTCAGGAGATGCAAGTTTGAGAGGGTTGGACATAATCATTCCACTAAGTGTTATCATGCAAGCATCATACAAACTGCTGGATGTGATTACACAGCTATATTTCTTCATTAATAAGCTTGTCCATATTTTGCTGTGCTGCAGAGTAGAATTTTGATTGCATTGGAATCTAAATCACATTTTGAATATGTCCTTCAGGCCATAATGGTGTAAATTTAGAGTACACACTACCATTCCTCCTAAATAAATTAAAAAAAAAAATCAGCAAAAGGTTCTCAACAAGACCAGAAAGAGATTGTAGCTTTTGAACTTTTACAGAATTTGTAAATATCACTATTTAGGGGAGAGGTTAAGCAAATCCCTTCCTTCCATTTCTGATTTTTTGTTTAAATTGGGAAGAAAAAAATCAAAAGCCTAATTCTTGTTCATTAGAATTTTCTTTGTTGCTTTTTTATTAAGCAGGTAGTCCTAGTTCACCATGGAGCTGAACTCATTCACCCATTACCACATGAAAAGCCCTTTGCCTTGCAGGGCTGAGTCACAGTTCAACAGCAGGACCCCTGAAGGAGGGGTCTGTATGTTCTTGCTGACACATTCCTGCCATCAGCCCTGAGATACTGGAGTCTGCAACACTTTACCTATGAGTATAMAAATTTGTAGTGGGCTCCTTCAAAACTTGTGAAGGAAAAGAAACTCAAATCCTTTCTGCTTTGAATGGGCTCTTTAGCAGCAGGATTGTCAGAGAGAGTCAATGAAGACAGCAACCACCAGAGCAGACTGCRGAACAAAAAGTGATGTATAGGACTTGGGACTCAAAATGTCCAGAACATCTCTCAGGTGTGTAGATTGTCAAACTTGCCCTCATTTCACAAGAGGTAACAAAGCCCCTGAACCAATAATCTTGATTTTCCTAACAGCAGGCCTCTCCTCCTGATAGATGGTAATGTCAGATTGATAAATTAGCTGTTCAGCAAGTATTTTTCACTCCTGCCTCTTCAGAAGTAGAGGCTGGAGTGGGAGACAACTATCACAAGTTGTTATGACAACTATCATAAAGCAAGTATTGCTMGAGAAAAGGAAAGCCACAGCAATTGTTTTACAAGATTGACTTAACTTTTACTCTAGAAGCTCATATTTTCTGGGTATTTTTAAGCAACTGCATTTATAAACACTTTTTTATTGTGTCCTCTCTGTGAGGTCGAAGTATAATTTGTTTTTTAAAGGATTAGCTGCTTTTAAAAAAAAAAGAGAAAAAGGTGGCTCTAAATGTCAAGCTTCACATGTTTGTTACCTCTTACAGATCTGTGTCTTGGGAGCTTTAAATCTTTTCATACTATGCACAGCTTAATATTGTTAAGTATTTTGTTTCTGGATTCTCTTTAAATCAYACTGCCTTTGATTATGGTGTGGTGGTTATGAATATTAAAATATCCATTTTAATGATGTTACATGGTAAAAAAAAACAACCTTAACTGACTGCCCAAAGTTCCCATTGCACAAAGGAGTCCAAATGGGCTCCCATAAGGGACCATATGGCCTCTTGCTGTGCCTGAAAAGTGTCCCCAAGTGCCACACCTGGGGCTGCCACTGCCCCTCAGCAGTCACTGACCTCCAGAAAGGCCTTGTGTCTTTAGCTTTGTGAAGTCCTGTTCTTCAGGACTTCATATTTTGGAAAACYTCTAGAGAAGAAGAGAGGTTCCCTGCTTAAGGCCTTCACATTTTGGAGAATTTATATTAGGGGAAAAAAAATCAATGTATGTCCCTCTGGTAAAGAATATTTACTAGTAAGAAATGCAATAGGACCTATAAGCTCCTGGAGATCTGTAAGTGACTCTGGGCCTCAAGAAATTACAAAGCTAGAATAATTTCTCTAAYAGCTAGGAAAGACAGTTTCAAGCCATTTCAGTTTTCATTACMTATTTCTCCATCCCAAACAGAATCCAGAGGTAAAGCAGCAGCAGGCTCAGAGAGGCACTTCAGTGGCTCTCTRTCAGAACACAGCTGTTGCTGGACTTGTTTTGCTGAGGAACTACTTGAATAACACATAAGCACAGCTCCCTGTCTGCTTTATTTTTCTTGTGAAAACTGTAGATATAATTGCCTTTTTTATTTATTTTTTTTTAACCTGAAGAGTGTTGTTCCAGCAGATAAAAGAATTCAAAAGTCTTGCTGTGGAGGGTTTTTTATAAATGCTGTTTTCCTCTTTCTGAACAGACTATAGCAGGTTTGCTTTGGTCTCTTGTGCTAGTCCATGTCAAAAAACTCTGCTCATCAATCATCACAACCATTACCTTCTCCCAGACTCCCTCTCAGGTGCACTGCACAGTGTGTTCTGTAGACAGAACAGCAGATGATGGTCTGGACTCCAGATAATGATAAATGCTTATTTTCCCAAACTTTGCAAACAACTTCATATGTCAGATCACACTTAAATGTAAATATCAACMATTTTAAGGAACAGTCCTATCAATTCAGGTTAAATACAAATTCAACTCATTGTGGCTCTTTCAGCTCCTAACTGTTCATCCAGTTGATATCTTTGGTCATAAAATTTAACAAACAGCATTAGAAAATGAGTTTTACTGGAATGTCTTATAATAGCTTCTCTTTAACTGCTTTGGAGAGAGAGACTGCAGTGTTTGCATCATCATTAGGTAATTTGAGTGCATATATCAAATTCTCAACTTTGGAGTCACACACACATACTAAATAATAAATTGTGGGTTTATTTTCCATTGGTAAGSCTGACTATTCTTTTCCTCTCTTTGCACTTTCTTCATAAACAAGTCTACCACAGACTGAGTAGGCTGCAGGGAGTTATTTGGGTGAGGATGTATTCTGAAAAATGCTGTAGAGATGGGCTGCATGTGGAAGATTAAAAAAATAAAATTAGAGCCTTTGAAAGTAGCATGCACAGTGCCACCTGCACCTGGGTTTGTATTAAGGAAACTGGGACTCCAACTTACAAACAACAAATAAACACTATCTTCCTCTGGTGGTCTTTCTCTTCAGCACMCACTGCAAACATCACCAGTTTTAAGATTTTCATGAATTAATCTGTTTTRTCAGATCAGATCTTATGATGGAAAATGTAATTTGGAAAAGACCCAGACTACTCAGCAAACATTTGAAGGGGAAAACTACTGAAAACTACAGCTCCCATGAAGCAATGTGGCAAAACARGAGAAATAGAATTGAAATAAACCACATCTATTATGCAAATCAAAACACTTCAGTTTGGTTCTAAAATACGTGACACCATTATTCTGTTCAAAATTTCACCAGGAAAGCCATTAAGAACTACTGAAAATTGGAGCCCTGATGAAATGAACCCACTGATTACTAATAAAACAGATAAATAAAATCAGCACCAACTTTCAGTTTACTGCAGTTAAGCCTCTGATGGTATAAAGGGATTTTGTGTTTAAACATACTGGTTTTTTCTACTTAAATAACAGAATGAAAAAGAGTGATATATATATACATATATATATATATATATATATATATATATGGTTTAAATGTGTTTCTACTTTAAATCAAGAAGGTGCAATGTAATGAACAGAGAAAATACTAATTCTTAGCATGACCTAGAAACAATTTGCTATTTAATTCAGTATCATATGGGCCAGTATCTGTTCATATAATTTTAAAATCTTAGCACATCAAATGTTTATATTGCATAAGAATGGAAATGCATGCTGTTTCTGAGCACTAGTCTTTCTGCTTTTATACACATTTTATACACATTATATAGTCTTTCTATTTGTCTTCCATGTGTTAAGAAATTAACCTTTAGTTAATAAGTGCCTTCTTAAGAAAACACTGAAACAAATTCCATTTCAACAAAACCCTCTGGTTCACAAAGACACAAATGGAGAAACTCATTTTCTTCTCAGTGACAAATGTCCTAYACCCTTGGACCATACATGTGCTGGAATAATCCACTGGTATTGATTGGCTTCCTTTCCACATGAAAGGCAAGCAGGCATTTTTTAGATTATACCTCAAYAAATTGTAGATTGATAGACAATGCTTGGTGGAGGCAGCTGCACAAATACCACCAATGGAATAAAAATCATCCAGSTAGCACTGCATCTGTGCTACCTGACTTTAATGGAAAAAAGTTTATAAATGGGAGCAAGCATGAATTCTTGAAGCTGTACCCTGCTTTCTGACCTGTGGAGCAGAGTGACAAGAAGAATTCCCACAGTGAAAAATATGTGTCTGCCCAAAGGATTCCTCCACACGTTCCTGGGGCACACAGCTCCACCCTCCAGGTCCTCACTCTGTATGAAACCTTCTCTTCCATGGCAGAGCCTGCCCACTGTTCCAGCCCCTTATCTCGCTCTGGTCGATCAGGGAACTTCATTCTGCTCTGCAAAGAGTAGCTGTGCCTGTGTTTCACAGGCCAGAGGGGGAGAGTTTCTTGTTGTCTTAAATTACACTGATCAAGGGCTGGCTCCATGTTGCTGTTTAATGGGAAAATGACCTGGCCAGATTGGAGATACTGTAGGAAGAAGCAGAGCCTCATGTCCCCATCTGTATTTGAAGTAGGTGCAGKCCTGGGCATCACAAAATGTGATTCYCCCAAACAACTTCCWTCTTAAAAACAATTRSTCATCAAATTATTTTGGTTTCTTGCATATCAAGAAGAGTATTTTGTCAATACTGGAAAGTCTGAACAGCAGCAGAGCTGAAATKATTTATCTTCTTGCAGCAGCCATGTGGACCTTGTTTCTCTAGTCCATCTTCATTCTCCTTTAGCTGTAATTTCCATGGTTGCACAGCACAGGGTCCTGCCARCAAAACTTCTGAGAGATTTAGGACTCCTGTGTCTGAAGGAGGTCAGCAAGCAGGATATTAATTCTTTTTACTTATATAATTGTGAATTTCCTGAACAATCTACACAACCCACCCTCCTCGTGCTGCATGCCCATCAATGCTGTAATTTCTCCTTCTTGTACTTTTTTTGTGGTTTCTGGTTTTGTATTTGCTTTTGTTGTTGATGTTTGGGGTTTTTTTTTTCCTTTTTTTTTTTTTGTTTTTTTTTTTTTGGGTTTTTTTAGTTTTTTTTTTTTATTTTCTAAATGTTCTGAGAGGCATTGGAGTTATGGCATTTCTAAAAAGTAGAAGAAAATGAAAGAAAATTTCACCTTGTTGCATTCAAGCCCTGGGAATACAGAGCACTGTCTACAAGGTTGTTTGTGCTTTTAACAGTTTCTGGAGGCCTCAAAGCAAGGACTAAAAGCAGGGTTTGAGTGACAATAGAAACATAAAGTACGACAGCTGCTGGTTACAGGAACAGAGACAAATATTCATTATGCAATATTTATGATACAAACTGTCAGAGGAGAGAGGTGGCAGGCTGGAGTCTGTCACAGCACAGGTCTCTGCAGAGGTGTGTGTGTGCCACCTCTCCCCCTGTCCCCCCAGAGCTGAGGCTGCCACTCACCCCCAGCTGCAGGATGGCTTTGTAATGGGGACACCAGTCCACAAGGGACCAGAGGAACTTGGCAAAACCCATTTGCACCTGTAGCTTGGAGCTAGAAATTTAGCCCAAGTCTGGGGGGGGGAAGAAGAGGAAGTGTTAACCCTTGCACTACACAGCCCATCACCAGCTGTGAAGAATATCATTGCAGCTACAAGCTTTGATTTTTATTGATGCAATTATTTGCAAATGCTGTTACAAACTACTGTAAACTTACTGATAGTAAAACATCGATGGATTTTAAGAAAGTGCTTAGTACAGTGTTTACTTTCAGTCCTTTGCCATCTAAACAACATCCATCCCTTTAAAAATGTGTCATAAAAGCAGACATGAAAATGAATATTATCTATTGAATAGTCCAAAATGGGTGGTCTTAAGCCTTAAGTATTGCAGGATCACATATCCAGCAAGTTTCCTTCAATATGTATAGTGTACACTCTCAATGGAATTTAAATTCATACTTAAAGGATGTCATCTGGATCACCTGAGRTGAGAATAGTGAGGCAAAAAAACCCACTTTAAAATACTGTAATGGTAATTTAGGATCATTGATCTACAAACACAAAAAGTGGAAAGAAAACAGTCATCCATACTGAATCAGAGCATCCTCTTCCTGTACCATTCAATAGCATGAGAGGCAAACACCCAGGTATGAGTGTCACAGTCCCTGAAATCAACCTTAATTTTATGATGAAAATTTTGACAGGCTTTAACTACAGCAAAGCAAATAATAAAAAGCAAGGTCATATATCTGTCCTTAGTAAGCAGTTAGTCCACCTGCTCTAACAGGATGTATTTATAAAATAGGACCAGGAATAAGCTTCATTAGCACTGGGATACAAAAAGAAAAAGAAAAAAAAAAAAGGCCTTCTGATGCAAGGTCAAAAATGTGCTTTTTAAAGAAAACATGAATTTATATGAGACTTTAAAAGATGCAAATTTATTGGTATAAGAAGAAGGTAAGCAATCTTATCCAATTGAGTGCTTTGCTTTCAACTTGTTATCATTTATTTTCTCCACCTCTCAGTATAATCAAAGATAGCTAAAACTCAATTTTGAAGACAGCTGTTTAGGATTATTTTTTTTTTTATGCATTAGATTTTGGATAGCAAGTATGTGTAAAGTATACTTTACACAAATTGTTGTCCTAAAACACTTTGTAGTGTGAGATGCTAAAGTTCAGCTGCTAAATAATGAGCTCATTTAARAAGCATGGGAAAACAGAGGAAAATAATAAAAGGCAGAGGGAAAAGAGGTAAAAATGCTCCTGTTCTAGGTGGTTATTTAAAGATGAAGTGAGGATTTTTTTCAAGACTGAGATGGCAGGCAGCACTTCCTGGGTGTCAAAGGCAGGTAATAGGATGACAAAGGGTGTTTGGTCCTGTATCTTTTCTATTTCATTTCAGCCAGTCTCTAAAGTGAATATCTGTCCTGATGAGTGTGAGAAAAAAGCTAATTCAATAGGAACAGCAATAACTTTTCAATGTCCTGCTCWTTTTTTTCCCCTAATACTGCAATAAGGAATTCTTGTAAAAGCTATTTCCATCTTGAATGTTTAGGTCAGTATTGTGTGGAAGGAGTAGCTGGGAAGCAGAAAAAGATTGCTTTTGAGGGTAGGACCTGACCTCTTTGAGAGCATGCACATGGAAAGCTGGATGATGGTAATAAGGTTCCTCTCAGAGATGGGCTWCTGGCACCTACCCACTGACACTGCAATGGACTAAAACCAAATTCCAAAAAAGGCTGAGCTGAAGGAGGAGGAGATTTCTGTTTCTCCTCAAAACAAAAGCCCTTAACACTCCTGTTGTGCTGTTCCCACAGCCACCCTGTCTCATCCCATCCCTCCCATCCTAAAGGTTTCCTGCAATCTCCAACACCTCTGGAGACAACTCCAGGCCTTGATCTCCAGCACCCAGGACAGGCAAGAGGCAGCCTGAACCCTGCTAACAATGTGAATTCACCTTACACCTCTGTCTTCACAGGTAAAGTCAGGAAGGCTGGGACCTGAAAGGTCTCTAACATAAGAGATCATTAAATATTATGAAATTACTTTGAGGTCTGATCATGAAAAACTATGAAGTCAACAAAATAAAACACCACAGAAGACGTGTGGGAGAAGTGGCTGAGAGCAGCCACTTAGCTTCATCCTTGAGAAAGATTCTTCTTCTGTAAGTTCAGGAGTGGCATTACTAATAAGAACTAGCTAAGAGCAATAGTTTGCCATTCTGAATAAAATGAATCATTCCTAATATGATTAGCACATGTTACATATTAGAGTGAATATGAAATTTAAGTTTGAAAAGAGCATTTGTCAAAAAGGCAGAAGAAAAAGGTTGACATGACATTTTCTGCATAAATGAAGACTTAGAAGGAAAAAGCTCTGTTTTCTATATTCATTGTAGAGGTATTTCTMTTAAAAAGCTATTAGTTACTCAAATGTCACTTTTATGAATAAAAACTTATCTTGGTGCCATAGGAGAGATTGCAGATGAGCTCTTGTTTGTGTAAAGAACTGCAAACCCACAGATTTTCACTAAGAAMGACAAAAAATGCAGAGCTACTAGCTCACTCTTTCACTAAGTGGGAACATGAAAAACTCCAATAGATTATTTAAAATTACAAAGGCAAATTGTTAAATGGGTTATACAGGAATAAAATCACCTTTGATAGGATTTTTACAGTTTTATTTATCAACTGCTCATAAATTAATAATACATAGRCTGGACACACTGGGTTCAAGTGAATTAATTTTCTGTGGCTTAGACAGTGGTATGAAAAGCAGAGATTTCCAGGAGACAGGATTTCTGATMAAAAAGATTTGCCATTTTATTTTATTGATTTTTTTTTTCCTGTCTGCTAGTTCATTTAATTTGAATAGATCAGCACCTTAGAGCTGTTAGAYCAGCACAGTCACAATAACAAGGCTGGCCTGCTAAACAAGATTTTGGGATCTCTCRCAGAACTTGCAGAATCTGAATTCCAGTGATGCAGGAAGAACTTTGGCAACCCAGTTGTGGACCTTGTCCACCTGTTTTCCCAGATTTATAAAAATCTTTTAAAGAGAGTAAATTACTTGGGCCTGGGGATCCCAAGATTTTTCTGCTAGCAAGCTTCATATCAATRATCTTGGAAAGTTTTATATGTCTTTCTGCCTGGAAACAGAGTCCTTGAAAGTCCAGTTTGAGCTTCTCAAAGCTGTGGTTTGTAGACTGYCTCCCTGTTGACCACCTCAAGACCCAGGAGGCACCAAAACCATTGGCACGCTGGTCATGTTGGACAGGATGGCATTGTCCAATATGACAGCTGTAGTCCACAGGAAATTCAGACTTCCAGCTCTATTGATCAGGTTGGAAACATCCCACATGAYTATCAATATTCAAGACCAGGCCTTTCTAAGCTTGGTGATCTTTGCTGACTTACCATAAATCTAAGATGTTTGATTTACCAAAACACTGTGAAACCCATTTGTTCTGGCCAAGACTATCTTTTCCCAAAAATTACTGACCTTGACATTGAGGTGTAGTTCCACCTCTACTGCATGTGTTCTGTAGAACTTTGGGATACTTATTGTCACTTGCTGTTCCAATTCACCTGCCACCAGGGCTCAGAGAAATTTGTCCTCTAATCCTGTTTAGTTCCATTCAACTACAAGGGCAGCAAGCCAATGAGATTCCACAACAGAGATCCYCCAGGATCAGCTGAATGAATGGTGGGCCTGGGTGTGTCCCACACTAAACCAATGTTCAGAAAATAACAGCAAAAATCCAGAAAGCAATAGAGCTGTAAAAAGCTGCATTGGGTTATCTGCACTGCTTCTGTACCAAAGCTTATTTATTCTGAACCCCATTGGTGCTRTAAGTGTAGCATGCATTCCTTACTGTATGAACACTTTTTCTTCTGTGCAAATTGGATTTAAATTGCAATGGATCCTCCTTCTGGTGGAGGCCAGTAAATGTCACTGTGATAACAAGCACTGCTAGTTACATTTGTGATTGCTCATTTCTTAGTTCCCTATTTCTTCATCTGTTCCTCAAGGAGGTCATTTGTTTTTGGCAGGCTCCTTGAAGAAGTGTGAAGAAAAGAGAATATTTATTAATGCATTTATATAAAGGGTGTCAAGTTTAATTCAGTATAATCTTTTGGGCAATATKACTTTCAACTTATTAGGAAAAGAATAAATAAACTCAGAATGGCTAGGCTCTGGAAAGGGTTCTAAACAAATTGGTAGTGAAACCTTAGCAAAGGCCTTGTTATCACTCTTGTCTAGGCTACACTTCTGCATTGAGGAACTGCTTAACACTGTAAGTTTTGAGATGACTCATATGCTTCAAATTAAGCATTTACATAACTGTTTATAGGCTGGGGGCATTGCATTATAACCTCCGTGGGGGAAGAGAACAATCTTTCCCATGCTCATTACACACCAAAAATTTAWTTCTTTTTCTAGAAGTCTTCCTGCTTCTAGAATAGGAATATCTTTGCAGTTTAAGTTATAGCATCCCAGATGTCTTTTTTCACTTATTTTTTCTTTTCACTACTAACTTGTAGTAAACATAGTACTTTTGGGATGTTTTTGTACCAGAAAGGCAGAGGTAAAATGAAAAAAGGCAAAGTAGTAAAGATGCAAATCAGGGAAAACATTTTGTAAGGTAATTCAATGTATTAGAGAAGGAAATACACATGGAATTGAAATCAGTGTTGGTCACTGCTTTGTCTGATATTGCCTGTCATTAACCTACAGTTTAGGTTACCTATAAAAATATGATAGACAGATAGGTATATGTTCTTGGATAGTCATGTGCTGCTTAGTGGCTCAGGTACTATTTGAATACATCTTTTAAAATACAACCTGTAAGCATAATTACTCTTGTGAGTGGTATTGTAACAGYGATAAATTTGCACCCTAACACTATAACCTGAGGGGGTTTTGTTGGTTAGAGACAACATTTGCTAGAAGATGAAGATATGAAGAACAGGAAACAGTTATCTCAAAATTAGGACAAACACTTGTCCTGTTCACCTCTAATTAAAATAATTCAGACTTCCATGCTATAAAACTGGTGTGTCTCCCATATTTTGTTAGTTCATAGAAGCATAGAATATTTTGTGTTAAAAGGGCTCTCCCAAAACCATTTAGTCCAACCTCCCTACAGTGATGAAGGGGGTTCTTTATTTTTTCCTGGTTTCACCATTTTTTCCTGTTTCTGCAATCCACTGGGAAAATTTGGGCCCCCAAATTACATAAAAATGTATCCTTTTATTTTTACAAAATTATTAGTTTCGCATCTTCTGTGGATGGCACTTTGTATTTCTATGCTGCCTTTGTATAGACCACTTAAGGTATTCTGCAGTGTTCTTAAATGGTACAGTAACTTTTCTGACACAAATGGCTGGGTCTRTATTTTCTGTTCAGTTGAACACAATTAATACACTTTTATGGTGACTAATATGGTGAGAAACCAACTGCTGAAGGACTATCTGGGCTGCCAGCAGAACTCCCATCCTAGTCTGGGATTTCACCCACTGTCTTCACAGCACCACAGCATTTTGCACAGTAATGCTCCATCTGTTTATGGCTGGCAAAATAACCCTCATCATTACCACTGCCCAGCTCAACAGCTGTAATAGTGTAATGAAATACAAAACCATTTAAGGCTCCTATTGCTGTGAGACAAATGCATGAGCTCAATGCACAGAACTKCTTCTATGCAAAGGTGCTTCACTTTGGAGTCATTTATAATGGGTGAATGGTAGGGAAATGGAATCTTGGAGTTTTGTCAATCACTCCTCCATGGGTCTCTGAATAATTTTCACTGCTCACAACAATTACTGATGTGCTTCTTGCAATTCTGGCTCATGTTACCAAGTAGAGTCCTGTGCAGTGCTGCCTGTCTTCCCCACCAAATGCCATTGTGATGAYCACAGACAAAAACGATCATGGTGAACTGGGAAAAGAAATATGACAATAGCTTCTTGGAGAGCCAAGATGGGTGGTTAAGTCTTAGCTGGAGGAAGTGGCTAATTGTTATGAGTGAGAAACAAAATCAACTCATACCTTGCATGAGAGGATTTTATTTCTGGTGYTAGGGGATGAACACTTCCTGCTAATTTGAAATGTAGTCATGGAAACATGATGGCTGCAGCAAAGACCTTTCAGACCACTGAGTCCTTCATGCAGGATATAGTTTTCATACTTCTAAAATACTCAGTATGTTTTACTGAAGCCTAGCCAAAAGACCAGCAAGAAAGTTGTATAATTTGGAGAGAAGCCAAGACAAATTCTTTTCAATTAAATACTATATAATTAGTTTCAATTCACTATAAAATTCTCTAGAATTTATCCCCTTTATTGGTAGATTAAAATAYACTCCCTATGGGAGAGTTTTAGTAGGAATATTTGCCCTCATGAAGTAAATATGTATTCCCATTCTCTTCCCAGCTGCCTGATAAAGCAACTGGGGCAATGGTTCCTTTGGCAGCTTTGCCAGTAATCTCTGTGGCTTGCTTGGATACAATCTGTATCTTCTTGTGGGAGTATGGGTAATAACCCAGTTTAAATAGTAATTCTGTCTTCCTTTTCTGATTTCATGGAAAACAAAGTTTCTACACACTAAGGATGTGGTAAGAAAATCCTTTGCTTTTTTATGCATAAAATGGAGGACTATCCAGAGACTCTAACATCGTGGGAATTGACCTATTTAGTAATGCTTCATAACTAATTCTTATCCTCCTAAGAAAGGCATGTTAAGTCAATTAAAAGGTTCATGCATATAAATTGCTTGGAGCTATTCAAGGATGATGATAAAAATATAGTGAAATCTGTAATCCTGTTGGTGGAGAGGGGATCTTCTTTASAAACGGCAGAAACTGGAGTGGTAAAAAGGCAGAAATGCCCACTATRGACTCATTTTGCAAACAGAGACTGTCTAAACAGGGTTCACTTTCTCTCATTTAGAATTGTGATAGTCCCAGATACCCAGGAGATGGCAAGGAACAGAATTCCCAGTAAAATACTATAWAGACCATGACTATGCCTGCTTCCTCAGATGTCTAGTTACAGAAAGAAAGAAAGATGTAAAATTATTTGTAAATTCAGATGAACTTTGGCTAAAGAAGGGTTATAGAAATATACAACCCTTATAGATAAAGAAAATATAAAGAGAGGTTTCTTAGATTTTCAAAAAAAGTTTTTCAATACTTCTTACTTATTTTATTTTAGGAAATGACAAAGGAAGGATTTTTGAAAGGGGATTAAAAAATTGGAAAGGAAATGCAACTTAGTACTTTGTGCTGAAAGACATAGTTGGCTTCTCCAAAATGAGACACTGCATGACATCATTGTTATACCAAATATTCCTAAAAAGGTTACTTAATTTCAACCCTAAAAAGTGCACTCATTCCTTAGCCAAGTATTGATCCTTGGCAGATTCAAAAAGCACAAGGATTGAATTGTGCTACTTATTKTAAGAACAGACTTCTTTAACATTTTAAGTTCCCATGTCTGAATTGTCTTTCCTACCCTCATGAAAAAGGCATTTTTTACAGCAAGGAGGAAGGGAGGGATATTGCATCTCCAGATACTTGAGCTCTGTCAAAGGGTGTGATGTGYAAACACAACCTACCACTTTATATTCCTTCAAGCCCCTTAGACTCAGGGGGGGTGAGTTTAAATTTCCTTTGAACTATGCCATCTGAGTGACCTGTGACAGTTTATGTTTGTATGGTCACTGTCACCTTGTGTCAGTGGAAAGCAGTGTGGACATTGAATTACACAGAGCCTAAAATCATGGATGAGCCTGCATGGATTTTACTGGACTTCTCAGTATTCTAAACACAACAGACTGAACCCAAGAACTTGGAAAGACCACATGTCAAGAAGTTTTCTGTAGATCCTTCCTGATTTTTAAATATCTCCCCAGATGAAACAATTTTTAAAGTAAACAGAAGTTTACTGTAAAAAAAAATCTAACAGAAGTTTATCTGTTATCATTTATAACACAAAATACTCTGTAAAAATGTTTTGGTGGTGTATCAAAACTAAAATGAAATATGAATTCTTAGGCCTGGAACAAAATATGCCATCCCAGAACATTTTCTATCTATGTTTCTGTGCTTGCAGCATCTTAACTTGAGGTCATTTTGACCTTTGTTTTAGTACTTCTATTCTGTATAAAGCCAGGAGAATTGCTTGTAGGTGCCACAGGAATAGACAAAAGGTGTTAAAATCTCCTGAACCATAGAGACAATGGTTTGTTAAGAGTTTGACTTGAATTTCTAATAAAARAATTCTTTTTTGCCATATTCCATGCACCTCTGTCATTCAGATGTAATTGTCCCAAACAGGGTACTAACCCTCATGAATGACTAATGCCTGCTGTACCCACACTGTATGAGCTTGAATTATAGTTTACAGAAAGGATTGCTTAGTTGGGTTTGGTTTTTTTTTTTTGTATTTTTTGTTTGTTTGTTTGTTTGGGGCTTTTTGTAGGGTTTTTGTTTGGCTTTTTTTGTGACTGTGTGAT